>CM055878.1:10217597-10577597 GCA_029582165.1 Portulaca oleracea | reverse complement strand
TGACAATATTTTCAACAATACATATGCACTATCCCTTTCTTTTGCAACGCACGGGCCTGAGTACTAGTATATATATATATATTGCTTGTAGTAAGCACACTTGGCTAATTGATCAAGCCAACTATTCCCCCCTCCCAATCAATGCCAAATTATTGCTAACAATAACCTTTGAAAACTACCTTCCACCAAATCTTTTGACAGCAATTTTGAATTAATGCTATGTATCCATGAAGTTTTTCTTTGGCAAAGGAATATATCCATAAAGTTGTGGATGCAGGTTTTTAGGTTTTAGATGAATATCCCCTCCGTCCCAAATCAATTGTCCTAGTTTGTCCAATTAAATCAAAATTATTAAATGTTGATCATTAATTTATCAAGTTATATGTTTACTACTTATTATATATGACTACCAATATTAGATTTGTGATGAAAGTTATTTTCACCTGAATACAATATTATTAGTCTTACTAAGATAAAACGTGAAAAATTAATGGTCAAAATATTGTATCGAAGACTGTGAAAAAGAAAACTAGACAAATTAATTGGGACAGAGAGTAATATAAAAAAAAGTTACATTCCTATATTTCGTTAAACCTACTACAATCACTACTTGTCACATAATCTTTCAAACTATCCACATCAAATTACATAATAACTCCAAAAATTGTGTCATCACAGTTCATACAAGAGAAAAAGGTGTACTGCATCTTTATGCATAAGATGATAGGCATTTGTACCAAATTATTCATTTTCCTAAGAGATATGTAAAGAGCAGGCTAAGACAAGAAAAGAAATGGCCAAAATTGCTACTAGTACTAAAGAGTATCTTTTCATAAAAAGAAAAAAAAAAAAAGCAATACACAACCAAAGAAAAGAGTCAAACAGAGATGGTAAAAAGCCATAAACCGTATATATACCCCCATGTTTATAGCACAATATGAATATGGACACACACCCAAAAAGCAAAATGAAAGGCAAAAATAAAAGGAGAAAGATACAGCCTTGAAGGAATAGGTCACCTGTCTTGTTTCCCTTAATTCCATGTGGGATGTCCTTCTATCTCCAATCCCATCCCTTCTTCCCCCTTTCTTCACCTACTCACATGCTAAAAAGAAATTTGATTTCAACACCCCAAAAAAATAAAAATAAAAACAAAAACAAAAAGGTTAAAAAAAATAAAAGAAGGGTTACATAAAAGTCAGCCATCCTGATTTGAACATAATTCTCCCAAACAAAATTAATTAAGAAAGGGGAAAAGATTGAATCTTGGATCATTTCTTCTTGGCCTTGTCCTTGGCATTGGAGAAAAGTGAGCCTAACCCTAATAGCTTGGCAGTTGGAACATTGAGAACAGGGCTAACTTGAACAACCCCAGAATTGAATGATGACCCATAACTCTTGTTCAATGGAGGCTTCTTGTGGTAGGTTGAGTTGGAGTTCTTGAGGGTACTCTGTTTGACACCATTGTTGTTGTGTTGAGTTGATTCATCCTTTGGGATTAGTGATCTTTTGGCACTGGCAGTTGACCCAGTTGATTTACTCCTTGACAAAAGAGGTAAGGTGCATAAACCCCTTCTGTAAATGTTTCCACAATTCAAACTCTTGCTTCTTTTGAACGTCCAAAATGACTTGCTTCCCTGCTTCTCCACTGTTTCTTTTGACGTCTCTGTTTCAGCAGAGGAGAAAGGCAGCGGCAATGGTGGCGGCAGAGTGGAGGAGGACGATGAAGTTGATGACAGAGATTTTGATTTCATTGGTAGGTTTTTTCTGTCGATTTGGATTGGAAGAATGACCCCATTCGCGAATAACTCATCTGCCAAGGATGAATCTTGATCAGAGCTTCTCCTGCTCACACAGAAGTCGAAGTCGTAATCACTGAAGGAGGATTTCAATGGGTTGTGGGGTTCAATGGGGACAGTGTCAGATTGGTTTAAGTCATGGGAGAATGAGATTCTTGGGCTCATTCCCAAAGTGGGACTATCAGTGCATAACTCAACTGCCATTCTTCTTGCTGGAAAACAGAGGGAGAATATGAAGCAGAGAGAGAGGATCAAAGATTGTCCGTTTGGAAAATACGTGGATTTGTTGGGGGGGGGGGGGGGGGGCAAGAAGATGGCTTTGTTTAAATGAAGAGGAGTTGGACTTGGTAAAATTAATGGTGCGACACTTGGAAGTTAGAGTAATGACTGGCACGAACAGAGAGTGGGGGAGAGAGAGAGAGGGGGACAGGGAGAGAGAAAGAGAGAGGGGAAAACAGAAGAATAATTAATAGAGAGGGTCGTTGTTAAATTATACTAGTAAGAAGTACCACATCGGTTCCTTTTTATTTGTCCAATTAACTAATTTCTCCGTCCCTTTTTATTTGTCTAATTACCTAATTTTTACATTTCCAATAACTATAATACCCATTTTATCTCTAATAAATACACTTTTTACATCTTTCCAAGGATATTTTCAAGGACATTTTTGGCAATGTATAAATCTTTTGTTCCATTTCCTATATTTCTTGATTTTGTGAAATTAGTTTTTGGGACAATTAATCAGGGACAGAGGTACTACTTGAGAATGGTACAAATGAAAAGAAAGATCTACCGCTTTTTATTGACAACAAAAATTACAAAATCTTTTCTTCAATAATATTTATTATTTGGAAGCATGTACAACGATTTCCAGCTTTTAGGAATTACAGTAGTTACAGTAATTCCCACAATATTGGTCGTATACGTGGCAAGATAAAATCTCATGCGTCGATTTTATTTTATTTTTTAAAATTAAAATTAAAATTTTTTAAATTGTGAAAAATATGTAAAATTAATTAAAATGATAATTTGATTTTAAAATCCCCAACTTTGGGTCTTATTTATCAGAATATCCTAAACTTTACTTTTGATATGAATATCCCAAACTTTGGGGGTTGGTATTTATTAGCATCCCAACACTGAATTACTAAAATGTAGTGATTGTTTTTTGGCTAGGACACGCTTCCATTCTACAAGTTACCTCAAAAAATATTGTTACATCACTGAAAATCCTGAGTTTAATTGATGTTAAGTTGGTGTTAAGCTACTGCCAAATACGACCTCCCAAAGTTTGGATATTCATATTAAATTTGAAGTTCAGAATATTCTGCTAAACAAACCCCAAAGTTGGCGATTTTAAAATCTAATAATCCTAATTAAAAAATATTGTTTTAAGGGTATGTTGGTAAACTTCATCTAAGAAGGGAAATAAGTAGATGCTTCTGAACAAAAAAAAAAAAAAAAACCAATGGCATTCATAGATACTAGTGACCGACCGACCTCCATAGTTTCCGGCAAAAGGTCATTGACCGCGGGATGGATTCCGTCGACATCGCCACTGCTAGATGGATACCACGAGATATAAACGATCGGGAAAAATGAAATGAATTGGTTACGGTGATCCGCGTTTGAGAATGTCACTGGTCTCCGGCGATGGAGTTCGTCTTCCTAAGTCGTTAACCATGGGGGCTCGTCTGTGGTTGGCGGTTATTGGTCGGGGCCGTGACAAGACATAGCTGGCACTCGTGGAGACAGGAGAATGTGAAGTCGTTCTGATTTTCAATTCCCAGCTGCTTTTATCAACAATTACAGTTACGTTGCAAGGGATTTCGAACAAAGCCTTGTGGTTGAATGGAATAGGCTTTGCTAAATATATCTTATGTTAGAGGTTTGATTCCTTGTTCTCTTAGTTTTAAGTTTTTTCTCCTCTCAATATTTATATTATTTTGAGTTTATGGACTGTTTCTTAAATATGGTAATCTCACAATTATACTTTGAGTAAAGTCATGTGTGATATAGATTGGGGTTTGCATATTTTATTTTAGGTCTCTAGTTCGGGTCTTGGTATTTGTAAGTTTTTCATTCAAGTGTTTATGTTTGGCTATTTGTGAAAGTTTGTTTTTGGGAAATTGGAATTTAATAAATCAACCTTTGAGGGTGCTTTGATATTAGACGAACCAACCTTAAACATTAATATTAGACGAACTGACCTTAACACCTTATTTTTTCTAACGAATCACCACCGAGTCCAACTTGTCGGAGATGTGACGTGGCAGTGGCGGTGGTTTATGAGGCGGTTGTTTAAGCAAAAAAAAAAAAAAATGGACAAATTTTTTGCTGAGTTGGATTAAATAATCCAACTTTTCCTTTTTTTTTTAAAATTCCACCTCAACCCCGCTCCCCCTGTCTCTCTCTCTCTCTCTCTCTCTCTCTCTCTCTCTCTCTAGCACCCCAGCCCCCCGACCCATCCCCCCCACGCCCAACCTCTCACTCTCTCTCTCAACCACTATCACCCTTCCTCACCACCGCCACCACCACCTCCACCTCCACTGCCGCCATCTCCATCTCCACCGCCACAACCTCCACCTCACCCCCCCTTTTTTTCTCTCTCTCTCTCTCTCTCTCTCTCTCTCTCTCTCTCTCTCTCTCTCTCACACACACACACACACACACACACACACAACCCCCCAGCCTCTCTCCTCTCACTTTCTCTCTCTATGCCAATCAACCCTGACGCACCACCACCCTCACCCTCGTCGTCGCCTCCATCTTTGCCTCCAAAGAGGTCGTCGCTGTCGCCTCCAAAGTGGTGGCACGGTGGTGCTGCTGGTTGGGGCAGAAAGAGAAACAGAGTAGAGGGAGGGCTAGGGGTCGATTGTGATGCGTCGGGGACGGCGAGGGGATGTTGGCGGCTGTCTGGTGGGTTGGAAATGGAGGGGAGGGAGGAGGAATGAGGAAGGTGGAAGAGAGGGTGGTGCTCGGTGGTTGTGGGCGTCGGGTGAAGTGGCTGGAATCAGGGGAACGAAAAAGAGAAAAACAGGGCAGATGGGAAGGGGTGTGGTGCGTCGTGGGGCGGCGAGGTGACGGTGACGGTGG
Organism: Portulaca oleracea; assembly: GCA_029582165.1. NCBI lineage: Eukaryota > Viridiplantae > Streptophyta > Magnoliopsida > Caryophyllales > Portulacaceae > Portulaca > Portulaca oleracea. The sequence goes on along the minus strand of CM055878.1, from coordinate 10,572,702 downwards.
TGCAGCAGTGGTTCGGTGGTGGTCGAAAATGGAGGGGGGAAGGGAGGAGGAGGTGAGAAGAGAAGAGGGTGGTGTATGGTGGGGGTTGGGGTGGTGTTGGGAAGAGGGAGGAGAGAGAGAGAGAGAAAGAAGAGAAGTGTGAGAGGAATCGACTGTTGGTGTTTTCTATTTGGAGTTTCGACCCACCTTTTTCCATATAAAACAATGAAATGGTCATTTAAGTTATTTCCTTCTCAATATTATGGCAGCATGGTACATTCACATAGTCACATAGGGGAATTACTATATTTTCTCATTTTCGTTGAGAAGTAACCGGATTTTGCCACTAAAAATCACTTTCACTTAATGTCTGCTAAGGTGAAAATTATTTCACAAATGTTGGGTGTGCAAAAATTATTACCACAAATGTCAGGTAGGGGTAAATGTAATTTACTCCTAATAAATAACATAATCTATTACTTTGGCCCTGTTCATTTTTAGTAGGGGTGAGCAGTCTCAAATCTCAGGTAGGGGTAAATGTAATTTACTCTGAACCTAAGAATCAATCGAACTGTCACCACTAGCCTTGATGTTTGAGTGTTTAGTAGACATATGGACTAAAATACAAAAGAAAAGATACAATTAAAAAGGGAAAAGAGCTCAGGGGTATTACCGGGCCCCCTAACGAGCGAACACAGATCGGTGAAAAGGTTTAGGAATGATTCATAGGCAAGATATTCAATCCGGGAATCAGGCAAATGAATCAACATCACATCCCTCTCGCCAGAGTTAGGATTCGATGTTTACCCTCTAGATTCCACAACTATTCCCATTGGGATGGTTTCTCGGTAGCATAGTGGCCTAATTCTCCCAATCGGACACTAATCACACGCTAATGTATATTAGGGTCCAATTAATGCATCCATAACCCTCCAATTGGATGTTGAGAGATAATCTATCACCTCCAGGCATCAAGAGTATTGACATCTAACAGAGAGATATGGTAGGAAGTGCTAAATAATTCACCGAATTATCAGAAACCACCCAACGTAACCTAAGCCCTGATTTTGTACTTTTAGGAATGATCGGTATTTGATCATTGAGGATTGCAAGGATAACTAGCATCAATTTCCCTGTCTTGGGTGGTAAACTGATGCATACTTCCCAAAGCCCGTCATCACTCCTGTGCATGACGACCCTTGATAGTATTCGTACACAATCCAAACTAATTGGTTCAATTCTAATATCCCTCTCGCTAGAGTTAGGATTAGGAACTAATTACCCCGCCTTGAATTCCCAACTCAATGCTTGGGGAAGGATTCATAACCTCCCAGCACCAAAATCTTCCAACATTGAGTGAAAATCTAGGGAGGAACACTTAATTACCTCACTAATCACCCTAATCCTACTAATCCAAGCCTAATCCTCCATTAGGGGCCCTAATTACCCCCTAACCCTAGAGGAACTAGCAACACATAATTAAGAGTAATCTTACTTTAACAATCAACTCAATACTCAACATGATTCTAGCAAAACAATTGAGAATTTGAATAACACTAATCAAACTAATTAAAATCATAAACAAGATAATCAAACAGGTAAATATCTATTGATATATAAAAGTAATAAGTTTGAATTTTAAAATCCAGCGACCAGAGTAAATTGCAGAGAAACTGACCAATGACGTTGTAGAAAAATAAAGATTACAACTGATGTTCCCACCCATGAAATATTCAGGTCTTATTTGATTTATAACGACTCTTCAAGCCCATTAAAAAAAATACAGTTCAATTTTATTTGGAATTAAATTCTCAATAGCTATTATTCTTATCCCTTAATTCCCGTAAAATGTTCCTTCTTCATGTTGTGACAATTTAAGTTCTACTCTTGTCTTTCTAGAGCAACTCAAATCTGAACTATTCATGTAATATCTCTCTCCACCTACCCACTCCTAATTTCCTCATCATTCCTCTATCTCTCATCTTTTTCATCAATAGTTCTCTGTAACTCTTTCCTCTCCATTCCAAACCCCAAAAGCTCCTCTCTTTTTCCTTTAAATCAAAATCCCCAAATAGCTTTGTTTTATAGAGCTTGAAAGGGTAGTCGAAACGTGGTAGTTAGGTGGCTGGTAGCGGACATTTGCAAATTAGTGTTCGACATTTGGTGCTTTTAGGGTTTCGTTGAGTGTGTTTCATGGATACCAGAGATGGGGCTGGATAGGTAGTCGTCGTTGATGGCCGGCGGTGGTGGTTGGTAGTTTTTGTGTAGAGGAGGCAACGACTCTCTTTCACTAGCTCTTTGTTGCTTCAGATTTGATGAATGCACGAATCTCTCTCTCTCATCTTCTTAATTTTTAGATTCAATTCTACCCACGTTTAATTGTGTCGATTACAATGTCAACAAAATTGCTTCTTGATTTATCTTATCTTTTCTCTGGGACCCGGGAAAATCCTCGTTGTGTCCCACACGGTGAATGACGAGTCGAAAGGGTTTCTTTTCTTTGAAGGGATTTACTTGAATTTCCCGTTAATTAAACAAATAACTTAAGTAAACTCTTTTGATTTTATTAAAATTCGGGAATTTTAATCATTCAGAAAACAAACAGGAAGTGAAAAAAGGAAAAAGAAGAAAAAAGAAATAAAAACAGGACAGCAAACAGAGAAGCTCAAGGCCAAGATCGAGACCACTGACTGTGAGAATACCTGGTAGTATTCTACCAGTCAGTGGTCCGGGAAGGATTCCCGAACCTGGAAGTCGGATTTGACCCACAGGACCGACCAAAATATCGCCTGATATTCTGTCGATCCAGGCCTTGGAGCCTGCTTCCGAACGTGGGAGCCAGGTCCAAACCAGGGAACTGGCATGCATACCACCAAGTATTGCGCCAGTCTCTGGTTCGGAGATCGTGCTATTTACGCCAGAATTTAAGGAAAATTCCCTTTTTGCCTTGAAATCAACTTTCTGGAATCCAAAAATAATAACCAAAAAAAGAAATGCAAAGAAAAAGAGGAAGAGTCGCCAATTAATTTTTAAACGAGAATTAATAAACTCGAAATTAAAAGATTCCACAAACCATGAACCATGAGATACGGATCCAGGGGTAAGGTTACGAATTCGAGAAAAAAAATCTCGAATTCTTCCGTTCTACGAACAAACTCTACTAAACCGGTTAATTAAAAAAAGAAGAGAGAAGAGAAAAAGAGAAGAGTAGGAATGGAGTATTAATTAATGTAATTTATTTTATTTAGTTGCATGCAAATGCAATAATAAATGCGAGAAATAAATTAGAAAAGGTAAAATGGAATTAAACATGAATAGGTTTTATTTACAAGCATTCAAGTTTAATAAAGTCGAGTTTATTATTAACTCATGTTACAAGATAATACAAGTGAAAGAAAGAGAAAAAGAGAGAGAGACTAGAATGCCAAGTAAAATGAATGCAAAATGAGTGAAATGAAGGAGGGAGAAGAGAAAAATCACCTAGTGTCAATACGTTAGGGTGATTTCGATGTAAAGGGTGAATCGAATAGGATGAGGTATTTATAGGTGAAATCGGGGTAGAAATTAGGGTAAAAAGGAGGGAATAGCAACCACAATACCTGCAGGCATGGTGGCTTTGGAGGCTGCCCAGCTATGCGCGTTTCCCTAGGTCAGCGCGCTTCCCGAGGCAAACCGGATCGAGCATGAACCACCCAAATACCTGGCGGTATACTGGGTTTAGGAAAAGCCCAGTTTCACGTTTCCCGAGATCAATACGCTTCCCGATGAAATTTGGGTCGGGCCTGACTTGCTAGAATACCTACAGGTATGTTAGGCCTAGGAAAAGCCCGACTACACGCATCCCGAGGTCAACACGCTTCCCAAGGCGTGCAGATGGAGTTCAGGTCTGCTACAGCCCAGCTTGCATACCGCCAGGTATGAAGGCCAGATGTACCTAGACCTGCACTAGAGTTGCGCCTTGGGCTGCGTGCAGGGTTCAGATTGGGTTATTTGGGTTGGGCTTTTTTGTGATGGTTTTTCCTTCATTTCTTTATCTTTTTTTGCATTTCAAAATTCTTGGCATTTTCCTAAATTATTCTAAAATAAAAGAAAATCAAAATAAATTACAATATTTACAAAGCTAAATTGAATGGCAAAATTCAGTGTCTACAGTTAGCCCCCACTCTAAAGTAGTTTGAAGATGCTGAAAATGATATGCCCCAAAGCGAAGTCTTGAGGCTGGATGACACTTGGAAGCAAACGTCCGCATGTATGACTTATAGCTGACTGACATTCGGAGACAAGATCTTATGTCTTTGTTTATTGTCGACGCTTGGAAACAACTGTCTTGCGCCTAACCGTACTTTCGAACTTCTGTTATAGTATTATAAATGCACGATGACCGGCTGAACTGACATTGTACTATTAACGCCCGACGTCCGGCCGAATTGACATCGTATTATTAACGCCCGATGACCGGCGGAACTGACATCGTACTATTAATGCTCGATGACCGGTTGGATTGACATCGTACTATTAACGCCCGATGGCCGTATCGGCGCCGCCCATCGATTGGATTTAACGACTATTGACGCCGACGCCGTGATTATGACGCCGACGCATGACTTGGATTGACATCGTACTATAAACGCATGATGACCGGCTGGATTGACATCATACTATTAACGCCCGACGTCCGACTGAACTGACATCGTACTATAAACACCCGATGACCGGCTGGATTGACATCGTACTATTAACGCCCGACGTCCGGTTGAATTGACATCGTACTATAAACGTCCGATGACCGGCTAGATTGACATCGTACTATAAACGTCTGATGACCGACTAGATTGACATCGTACTATAAATGCCTGATGACTGGTTGGATTGACATCGTACTATTAACGCCCTATGACCAGCTGAAAATAATAACGTTAGCCCCCAGTGTGCAAACTGGGGGCGGCGATCAAGAATGTGTATCCAACTTCAGATTATGTTCTGAGTATATGAATATTTATAATTCTCTTGAAAATGAAGCCTGTTACGAGCTTGTTGCTTCCTCCTTTACATTAATACGTCTTCTAAGTATATGGATATCCAATCTCCATATTTCTTTTGAAAAGTTTAATTTAACATGTTTTCTTGAGCATTTAATTAATTTTGTGAGTATACAAAATTTCTTGTATTTCTCTTGAAAATTTTGTAATCAAATCTCTAAGTATCCACTCTTAATGGTCAATATCAACGAAAAAGAGATAGGTGAAAAGTTGGGATGAAGAGTAGAGTGAAGTTAATCCACATATATTTTCAGCACAAACTTGGTCTTCCCTATTTCCGCCTCTCACTTTCTTTCTCTACAAAACTTGTCATTTCATCTTGTTCCTAAGTTTAGGCGAACCAGCACGATACGTCCTCAGCTTGAATTGTGTCGTTCGGATCAACACAACACCTCTGGTCGAGACAATTAAACTCGCTCACCCGTTTCTAGACTCAGGCCTCATATTTTCCGCAACGTTCAGACCCGCACCTGGGTATTGCGGGCTAGGGCCCCGGTTTTTCTTAACAGTCAGACCGCACGTTGATTGTTAGGCTCGAGTATGGGCTTAGGTCTTCTCAATTTAATTAGAAAAAGAGTTATTTCCAAAGTAAATCTCGTAAAATATTGTGAATTAAATTTTTAGAGTTTAACTCATAAAATGAATTATTTAACTCCGAATCTTAGAGTTTAACTCGGAAAACGAGTTAATTCTCGTAAAACTCGAATTACTTCTTCATCGGCAACGTCCGTTGAGCTTCTGGCGATACGTCCGAAGGCAATCAAGATTCCAAGTGAGCTTGCTTGATTTCTAGCCGCCATAGCTGCATTTCTTTTGAGGTTCGAGCGGGAGATAGAAGAATGCAAATGAGGTCTTGTGCATGTTATGCTAAATGAATTATGTGAAAAATAAAAAAAATGTATAAGACTCTGTAGTGTACAATACACAACTCTATTATGAATTTTATACTATAAGACTCTTTATGCAGCCCTTATCTTAATGCATGATGTGACTCTTTTTTCTTCTTTTATTAGACTCAAGAAGAAAGAGGGGAAAAATTTAAAAAACTAACATGACTCAAAATGAAAATAAAAAATGAATTGATCTAACTCGGAATGCAAACTAATACAACTTAAAATGAAAAATACACATTGTTTAGACCCAATTCTGTGTCTAAATACCGCATAAATCCTTAGGCTTTAACTCGTTTCGTGGTTTAATTTCATAAGTTTTTAATGCGTTTTGGTTATTTTTGTAGATTTTGGAGCTTTCGCCAAAAACGTAGCAAAACGGGCCTTTTTATAGCATTTTTGGTGATTTCCCAAGCCGAGCCGGACCGGAAACCGAGGCGAATTTGACCCGGGACCACACTCCCAACCTTTGGTGCCAATTAGTGAAGTAACGCATGCTACGACCCTCGGATCGAGCGTTACATGCTTCGGAAAGAAGGAAGAAACCCTGAGCGTAGCACCCGCTACCATAGGGGGTAGCGCCCGCCACCAGAGAGGTAGCACCCGCTACCTGTGCTCAAAGTCAGCCATGGATTGTCATCTGAGGAAGGTAGCGCCACATCGTATGGGTCGCGCCGCGACCTCGATCCCGAGTGAGACCGTGCCCACGATCTCGGGCCGTACTCCACGGTCTCGAAGCTCAATCGCCCGACCTTTTATTTGGAGAACATGACCGTGGCCACGGTCTCCTAGACCGTGACCACGGTCTCCCTATGTCCTGTGCGTGTTTTTGGCTTGAAGTGCTGCGTTTTAGCCAATGATTTTCACTTGTATATATATCCCTTGTGACTGATTTCTTGGTATCAATTGAGGGTTAGACTTGGACATTATTTTCAGCTTGTAATTAAGGGTTTTAGAGAGAGATTAGTGAGAGATTAATCTAGGGTTTTGGAGATTTGTGTTTGTTATTGAAGATTTGGGTATCCAAACAATTGAAAGATTGTTGGATCATCTTTTTATTGCTTTCCTTTGTTCATCTACAGCACTTTGATAAGTTTTCTCTTCCCTTAACTCCTTTATTAATTACTTTGCTAATTACTTTGCTGGTTCTTGATTGCTTTGCTTGCTATTTCATTGTTCTTGCTTGTTTATGGTTGTTTGATGTTAAAAATCATGTTTAGGTTTGGGTTGGATGTTGTTAGCTAAGTTTTTATCATGATTAGTGGCTAGAAACCCTATGGGTTAGGGGGTAATTAAGGGTGTGAATGGGTGATTAGGTTTGGGTTAGCAATATTACTGAGTAATTAGTTGAGAAATCAACTTCCTAATCCTATCCTTCCCTCAAGTGGGATGTATTTTATCCCGAATACATCCAACGCTTGTTGGAAGGTAGGAATTAGGATAGTTAGTATTCTAATTCGCGAAAGCGAATAGAAACTAACTAGGAAATTCTGTTCCTTGAACTCCCCCGGGTCTGTCGATGGACTTTGGGGAAGTTAATCCGGTCTATCCTTGAAAGAGGAAGCCCGGTGGGTTTTTTCTAATGGAGTTACCATTTGATTTCCCCTTCTCGTTACTCTCTTGTTGTAAAACCCATTTCCTCATCCCCGTTTGCATCCCGAAAAGCCTCCGAAATCCATTTTCCATTCCTTGACCGACCTTAGCTTTATTTATTGCGTTGTGATCTCTTCAACCTGATATCCTTACCTTAGGAATCTCATCCTGACCGACGACCTAGATTCTATGACCAAGGTCGCCAGCTCCCTGAGAGAGAACGACAATACCAAGGTCTAACAAACCGCTGTACACAAAATGGCGCCGTTGCCGGGGAGCCAGCGCCCCTAGTTTTAGTTTCTTGGTTTTTGGTTATTTGAGATTGCTTTCACGCTAGAAATTAGTTTGTGCTATTCCCGATGAATTTGACGCTTCTATTGGTTCTTGTTGGTTCATGTAGGTACGCCCTAATGTTCTATCGAGCATCGTAGGAGGCCTCGAGTCCAATGGGTGAAGTCCAAGCTGATTCATCCCGTACCCTTCTATCATATGCCGTTCCATCTTCGGGTACGGGAGGCAACCCGATCATCTTACCACCATTACCACTCGACATGGTATTTGAGTTCAAGCCGTATCTTCTTGAAGCTTTTGAAAGCAACCCGTTCCATGGAGATATTTCCGAGAGTCCTATTACTCATATGGAGAGATTCGAGAAGCGCATTAGTTTCATACATATACCTGGGATATCTTCGGAGTATCTAAAGTTGAAGTTCTTTTCTCTAACTTTGAAAGGGAAAGCTGAGATGTGGCTTGATATATGCCCACCTGGATTTTATTCTTCATGGGAGGCTCTCAAGAGAGATTTTCTTCAAAGATTCTTCCCGACTGATAAAACATGTAAACTCCGGCAAGTTATTATGAGCTTCAAGCAAGAACCTGGAGAGACTCTTTTTGAAGCATGGGGAAGATTCAAAGGTCTCCAACGTCAGTGCCCGCACCACAACCTACCCAACTAGATGCTACTTCAGCACTTTTATTGTGGACTCTTTGATTCTCTCAAAGAATCGATCGATATTGCATCCGGAGGGATGTTTTTGAAGAAAACTGCGGAGGAGGCCGACAAATTCCTTCATGAGCTCGTTCAATATGCTCCTGATTTTGGAGGTTGCAAATCTAGTAGAGGAGATTTATCTTTAGAGCATGATCCTATTATTACACTCCTTTTGGCTTCAGTTTACGAATTGCAAAAAGAGAAGGAAAATAAGGAGACCTCTAAGCATTTGAGAGTGGCCCAAGGTGTGCAAACCCTTACATCTACTTCTGTTCTTAATATGTATACTCATAAGTTGTGCTTGGGTCCACATCCCGAGCATCAATGTGGGGAGTTTAATCAAGTAGAGTGTGTGAACGTTATCTATCCATCATATTTCAACCCACTTTTCTCCCATTCTTTTGGAGAGCATGCTCATGACTATACCACATTTATCAATCCTACATTCAACCCCATTTCTCAACCTTATGACCACCACCCATTTGTCCAAGAAGAATCCTCCCATTCAACTCAGCAGGGCATTATACCACCCCAAATTTCTCAAGCCACTCAACCTTCACTGACCCCAATGGTACAAGTAAATTTTGTCGATCTAGGGAGTGGGGAAGAGGTTGATGAGTTTTCTTGGGAAGAGGATAGTGTTTTGGAGGAAAAAGTAGAGAATGAGATGGAGATGAACGTAGAGGAGGGAGTTGTGGTTGAGGAAGCTAAGGTTGAGAAAGATATGGTGTTGGATGAGGAAAAGATGGTAGAACAACCAAGAGAAGAGATTTTGAGAGGAAATATCCGTGAATACTCCAAAGAGCGATTTGACTCCCACCAAATGCAAATTCCACTCCCCGAATGGTTAATAGAACACTTGAAGGATGTAGAGCATATAGATCTAAGGCATGACGTTCCGATTGAGAAACCTTCTCTCATGCCACTTTGTGTTGAAGTAAATTCAATAACCACAGTTGTTCATGAGCATAAAGAGGAAGTTTATATTCTTGAAGTGGAACCCGACAATGGGAATGAAAGCGATCATTCCAAGACCTCATGTCCCGAATCCGAGGTTATTTAAGATACATCTCGTGATGATTCTCTCAAGATTGTTCTATTAAGGAGGGAGATCTCATTAGATGAAGTTTATATTGAGGACATAGAGATTGAGAAGATTGTTTCCATGTGTCTGAAACTTGGAGAACCACTTGAAGAAGAACCTGAGTTACTTCTTCATCCTCATCACCAAATCAAACCACCGGAGGAGACCCTTGTTCTATTTGCGGAGGTGATGACGAGGTGTTGGAAAAGGAGGAGGAAGCGACATTGGAAGAAATCGAAGACATCATCACCTCCTCCCCGCTCATGGTTAACCAAACGACCGGAAGGACGATTTGACTTGAGGTTGTCCAAAGATGGTAGGAGTTGGAAAGGAAGGAAGAAGAAGCGATCATGGTGGAAGAAGTTGAATATGTACCTCTCATGTGCACCACGTCTCTCTAGGATAAAACGGGTATTTAGGTCGAGCTAGGGACCTAAAACTAGCGCTCTATGGGAGGCACCCCATAATTTTCGAAGTTTCTTTCTCATTCTTTTTAGTTTTTTGCAATTTTTCTAATTTTTATTCTTTTTCTTCTCTTTAATTTTTCCGTTTAGTCTTCTTTAGGTTTTTCTATTTTTCTTGTCTTTTTAATTTTTCTTTATTTCTTTCTTTGTAATTTGAGGTATTAGTTTTAAGTTCAAAAGAAAAAGTTTGAAAAAAAAGAGAGGAAAAAAGATGTGAACAATAGAAAAATTGGAGTTGAAAAATAAGAAAACTGAAGTTTGGAGTGAGGAAGTAGTGTGAGTGATTTTGGTTTTTGAAAAAAAGAATATGATGTTGAGAGAGTTTGAGAGTTAGGAAATTTTGGATTGAATGTGGGGAAGAGTAGAAAAATTGAGTGTAGAAGGGAGAAGTTTTTAGGAGTTAGAATAATTTTGATGTTATATGAATGCCCAGAACAGGTAGCAGGCGCTACCCAAGAGGTAGCACCCACTACGCGTGCAATAGCCGAAGTAGCAGGCAGCCTCCAGCCAGGCGTCGCACCCGCGAGCCTGTCTGTAGCGCCCGCTATAGTCGCTCACCAGCAGGCCACCGCAGCTGCAGTAGAAAGCACCGTGCCTACGGTGACATGAGCAGCGCCCAACAACTCCTGTCAAACACCCAAAGACGGCGCCGCGGCTGATGTCGCCCTAAAATCCCGACTTTTCTCACTTCTCTCATTTCTTTTCTCACACCCTCGACTCTCTCTCCCTCATAGCCCTCAGCGACCGCGAAGCCCTCTCACTCACACCCATACTCAATCCTCCCTCTCAACTCTCAAATTCCTCCCACATCTCTCCTCATTTTCGAACCCAAACCCTAATTCCCCTCCTCTGTTGCGAATTTCTGCTGCTAGGGTTCGAAATTCTGCCCAGATCCAGTCCAATTCGTGCGCCATTGTTCAAGCTCTGGTTCCACACATCTAAGTGAGGTATTCCTTGTATCAATTGTGCGAAACCCTCTCCCTTACTCTTGCATTTGGTCCATTCATCATGCTCTACTGGGTTAGGGTTCGAATTTGTCATTTTTTACACAAGTTCACTTCACTGTGTTGTTGAGTTGGATGCCATGACTTTGTATTGATGCCCTGTGAGTCTGAATGTGCGAAACCCCTCCCCTCTCACCTTATTTTGGCTCGTTCGTCATTGTTACTGAGTTTGGGTTAGAATTTGTCAATTTTTACACATAAATTCTGCTTCACTGTATTGATGAGTTCGAAGTGTTGTGCTATTGCTTAGTCTGTGTGATTAAGTTGTTGTTTTTCATCCGTTGAAAGCACACACACGCTTGTTACATTAAGAGTTCTTGTCGATTTTTGCACACACCTACACAGTGAATGATATTAGTATGCTGTTTTGGGAATTCGTTTTGTACATGCTGTTTTAATTCACTAGTGGTTAGTGCAATTAATTGTCGAAATTCATTTGTCAAAGCACAAGTATGTTAGTTGCACTAAAAGACTGTCAATTTTCACACACACTTGCATTGTGAGCTGAGTTAGTAAGCTGTTTCTGTGCTATTCTTGCATTCTATTTGTGTGTTGTGTGTATTGCTCATTTTGTCAAGCAAGAATCGTTTCTCCTTGGTGAATACAAGTTCAAAGTGCTCCGATCTGAGGTAATCCCTTGTGTAACTTGTCCATAATATTTTCAAACTCACGAGTTTGTTGCTTGTGTCGATTGTTTTTGGTTTACCTTGGAGTTTAGGCACTATATTTGCGAGGTTCTTGCCACGTCTTGCTTTTAGCTTATCATGAGTGGAAGGAGCAAGCGTTCACGAGTCGAGGAAGCTTCTTCATCGCAATCAGGACCATCCTATTCTGCAAAGGACCGTTACAAAGCGCAACCGGCCACACTAATTCGGTGTGAACCTGATGCGGATGTGACTTTCCGAGATGAAGAGCATAGACAACGATGCAAGCGCTCAAGCACGGAAAATATGTGCACGGATATTTATGATGCGGCAACGATCGAAGCCATCCATTCTGATTATCTCATTCGTGTTCTTGGTTGGGAGGTATTCATCATGATCGATGAATCGATTGTGGACCAGCCCATCCTCGAGTTTTTAAGCTCTATGAAGGTTTCCGATGATGGCAAGAAAGATGCGCATTTTGAATACCGGGTCGCCAACAAGGATAAGAAGTGCACCTTGAAGCATTTTGGCCGAAAGTTGGGGTTGCCCGAGGATGAGAGATTTTATGAGCGATGTGCGAATTTTGATGAGCAGCAGGCAATGAAGGACTTGACCTGTTGGAGGTGGATGAATCATGGCACGAGAAATGGACAACCACGCTATCATTGCTCCCGCAACTCTAAGGGGGCGTGATTTTTGCAATCTAGTTGTTCGAATCTTCCATAGAATCGTGACTAGTTCAGTGTTTGGGAGAGATGATGGACGCCCCAAGGTTCGGAAAGATGATCTCTTTGTGATCTACAATGCAGTGAGGGGTAAAAAGGTAAACACCGGATCTTGCATTCTACATAGCCTTCGGGAGATTAGCATGGAACCCCGACCTACTACTATTGGGATGGGGCACATCATCTGCCACTTCCTAGTTCAAGAGGGTTTCGGGAAATATTTGAAGAAGTGGACTCCACGCTATCATCCGGATCCTATCGACAAGGTCCGGTTGCAGAAAATGAATATCCTCGCCAATCACCCAACTGCCACGATCTATTGCCATGGGCATGACAACAAAACAGAGATGCTCTTGGATCCGGACTATGCTGAACAATTGTTGGATATCACTAAGGAACGCAACTGGTCTTGTGGTCAGGTTCCTAGTGATCGCAAGGTGGGTGGTTTAGATGTGTCTAGTGGTGAAGAGGAGGACAATGAAGAGGAAGAAGAAGAAGAAGAAGTAAATGAGGAAGAAGAAGAGGAGGATCCCAGCCATGGCTAAGCTAGTGGAAGTAGAAATCATCCATGGGAAGCTTCGCTTGAGCATCTCAACTCTCAATTTGATCAAATGAGGGTTGACATTCGAGAACAACGAACGCTACTCCAAGGTCAACATAATCTGTTAGAGACCCAACAAAGAGTTGCTACGTGCCCAGCAGTCTACGCTCAACAATATGCATGCACATCTTCAAAGGCACGAGGAGTACTTTCAGCAACAAAACCAGTATTGGCGTGACTGGGGGTATTATCATTACTCCATTGCAAACCATCCCCCGGCACCACCAGAGTACAAAACCAGCACTACCCCACCTACTTTCCATATTATCCATATCCTCCCCCGGGAGGATCCGAGCAATAATTTGTAAGTGCCCCCACTCCTACTTTACTCTCTTCATTGATTTTATTTACACTATTAGTGTTAGATAAGTGTGGGGGGGGGGTGCTTTATGGAAAAGTTGGGAGATGTGTCGGTTAGTTAGTTTTGTTGAGTTCGTTGCCCCCATGGTTTGAGTTATTTTGCTTTCATTGCTTCATCATTGGTTAGGCCGGTTATGAGAGTTGATTCACCCTCAATTCCCGCCTCAAACTAGTGAGATTCGGGGTTGAGGCTAGCTAGTGTCAATGTAAATATTGTGAATAGTTTGTCTTCTCCTTTGTTCTTTAGCTAGTGTCTTGTTTTTTGTTTTTGTTCATTTTTCTTTATGCGTGCGAACACTCACACTTATTATGTTTTTCTTGTTTATTCCTAACTCGAGTGTGATGTTTTCTTGGATCGCGGATTGGTTCGCTATTTATTTGAAGACCCCGAGGTAACCTCTTTCCGCACTCTTTGAATGTGTATATATTGATCCGTGTTGCATGCTTGATTTTTCTTTTGGGTGGCGAGCCCCTTTGAGTGTTTGTGTTGGGATTATATTGCTGTTGGAGCTGTGTGGGCTCGGGTCGCCACCATTTGCTTGCTAGTTGTTTTGGTTGTTTATCTTTGTAGGTTCTCTACCCTTTTCTTGTGACACCTTCCCACAATGAGGACATTGTGACGTTTTAAGTGTGTGGGGGGGGGGGGGAGATATTCTGTTTTAAGGGTAGATCACCTAGTAGTTTTGATCTTTGTTTTCTTAGTTTTTGCTTAAAATTTTAAAATTTTTTGTGTGAAAAAGGAGAAAAAAGGGAGTGAAAACCTTAAAAGTTTTTCTTTCAGTTTTGTTTTCGCTTTGTTTTTGCTTTGCTTCTTGGATCTTATTGTCGAAATTGAGAAGCCGTTCTTAAACTTCTTTAAAAAGAAACCGGTCTGAGCGTTTTTGACCCTATCTCGAGTACTAGTCATGACTTATTACTTTAGATGTCCTTCATTGAGTGTCTAGCGAAACCCCCGATTCCTTTCACGTTCTAGTTGAAGTCGGGAGATTCTAGGGGTTTGTGTCTGAGCTTGTTCTGTTTCCCTTTTTAGCAATTGCAAAGTCAAAAAGAAAGAAAAAGAAAGAAAAGCTACAATAACCGGATTAAGTGGAGCGTGTCGCTGAATGACATTAACCACAATACACTTAGCCAACCTACACGGGCCCGGTATTAGCGGTACGGTGCTATTACCCCTTAAGCTCCTCCCATATTGAATTCTCGGTGGAGGTGTGTATGGAAAAGACTGTGATGGGAGGATAAACCCCATATTTGGGCCGTCCAATTCCCGAAAGTAAGGCTAATACCGACCTATAAAAAGGAAAAAAAAAAGAGAAAAAGAAAAAGCAATTTTGTTGGGATTACCCAACCCCAAAAAGAAAAGTTTGAGCGTTAATAAAGCGTGGGGCCTCTCCTTGCATCACCTACGGCCCTCACCAAGCCAAGGGCGACCAAATGCGAGGAAGGGCAACACTTCTCTTGTTCGTTCTGTTGTTTTTGAGCTCGGGCATGAGTCCTTGGAGTCTTTTGGATTCGATTAGAACCTACTAGCACTTACGCACATGGGGTTTTGCTTGACATTAGGTGTAGGACATCGAAAATCTCAAAGACTGACTTTTTGCTTAAGATAGGTGTTTGTGAGACGCTCATAACGGTTCCTTTTGGAGGTTTAATAACGTTTTCCTGATTTAGATTTCGAGATCTTTTGAAGCAAAGCTTTCGTTTTTCTTTTCTTTTTGTTTTCTTCGGTTTTGTTTTCACTTTCCCTCTCTCCTTTTTCTTTGGCTTTTGTGGGTATAGCCGCTACAAACCCTCACGAGTCCATCTCGTCCACCCGGGCTGCCGGGGGGTTCAAAGGGCTTGGTGCATACGCTAAATGCACTCGTTTCCTCCCACGACAGAGGAGTTGGTGTTTAGTTTTCTTAGTTGTCTTGTTTTGTTTTGCTCGGGACGAGCAAAAGTTTAAGTGTGGGGGAGGGGGTGTTTAGACCCAATTCTTTGTCTAAATACCGCCTAAATCCTTAGGCTTTAACTCGTTTCGTGGTTTAATTTCATAAGTTTTTAATGCGTTTTGGTTATTTTTGTAGATTTTGGAGCTTTCGCCGAAAACGTAGCAAAACGGGCCTTTTTGTAGCATTTTTGGTGATTTCCCGAGCCGAGTCGGACCGGAAACCAAGGCGGAGTCGACCCGGGACCACACTCCCAACCTTTGGTGCCAATTAGTGAAGTAACGTATGCTACGACCCTCGGATCGAGCGTTACATGCTTCGGAAAGAAGGAAGAAACAAAGGGACGAAAAGAGTAGGGTAGCCCCCGCCACCCTGAGCGTAGCACCCGCCACCCTGAGCGTAGCACCCGCTACCATAGGGGGTAGCGCCCGCCACCAGAGAGGTAGCACCCGCTACCTGTGCTCAAAGTCAGCCATGGATTGTCATTTGAGGAAGGTAGCGCCCGCTACCGTATGGGTCGCGCCCGCGACCTCCTGATCCCGAGTGAGACCGTGCCCACGGTCTCTCGGCTTCAATCGCCCGACCTTTTATTTGGATGAGAACATGACCGTGGCGGTCTCTGAGCCGTGACGCGGTCTCCCATGTCCTGCGCGTGTTTTCGGCTTGAAGTGCTGCGTTTTGGCCAATGATTTTCACTTGTATATATATCCCTTGTGAATGATTTCTAGGTATCAATTGAGGGTTAGACAGACATTATTTTCAGCTTGTAATTAAGGGTTTTAGAGAGAGATTAGTGGGAGACTAATCTAGGGTTTTGGAGATTTGTGTTTGTTATTGAAGATTTGGGTATCCAAACAATTGAAAGATTGTTGGATCATCTTTTTATTGCTTTCCTTTGTTCATCTACAGCACTTTGATAAGTTTTCTCTTCCCTTAACTCCTTTATTAATTACTTTGCTAATTACTTTGCTGGTTCTTGATTGCTTTACTTGCTATTTCATTGTTCTTGCTTGTTTATGGTTGTTTGATGTTAGAAATCATGTTTAGGTTTGGGTTGGATGTTGTTAGCTTAGTTTTTATCATGATTAGTGGCTAGAAACCCTATGGGTTAGGGGGTAATTAAGGGTGTGAATGGGTGATTAGGTTTGGGTTAGCAATATTAGTGAGTAATTAGTTGAGAAATCAACTTCCTAATCCTATCCTTCCCTCAAGTGGGATGTATTTGGGTGTGAAAGCATCCCGAATACGTCCAACGCTTGTTGGAAGGTAGGAATTAGGATAGTTAGTATTCTAGTTCGCGAAAGCGAATAGAAACTAACTAGGAAATTCTGTTCCTTGAACTCCCCCGGGTCTGTCGATGGACTTTGGGGAAGTTAATTCGGACTATCCTTGAAAGAGGAAGCCCGGTGGGTTTTTTCTAATGGAGTTACCATTTGATTTCCCCTTCTCGTTACTCTCTTGTTGCAAAACCCATTTCCTCATCCCCGTTTGCATCCCGAAAAGCCTCCGAAACCCATTTTCCATTCCTTGACCGACCTTAGCTTTATTTATTGCGTTGTGATCTCTTCAACCTGATATCCTTACCTTAGGAATCTCATCCTGACCGTCGACCTAGATTCTATGACCAAGGCCGCCATCTCCCTGAGAGAGAACGACAATACCGAGGTCTAACAAACCGCTGTACACACATGACCTAAAAAACTAACATGTCTCAAAATGAAAATGAAAAATGAATTGATGTGACTCGAAATGCAAACTAATACACATGATCTAAAAACAAAAAACTAAAAAAAGCGCACATTGATTTGCTGCATGCATGAGATATGAACAACCCCCACTTTCCCGAGGAAGAAAAAAGGAAAAGTAAATCAAAAATTCTAAATGTCAAGGGCAATTTCGAAGTGAGTTTCAGGACAAGACAAAAAATGGAAAATGATTTCTCTTCTTGAATTGTCTCACAAATTGCCATGATGAGGATGGTGAGTGATGAATGAGCCCCCAGTTGAAATTACGCAAAACTCGGCCTGCTTAAGCTCCTTAGTGGTATGGTTGGGATGCTTAACCCTAATGACGTGATTAGGAACCCCAAGCACTAAGAGGGATCAAGTGGTAAGCCATCTTTCTCTCTCTTCCCTAGTTCTTTTATTTAGGTAGGAGCATGTAAGCACCAAGCCCCCAGTACCAGTGAACAAACGTCTTTAGATGGGTTAGAAAGATCGACCTAGGTGGGTGTTATCTCCAAGCAACTATTTAGATGCAGTTGCCTTCATGTTTTGCTGATGGATTTATCCCTCATTCAGGTGTTCTGAAGATGAGGATTAACTGATGAATCTCATACATGCACTAATGATCAAATCAGAAGAGCTCACCAGATGATGGGGTGAATGTGGGAATGATGGAAAAGGTGGTGAAAGGTCAGGCCCTGATATAGGGCAAGATGAGGTTGTGAGTAGGTCGGTGAGGGTAGCGATTAGATGTATTGGACAAGGTGGTGAATGGATGGGTAGTTCGATGGACAAAGGTTCGAACTGATGGAGGTGGATGAAATGGTCTATAGATGTAGCACCATGTCTCGTGGGCTTATCTCATAAGGGAAGAGACGGTCAAATGGATATAGTTTGATGAATTTAGGTATGAAGGGTGATCCAAGTCTTATTAGAAAAGGTAGGTGTGCTTTGGTGAAAGAAATCTGACAGCTTGTCACTGTCATTAGAGACCAAGGTTCCCTCTCCTTTTGCCTAGCTCGCCTGGTAAGGTTTTCGATCTAACCACTTTTATTCTATCTCCCAAAGACCAAATAATTTTATTCTATCTCCTTTTGCCTCAAAGAGGTTCTCCTACGTATCCAGCGTGGAATCAGACCATTCGTAGTTCAACTGGTGCAGCTTTAAATGATTGATGCCTTAAGAAGGACTTTGAGATGGGTCGAAAGTTTAATGGGAAGGATAGGTGTAAAAGTTTGATGGGAAGGTTCTGGGATGTGTGCGGGTGACCAATGTAAACCAACAATTGCCTCTTATACCTCTTATTCTTGCTTTCTTCTTTCTCTTTTTTTTTATTTCCTTTTTTTCTTTTCTTCTACTCTTTTTTGTTTTTTTTTTTTGAACTTGACGACCTTAATCTATATTTCTCCTATCAACGATGTTTGTCACCCGCAACACATTAGTTGGCTTAGATGGATTTAGGGATGAGGCGGTCATAAAATGAATGACCGGGTTCATGGTGGTGGTTAAGAAGATGGTGTGAGAAGGTAATAATGTAGGTAAAGCGACTAGGTGAGAATGAAGGTGATGATAATGTAGGTGATAAGGGGTGGAAGCCTTCTATCATAGGCATGTCTTTTTAAGCTGCATGATTTATTTGATAGTGAGATTCACTTTTAGAGACTATTGGTCGCTTCGAATTCTCTCTTTTTGCCTAACCTGTTGGGTGGGTGTTCGGGTTAGCTTCTCTCCTCTTAATTTTTACTCATTCACCTCTCCTTTTGCCCAACTTGTTAGATGAGTGTTCAAGTTGGCCTCACTTTTTTTATTTGTCTCTCCTTTTTCTTAACTTTGCTTTGGCGGTGAAGTTAGTCTCTCTATTAACCTTGGACTCGGGATATGGCACAACAACATAACGAAAATGTGATGGAGATGTGAGATGGAGGAAACGACAGATAGATGTGTCAGACTTGGATGGTCAAATGGGTGAGTGAGCTCTTCAATTCAAATCAGTAATGCAAGCACAAGGTTCTTTCCTTAGCAGTTTAGAAGGAAATGAGGGGTCGAGGAAGACAAGAGCCATAATCATGAAAGGTTTCATCTTTATTGAATGCAACTAAGATGAATACATAAAAAAAAATCTACTTGGGACATATCCCAACTGACTCTGAAAATGAAGACGATTGCCATGAAAAGAAAGGACGCAACATGAGGAGACCTCCCAATTGATCCTTGCATCTTAGGGTTTTGGAAAGACCCCGTTTGACTTTTAGTAGGCCACATTCTAATTAGGATTCTATGATGCGATTGGCAGTGACAGCTTCTCGGATTGGAGCATTTCTTCTATCTTGTTCTTGAGAATGTTGCACTTCTCGGTGTCATGACCTCGCATTCTATGATATTTATAGAACTTCTTAGCACCCCAAGTTCTGCTTTTGACTTCAGGTTCAACTCAAATAGGGGGCAACTCGATCTTCCCTTTTTTAAGTAGTTGATCCAAAGCTTCAATATAAGCAATGTCGTTGGGAGTGTAGGTGGTGAACATTTGGACTGCAAGAGCCTCAATGGCTTTTGGTGGGTTACTTAGTGTTCCGCTAACCCTCTTGGTAGGTGTAAACGTGGTTTTGTAACCCCGGTTTTTATATCGTTCTTCTCGAAGAGCTAGGGGCTTTGGCTAAAGGATCTAGGTCAAAGGTCAGGTCAAGGTTGCTAAGGTAAGGAAACGGGTTGAAAGAGGCGATCACAAAGCAAGAAAACAAACTAAGGTAAGTCAAGGTGAAACAATGGATTTCTGATAACGATACATTATATAGGGTTATTTAGGTGTTTAATACATGAATTTCAGGTCAGTTTGTGATCGAACATAACATTTTATATCCCGAATTCATGTATATTTTACTTGGTCTGGAGATTGGTGTAATTTTGTAGGTTTGTGAATGGATTTACATGAAGTCATGAACAAATAGGAGGAGAAGTTGAAAGGTGGGGAGACAAAGCAAAGAGCAAGGAAAAACAAGAAATCATGTTTGCCAAGACAGGCGCTGGCAGCGCTTCCCGATGCACTGGTAGCGCCACAAACAGAAGGTTTAGGGGCGCTGAAGTAAGGCACGCGCTGGGAGCGCCTGGTTGTTACGCCACTGCTTGTTCAACAGGGCAAGTCTTGCACTGGCAGCACATAGGTTGTTATGCAATGCTTGGGCAACAAGGAGACTATTTTTTGGCTATAAAAAGAAGCCTTCCTGTATAGTTGAGGCATCAGAGATTAGGAGATAGACTATCATCTATCAATTTTAGTTCTCAGAAACAATATTTCTAGAATTCTAGTCTTTAGTATTAGAGATCAAAGTGTTCAACCGGCGACGGAAAAATTGAAGATTGAGGCTCGGGAGAAGGAAACTTGCACGAGCTGACATATTCGTTCATCCCTCAATTGTGGTTGTTCTCTTCCCTAATTTTTACTATGTTTTCTAGATTCAATTCAATAAGTTTAGTTGTTTTTTTTATCAAGCATGAGTAGTTGATTTTTAGTTTAGGGGAAACTTGATGTTGTTCATTTGACCCTCGGTTTTGATTTTGGTATGAAATAGTTTGTCAATTTCGTTCTGTCTTCGTGTTTATATTGCTACTGTAATTGATTGGCCACCATTTACTTGTGTCTAGACTCTTAGTTTCGGATCGAAAGATTGCTTCTTTCAGTTGGATTGACGAAGATTGAATAGGTATGAAATTCGGTTAGAAATAATGTATTTTCATACCTAGGATCGTTTAAATAACCTGTTGTTAACTTTGATTAAATTAGATAGCCATAAAAATATGTGTTTAATTTAGTCGTAGCAATTCACTCCGAATCGAAAGATTGTTGTGATAGATATTTGTTTGGTTACTGATCCCGAATTGGTACAAACTGCTAAATACTGAAATCAAACCTTTATTAGGTTAATTGGATAACTAGAGTAACTCCCCTAAACGCCTTTATAATATTTGATAAAACCCTCATAAAAATATTCTTGCTGCTTCGATTAGATTTATTTGCAGTTTAAACTAGATTACTTTACAATTTCGTTCAATTTGGTTTAAACTGAGTTATCCAACCATTTTGATTAACCTAGCATCCTTTGTAGTGGGTTAGTTTAGTGCGTGAGCTAGAACTAGTCCTCATGGGAACGACTTTGATATACTACATTGTACACCGTGCACTTGCGGCGTACTATATTTGGGGGCTTTTCGGGATGCAAACGGGAACGAGGAGATAGGTTTCGCAACAAGAGAGCAAGAAGGAAGAAAATCAAGTAGCAACTCCATTAGAAAATACCCATCGGACTTCCTCTTTCGAGGATAGACTGGATTGACTTTCCCAAAGTCCACCACGGACCCAGAGGGTTAATAAAACGGAATTCCCTGGTTAGTCTCTACTCATTCTCATGAGCGAGTGCTAACTATCCCAATTCTAACCTTCCAACACAAGGATTGGATGTATTCGGGAGATTTCGGACCCAAATACACCTCACTTGAGGGAAGGAAAGGAGTGGGAAAGTGATTTCCCAACTAATTACTCACTAATATTGTTAACCCATGCCTAATCACCCATTCACACCCTTAATTAACCCCTAAGCCATTAGGGTTCTAGCCACTACCCATCACAACTATGCCAACAACATCAATAAAACCAACCCTAAGCATGAATTCTATCATTAAACAACAATTAAAAGACAAGCAACACAATTAAAGAGCAAAGGAAGCAATTAACAAGTAATTGAAGTAATTAACAAAGTAAAGTGGAGTTTAGGGAAGAAGAAACTTATCAAATGCTGTAGAAGAACAAGGAAGAACAATGGAAAGGATGATCCAAAGCAATCTCTCAATTGTTTGAATCTTCAATCGTTGAACAATGCTATAATCCAACAAAACCCTAGATTAATCTCTCACCAATCTCTCTCTAAAACTCCTAATAACAAGGCTGAAAGTAAAGTCCTAAAAGCTAGAATGGAATCTCGGATAATCCCCCCAAAAACGCAGCAATGGAGCTATTTATACAAGGCATAAAGACTGCCCAAAACACAGGGCACAAGGCCGAGAAAATCGCGCAGAAACAGGGGACCGCAGGTGCGGTCTGAGCGAAGAGGGTCGAGGCGGTTTTGGGCATTCGAGAGACAGCGGGTGCTGTCCTGGACACCGCAGGTGCGGTCTTCTTCTGGACCAGCAGGTCGCGGGCACTACCTACAGGATAGTATACGCTACGCCTGCCATCCCTTCCCCTGACTTGTTTCCTTGACTGTAACGCCCGCTACAGAGGTTGTAGCGGGTGTTACACCTCTGAGCTACTTGAAACTTGGGGAAGGTGATTCTGGGTCGGTTCCGCCTCGGTTCTCGACTCGGCTTAGGCTCGGGAAATCGCTTGGGATTCCCTAAAAAGCCTCAATTTAGCTCGTTTTTCATGCATTTGCTCTAAAAGTGCGAATACCTACAAAACAACTAAAACACAAGTAAAAACGAAGGAAAAGACTCGGAAACAAGTCAAAAGAGCAAGTAAAAAGGCGTTATTTAGGTCCAAAATCGGGGCTAAACACCCCCCCCACACTTATACTTTTGCTCGTCCCGAGCAAAACAAAACAAAAACAAAAGAAAAACTAAACACCAACTCCTTTGTCATGGAAGGAAACGAGTGCATTTTGCGTATGCACCAAACCCTTTAAACCCCCTGGCAGCCCAGGTGGACGAGGTGGTCTTGTGAGGGTTTGTAGCGGCTATACCCACAAAAGACAAAGAAAAAGGAAAAAGAGGAGAGAGGAGGTGAAAAACCAAAACCAACTCAAAAACGAAAGAAAGAAAGAAAGAACTTGCTTGTTAAAAGAATTAAGCAATCAACTACAAGAAATCAATGCTAATCAACAAAAAGGAGCGGATATGAGCATATCAAGGACACCTAATCCAAAGCATTGCCGATCTTTGAGATTTTCGACTCCCAAACGCTTCCTATAAGACAAGGTCCTTTGTATGCAAGTGCTTGTGTATCCTAGTTGATTCGAATTGATCCATAGCAAAAATCACCACCGAGCTCGTTTCAAAGCGAACAAGATTAGCAAAGAGTCGCCCTCCCCCGCATTGTGTCGCCCTTGGCTTGGTGAGGGCCGCACGAGATGCAAGGAAAGGCTCCTCACTTTGTTAGCGATTACTTTCTTTTGGGTTGGGTTTTAGAATTTAATGCCCAACATTTTCGATTTAGCTTAAAGTTGGCATTAGCTTTTCGGGAGTTGAACGGCCCATAACGGGGTTTACCCTGCCAACACAGGCTTTTCCATACGCCTCATCATCACGAACGATGGAGGTTTAAGGGCTAATAGCGCCGTGCCACTAATACCAGTTCCATGTAGGTCGACTAACTTTATGCTGGTTTATGCCGGATTCGACCGATACAAAACCAATTAATTCATTAATTAAGCTTCACTTTTTCAACAAGCTCGAGGGTGAAAAACTAAGGTCTCACGGTTTCAAAAAGGAAGTGAAAAAAAAACAAGAACCTCATTTTGCAATCGACGAAAGGAATCTAATTAGATTAGTCAAGGCAACACCCGGACTAGGGCCTACAACGCTCCTATCGGCTTCTTTTAAGAAGATTAACAACGACTTCGATCCATTGACTACGCAATTCTAACAACAAGGCAAAAACTAAAGAAAAACAGAAAACTTTTAGGGGTTTTTTCACAACTTTTCTCCCTTTTTCTTTTCTCTTTTCACAAAAAAAAAAAAAAAATTCAAATTTTAGCCTAAAAAGAACAAAAAGAAGATAAAAAGCTAGGTGATCTACCCTTGAAACAAATATAACTCACCCCCCTCCCCCCCAACACACTTAAAATGCCACAATGTCCTCATTGTGGGAAGGGTGTCACAAGAAAGGGTAGAGAACCTACAAAAAGAAAACAAGCAAAAACAACTAGCAAGCAAGTGGCGGCGATCCGAGCCCACGCGGCTCCAACAACAAGATAAACCCAACAAGCACATAGTAGGGGTTCGCCACCAAAAGAAAAATCAAGCATGCATCATGGATCATAGGATATTCAATTCAATAAGAGAAGAGCAGAGAGATATTACCTCGAGTTCTTCAAAATAGATGGTTACTCAATCCACGATCCGTGATAGCCAAGCAAAGGGTTAGGATTTTCAAGTAAAAACAACCAAAGCTCATAAGATCCGCATGCAAGATTAAAAACTAAAAATGAACTAAAAAAAATGAAATAAAAGTAGGGGTTGTCTCCCACAAAGCGCTTGTTTTAGGTCCCGAGCTTGACCTAATTACTTACTTGATTCTCGATAGGCGTGGTGTGCATGAGAGAAGCATGGTAAGCTTTTTCCACCAACTCTTCTTCCTTCTCCTCCCGCGCACTCCAATAGAACTCATGAATAATTTGAAATGATCCTCCGGCGGTCTAGTCAAATACGAAGGAATCAAAGGTAACGACCTCCTCATCTTACTCCACCAATATTTCTTCCTCTTTTTCCACTGCTTCCTCTTCTTGCGCAAATATGGAGCATGCCTCCTTGAAGACTTGATATGCCGGATAGAAAGAGAAGATAACCCCGGCTTGATATTCGGTGATGTGCCGGGTCTCGGGCCTTGGAAAGCCATCTCTCTCAATTTCATATTTTTCATATATGTTTCACCCAGGCAATCTCCCTCCTCAAAGGCATGGTGTTGAGGAAGTCGCCATGGAAGGTGAAACTATCTCCATTAAGATCAAAATGAATAGATTTAGGGTGACTTTCTCCACCCCTACCATCTGGTTCCACAATAAGTAAGCACGGCTCTCTTGATGCTCATCCATAATACCAACCACTGCATTGACCTTAAAACTTGACTCCTTATGAGGGTTCCTTCTCGAAGGATCAAGATCAAAATCAATATGTTCTCTCCCCACATGAAGAGACAATCGACCTCTTTTTACATCAATAATTGCTCCCGTAGTGGCCAAGAAAGGTCGACCAAGAATAATAGGGCTTCTCCAATCCTCATCCATCTCCAAAATAACGAAGTCACAAGGGATAAGGAAGCTTCCCACTTGAACCGGGATGTCTTCTAATATTCCCAAGGGCTTCCTAACAGTTTGGTCCGTAAGTTACAAGCTAATAGCTGTAGGGGTAAAGTCATCAAGGTTCAACTTCTTGCATATTGAGTGTGGCATGACACTCACACTTGCCCCCAATTCACATAATGTATTATCAATCCTCATATCACCAATTAAGCACGGTATAGAGAAACTACCCGGATCGGCAAGTTTCTCGGGAGTTTTGCTCCCCATAATGGCATTGCAACTGATCGTGAGATGAATGGTCGACGATTCTTTGATTCTCCTTTTGTTTGTCAAGAGGTCATTAAGATGTTTTTTGAAAGAAGGGACCTCCGCAATGGCATCAAGAAAAGGAATATTGACATGGAGCTTCTTCAACATATCAATAAATCGCACAAACTTCGCCTCGTTTTTATGTTGAATCAATCTCCCAGGAAAAGGTACTGGTGGTCTATATGGGACAGGTTTCTCCATTGGGTTTTCATGATTGTCTTCCCTCAAGATTTCCTTATCTTTTTCTCTTCTTTTCTCAATTTCTACTATCTCTTCCAACTTCTCCTTTTTCTCATCCTCGGCCTCATTAACCACAACATCATTCTCCTTCTCCTCAACTATGTTTTGCTCAACTCCTAAGTTCTCCTCTTCATTGCTACTCACCACAACTCCCTCACTCTCTCCCAAAGATCTCTCTCCTTCCACATTCTCCTCCACCACCATAGGTTCTTCAATTTTTCTTCCACTCCATAGGGCAATAGCATCAGCTTGCTCCCCTTGGATAGGTTAAGGTTGAACGGGTTGAGAAAGGTATATTTATTGAGCAACTTGGGTTATTTGGGTTTCAAGGTCTCTAAGACAAGCCTCCCCACTTTCTTGATTAGCCACAATTTGTTGCAACAACTTTTTAATCATAGAATCTCAGGATGGTTGAGAAAATTGAGGTTTTGGGATGGGTTGATATGAGAACTCTTCTTGAAAATATGCATGATGATCATAAAATTGAGAAACAGGTTCGAACACAGGATTGGCAAATGTGGTATAGCTAGTATCATAATCTTCATAAGAATGGGAATAAAGTTGGTTGGAATAGACAACATTCACATGCTCTACTTGACGATACTCCGTACATTGATGCTCAAGATGTGGACCAAAACACAATTTACAAGTATGCATATTAGGAACGGGAGTGGATGCAAAGGTTTGAATACCTCGGGTTAGGTTCAACTGGTTGGAAACTTCATCATTGACCATCTTCTTTTGCAAATCAAGTACGATGGCCATTAGAAGCTTGATAGTGGGGTTGTGTTCCAAAGAATGATCCCCATTTCCTGAATTTTGGCCGCCTCCCCAACTAGGAACATTCTTAGATAGCTCATGAAGAAAAATGTTGGCTTCCTCCGCAGTCTTCTTTAAGAACATCCCTCCGGATGCACGACCAATAAATTCTTTGTATGAATCACAAAGCCCATAATAAAAGTGTTGAAGTAGCATCCAATCCGGTAAATTGTGATGTGGACATTGGCATTGAAGGCTTTTGAATCTCCCCCAAGCCTCGAAAAGATCTTCTTTGGGTTCTTACTTGAAAGACATAATAACTTGCCGGAGTCTATAAGTCGCATCCGCTGGGAAGAATCTATGTAAGAAATCTCTCTTAATTACCTCCCATGAAGAATAAGTGCTGGGAGGGCACGTTTGAAGCCATGTCTTTGCTTTCCCCGTAAGAGTTAGAGGAAAGAACTTCAATTTCATAAATTCAGAAGATAAACCGGGAACTTGCATTTAATGAAACTAATTCGTCTTCAAATTTCTCGATATGTGCAATAGGACTCTCCGGATTTGTCTCCATAAAACTGATTGCTCGAAAAGACTTCAAGTAAGTACGGTTTGAACTTCAACACGACATCGGGTGGTAATGGTGGTAGAGTGATTGGGTTGCCTCCCGTACCCAATGATGGAACGGCATATGAAAGAAGGGTACGGGGTGAACTAGCTTGGCCCTCCGCCATCAGAACTCGAAACTCCTACAAGAAATAGAGAAGCATCAAATTCATTGGATTTGGAACAAACTAGTTTCTAGCATGAAAGAAATCTTAAATAACTCAAGACCAAGAAACTAAAACTAGGGGCGCTGGCTCCCCGGCAACGGCGCCATTTTATGTAAACGTGGTTTTGTAACCCCGGTTTTTATATCGTTCTTCTCGAGGAGATAGGGGCCTTGGCTAAAGGATCTAGGTCAAAGGTCGGGTCAAGATTGCTAAGGTAAGGAAACGGATTGAAAGAGGCGATCACAAAGCAAGAAAACAAACTAAGGTCAATCAAGGTGATACAATGGGTTTCGAGGGCTTTTCGGGATGCAAACGGGAACGAGGAGATAGGTTTCGCAATAAGAGAGCAAGAAGGAAGAAAATCAAGTAGCAACTCCATTAGAAAATACCCACCGGACTTCCTCTTTCGAGGATAGACCGGATTAACTTTCCCAAAGTCCACCGCGGACCCGGAGGGTTAATAAAACGGAATTCCATGGTTAGTCTCTACTCATTCTCATGAGCGAGTGCTAACTATCCCAATTCTAACCTTCCAACACAAGGATTGGATGTATTCGGGAGATTTCGGACCCAAATACACCTCACTTGAGGGAAGGAAAGGAGTGGGAAAGTGATTTCCCAACTAATTACTCACTAATATTGTTAACCCATGCCTAATCACCCATTCACACCCTTAATTAACCCCTAAGCCATTAGGGTTCTAGCCACTACCCATCACAACTATGCCAACAACATCAACAAAACCAACCCTAAGTATGAATTCTATCATCAAAAAACAATTAAAAGACAAGCAACACAATTAAAGAGCAAAGGAAGCAATTAACAAGCAATTGAAGTAATTAACAAAGTAAAGTGGAGTTTAGGGAAGAAGAAACTTATCAAATGTTGTATAAGAACAAGGAAGAACAATGGAAAGGATAATCTAAAGCAATCTCTCAATTGTTTGAATCTTCAATCCTTGAACAATGCCATAATCCACCAAAACCCCAGATTAATCTCTCACCAATCTCTCTCTAAAACTCCTAATTACAAGGCTGAAAGTAAAGTCCTAAAAGCTAGAATGGAATCCCGGATAATCCCCCCAAAAATGCTGCAATTGAGCTAATTACAAGGCATAAAGACTGCCCAAAACGCAGCGCACAAGGCCGAGAAAATCACGCAGAAAACAGGGGACCGCAGGTGCGGTCTCAGGACACCGTAGGTGCGGTCTCACCGAAGAGGGTCGAGGCGTTTTTGGGCGTTCGAGAGACAGCGGGTGCTGTCCTGGACACCGCAGGTGCGGTCTTTTTATGGACCATGTAACACCCCAACCTTAATCACAAGGTTAAGACTACACTTAGAAACCCAAACCTGCGATTAGCGCAGCGGAACACCTTAGGTCGAGGCATTACCGCCGTCTCCCAAAAGAGACAAGGCAACAACACAAAAGAAACCTCCAAAACCACAAGATAACTTACTAACTTGAGAACCTTCACATAAAAGAAACTTATACAACCCCTGGATAAAGTACATAACTTAAACATAGCTTAAAAACTTAGAACAACTTCCAAAATCCCAGCTCGCCCTTGCTAACCGATGAATTCCTTAGAAAACTACCTCAAGAACCTTGAATTACTTTGCAACCGACTTGTCCTGGCCCTGGGAGCTCGAACCTCCTAAAACAAAACATTAAAACATTGCAAAAGGTGAGTGGGGAAACACTCAGTACGTAAACCTCCAGCACGTAAACCGTTCGAAAACGGTTTTGGTGCCGGCATTTAAATTCATTTTGAAAACAAGGGAAGGAGATTAAAATGGGACTTGAATGACATGAACATAAACATATGCATAACATAAATCAATGAAGATAGAAAGTAGGTGGAACCCTTACGATCGGTGCAAGCACCTCACACACGCGTATGCCCAAGTTGATCTAAACTTGGAATGGGTGACTGTCAAGCAGTCGACACTAGCCAGGTCAAGGCACTCTGATCAGGAGTGCTCAAACATGAATGTAAGAATAAGCATAGAATGCGGGTTCACTGTTAAATATAAAGTCATTGTAAACCATAAAACTTGACATGGCATAAATTGAATGAATTACGACTATAATTTGGATCGTAAAAGCTGGACAATTCACGTACCTTAAGGCGCTAGAGACCTTGGCGGCGCAGCTCGGCTTGGAGATGGCTTTTGAAACTTGTCAACTAAGATAAGAATAAGTAGAAATGAAGAACCGAATAAGGTTCTAAATTAGATTCACAAGTTTAGAAACTTAGTAAAATTAATGAAATAACTTTAGGAATAAAATTTCAAGTTGTCTAGAAAATAGAGTTTATAGCATAACTTGAGTTAGGAAAATCAAAACGAAGTGAAAGAGTACATCCCGGAATAGGGAAAAACAAAATCTACAACTTTGTCAACAGAACCAGAGGCTAAAAACGAGTGGAAGGGCTTCAAAATGGGCCCGGACAGCAGCTAGAGTAGAGTAAATTAGGAATTCCGGAATGAAATTACATAGGGAAATTGATGTAGAAAGGTGAAATCAAAGAAGGGCACTTGAACCGTGGAAAGATAGCTTAGATAAATGAAGTATAAGAACCAAAGATTGAAGGTCAAAAGGAGATTAAAAAGGGTTCCTCCAGACTTATTTAGCAAAAAACGAAGTCGATGTCACGATTGATGAAAGAAGAATGAATAAAGGAGTTTGAGGAATAAACTTTGAGTTGAGCACTTAGAGAAACTTAACTTGAGAGTTATTTAGAACTTGGAAGTTATTAGCTAGATAAAACTTTGATCAACCCAAAGATATTGAACTCTTAACTAACACTCGTTGGGAGATATGTATACCTGTGTTTAAATCATTACTCTTGGCTAAAAGACCTTAGGACATATTTAGGCCTCCAAAACCATACTTTCTCCCCTTAAGACTTTAACCTAAGATTATAACATATAATCATAACTTATCAATGCTTAAAGTCCCCTATTGACTTGGTTTAGAACCTTAAAGATGGAATTTTATAAAGGGTAAACTGGGCAGAAACTTCAAGTAGACAGCCCTTCTTCCCGGGCTCATATCTCACACTCCCGACATCGTATAACTACAAACTATACCTTTCCGGAAAGCTTGCAAAGAGGCCTAAAACTTTCATGTTTACCATAAAAACCAAAAAGGTCTCCAAAGGAGCGAAAAACAGCCCTCAAAACACTGACTCAAAATTTCGTATATAAAATCGTACCTTCACGGTTTCGGTCATAACTCGGGCTATACAAGTCGAAAATTAGAAATTCCAAAGCCTATGGTTTGCTAACACCTTAAGCTATCAAATGGAGTAGAAATCTGGGCAAAAGTCCCACTTTTATATTGCTGTAAATTTCCAGAATTGAGACAGTGACTAACTTGCTCTTAATTTCAGCTCTAAAGATACTTTAAGCCCTTAATTCATACTAATTCTCAACCAAACTTCACTTTGGCTATAATCCACTATATTTCCAGAATTAAACCTTGAAAGTTAACTCATCAAAGAGCTTAAATCCCACATGCAACCATGGATTAAACACAAACTCAACATAAAGGACTTGTTCTTGAACCCTTTCACCAAAAACTCACTAATTCACCCAAATTAAACATGATAACACTAAAATAATAAACTTAGCATATACAACCAGCCCTTAATACTCAGCAACCTACCAAGAAATTCACATGCATCAAGATTATAACAACATCCATCAAGAATTTAACAAGAAAACCTCAAGAACTCATCCAAATACACATGCACATACTCCAAACTCAAACCCTAACTTAACCAATCCAACTATACACTTGAATTCATGAATTTAGAGAGTAA
Source organism: Portulaca oleracea (assembly GCA_029582165.1). Classification (NCBI taxonomy): domain Eukaryota; kingdom Viridiplantae; phylum Streptophyta; class Magnoliopsida; order Caryophyllales; family Portulacaceae; genus Portulaca; species Portulaca oleracea. The sequence goes on along the minus strand of CM055878.1, from coordinate 10,541,765 downwards.
AAGAGAGTAAATTTACAAAAGAAACATATATAAAACATGAATTTTCAGATTAGGGTTGTAAGAAATTGAAATTGGGGGTTTGAGAGATTACCCTTGAGGTTAAAAATGGATGAAAACACAAGAGAGGGAGGAAGAGGAGCAACGGCGGCGAAGGTGGCGGCTGATGGCGAAAACACGTGGTGGCTGCTGGTGGTCTGCTCGGCCAGAGGGAGGAAGAGGGAAGATAGAGTGGAGCCTTTGAGAGATTGAAATAAAATGATGTTAAAATGACTAAAGCCCCCCCCCCCCTCCCTTACTAGTAATATATAACTATCCTCCATTTAAACTGAATTAAAATTACTTAAAAAATAATAGGACAACAAGTTAATTAAACATTTAGATAAAGATAATAGGGTGATAAAATTTAGGACATATAAATAATAATGGTAGTGGCAAATTGAAATAGTGGGTTTTGTAGAGAATGAAATTTAAGAGTAATAAATTGGTAACAACTTGGTAAAATAAATTAGGACTTGGATTAAAATAGGATAAAATGAGTAAAATTACCACTTGAAACAATATAAAGGGAATGAAATTAAATAAATTAAAATTGGAACGGTAAAATATATATAGAAATCGGGGCGGATAAATATTAACCGTTTCTCGGTAAATAAATTTATAACGTAAAACATATGACTTGAAATACTTTAACTTATTGAATAAATGTGTAAAGTAAACTTTTAAGCCGATAGTTCGGCACCTTAGCCATCTCCTGCGCGAGACTTGACACCGATATCAATAAATAAATAAATAGATAAATAAAGGTAAACGCGAAAAATTTATAACGCGATTTGAATAATTACTGTGATTAATAGATAATTAAACATGATTTTGGGGTGGGTTATTACAGACCAGCAGGCCGCGGGCGCTACCTGAAGTGTAGCGGGGGCTACCTACAGGGTAGCACGCGCTACCTACAGGGTAGTAGGCGCTACGCCTGCCATCCCTTCCCCTGACTTCTTTCCTTGACTCTAACGCCCTCTACAGAGGTTGTAGCGGGTGTTAAACCTCTGAGTTGCTTGAAACTTAGGGAAGGTGATTCCGAGTCGGTTCCGCCTCAGTTTTTGGCTTGGCTTAGGCTCGGGAAATCGCTCGGGATTCCCTAAAAAACCTCAATTTAGCTTGTTTTTCATGCATTTGCTCCAAAAGCGCGAAAACCTACAAAAACAACTAAACACAAGTAAAAATGAAGGAAAAGACTCGGAAATGAGTCAAAAGAGCAAGTAAAAATGCGTTATTTAGGCCGAAAATCGGGGCTAAACAGTAGGAGTGGGGTTCTTCCAGCCAGACGAGACTGGGGTCTTCTCTATCTTGGCCTCCACCATTAACCCCAGCTTCTTTAGAGCTGAAAAGTCTAGGATTAACTGGAATTCCATCAAACTAGCATATCTCGACCTTTTGAACGTTCCAGCGATTAAAGTAACTCATGAATGACTCTTCTTCACTTTGTTTAATTGCCGCCATGTCACTCATGGTTACATCAACATCTTGACTAGCTGCATATTGTTGAATGAAGGCTTTGTAAGTGGCCTCCCAATTCTCCTGGGTATCTACTGGAAGGGTGTAGTACCACTTCAAGACCTCGTCGCTCAAAGTCCAAGGGAAGACATGAGCATACAGACTGGAGTCTACTTCTCTTAAGGCCATCATGCGCGCGAAGCTACGCACATGATGAGTGGGGTTCTCTATGGCCTTAAATTTCTTCTCGGGCAAGGAGAATTTGTCCGGAAGCTTGGCCTGAGGGGCAGTTGGTAAGCCAATGTCCAAGAAATGTTCCTTGAATTGAGGGATTTGCCTCAGCATGTTCTACAGGTTATCGACCCTATTGTCCTGAAATGGTGCAAGTTGCTCATCCCGTGGTATAGTCTTTTCAGTGTGCACACTTCTCTCATCATCCTTGGGGTCTTTCCCTATGCCCAATCTATTATTGATTGTTTGAATGCCTTGGACGACCCCCTCTATCCTATGATCCTGTTGGTTGGATCGCGTTTCTATTAAAGTACGGATGTCCGACACCACATCAGAAAGGTTCGTTGAAGTGATGGGTTGGCGCCTAGGCTTTAGCTTCTTTTTCATCCATGAAGTTGAAAGGAGTGGACACAGTATCGCTTGTTGCCAAGAAAGTTTGAGAAGGAGTGTCAGAATCAGTATCAAGGACGATAGGCAAGCCTGCGCTTGGTGGTGTGAATGGGATTGGTGAGAAGCTTGATAACCTTTGAGATCTAATTCTACCCCAGGACTTGACTCTTTGTTGTTTGGTTCCTATTTTGCCTGTATGGAAACCATGAACCTCCAAATAAACCCTGACATTGACCTACTGAATGACCTAGTGACTTATACGGGACAACCTAATGCAAATAATGTAGAGCGTTATCGTCGTGGTGGGATGATGAGATTAGCTTGAGTGGATGAATGGATTCAACAATCAACACGATCATTAGCCTTGAACACCCAAAGGTTAGATATGACCCGGAGCAAGGAGAACCACAACTCTATGCCTAACACCCCACTATGATTATCTAGGAAATTCCACTAATAATCACTAAAGGAATGACTTGAATCACCACCAAAGTTGATTGGATAAAGATAATAAGGTTTGAGAGAAACAAGGGGGAAAACCCTTACAAATGCAAAAGCATAACATTCAATGTCTAAAACTGTCCAAAACATTCCAAGGGAGGGGGTATATATAGTAATGAGGGAAAATAAAGCGAAACGCAGCGTTTCACCAATAAAATCACGCGCTGGAATAAGCCCATCGCGGGCGCTACACGTCGCTCGCCGGTGTTACTGGGCAAATGGCGCAAAAGCTAGCATCCGAGCAAGATTGGTCGCGGGCGCGACAGAAGTTGTCGTAGGCGCAACACACTGGTGGCACTGGGCAATCGGCGCGGCTGCAGCAACAGGGCAAGGGGAGGTCGCGGGTGCGACGGGCGTAGGGCTGGCAACGTTTTCTGGCCACTGTCAACGGTTCTCCATGGCGTGAACTTGAGCGTTCTTTGGAGTGGACGCTGGCCGCGTTTTTCCAAACGCTGTCAGTGTTTAACGTTGATGACCAGCCATGACATGCCAAACCATACGTTGTCGTGGGTGTCACCCTGGGGTAGCAGGTGTTACGCGTCAGGAACTGATAGTGGGGGGCGCTACTTGGCACGTACCGGACGCTACGGTCTGCTGCCCAGGCTGCCCTGCTCTATTTCTCCTTCCGCTTGTGCTTGCTTGATTCAAACTCACTCCCGGACCCCAATATCTTGTGACTCCTTGTCTCGGAACGGGACGGTACGATCTCGAGTCCCCCGGGGTTGGTGGAGTGAAACCCGAGCCTCCTCGTTTCCCGGCATTTGATGACTTGTCGGTGCCTTGACAGCTTAATATTCACCACCCCATCCTTAGCGAAGGTGTAATGGTTCTTGAAAGTGAGCGATCGAGCGGGTTTTGCGCGGGAATGCCGGGTCGGGATTTCTAGCCCGGTTAAGGGAGCTCGGATCAGAACTGCTATTAGACTCGCCCACTTTTTTCTTTATTAGACTCGCCCACTATTAGGCTTGCATGAGAATTGTTAAGGCTTACATGAGGACTCTTAACCTTGAATGATGTTATGTACACGAAGAGGGGAAGTATCCATCAAGTCATCATAAAATCGAATCAACATTAAAATTCTAATGGACTCAGATTTAGTTAACGACCGGAGGGATGCCTTAGGGGTCAAAACTATTTAGGGTTAAGTAAAGTCAAACTTGAATCTCAAGCTTAGTCAAACCTCTATGACTAGGGCCTAAGAGAGACCTTTTGGGCCTACTTTAATCTCGTTTGACTATTACCCAAACTAAAGTACTATCTGAGGGAGATGCAAATGTGTACCGACTCATTCTACAATGAAATGCACAATTAACACATTATTCTTTTTTAAAAAAAGAAAAAGAAATGCCCATAGCATGAAAATGAGGGATGCACTTAACCAAGGTCCTATATTCAAGGGTTTAAGGTCGGATCCTTAAAACTAACATACTCATGTCTCTCACGTGTCACAAATTCTATGGAGTTCATAATAATGTGACCCGTGTGTTTCTCACAAAATTAAAGAGAAAATGTGAATTTATAATCCCGAGAATTTTGGAGTGCTTCATGAGTGGAAAAGTAACTTGCGATCTTATTGAAATGTGGAGTTCATTCCTTTATGAAGTCGAAAGTACACTTTGCCCCAAAAGGGAAATTTGGGTTAAAATCCTAGACGGTACCTTTGGGTTCATCTCGATTTATAAAAAAAAAATCAAGATGGAGGTCTATATGCTTGATGCCTGACTAAATAATAAAAATTACAAAAAATTAATTTCTCCTTTTCTACTCAAAATTTCAAAAAATCGGTTTTCAAGTTTTACCCTCTTAAAGTAAGTCCCCGGTGGAGTCGCCATTTGTGGGACCCGGGAAAATCTTCGTTGTGTCCCATGCGGTGAATGACGAGTCGAAAGTGTTGTCTTTTCTTTGAGGGGATTTACTTGAATTTCCCGTTAATTAAACAAATAACTTAACTAAACTCTTTTGATTTTATTAAAATTCGGGAATTTTAATCATTCAGAAAACAAACAGGAAGTGAAAAAAGGAAAAAGAAGAAAAAAGAAATAAAAACAGGACAGCAAACAGAGAAGCTCAAGGCCGAGATCGAGACCACTGACTGTGAGAATACCTGGAGGTATTCTACCAGTCAGTGGTCCGGGAAGGATTCACGAACCTGGAAGTCGGATTCGAGCCACAGGACCGGCCAAAATATCGCCTGGTATTCTGTCGATCCAGGCCTGAGCCTGCTTCCGAACCTGGGAGCCAGATCCGAACCAGGGAACTGGCATGCATACCGCCAGGTATTGCGCCAGTCTCTGGTTCGGAGTTCCTGCCATTTACGCCCGAATTGAAGGAAAAATTCCTTTTTTACCTTGAAATCAACTTTCTGATCCGAAAATAAAAACCAAAAAAAGAAATGAAAAGAAAAAGAGGAAGAGTCACCAATTAATTTTTAAACGAGAATTAATAAACTCGAAATTAAAAGACTCCACGAACCACGAACCATGAGATTCGGATCCGGGGGTAAGGTTAGGAATTCGAGAATAAAAATTCTCGAATTCGCCCGTTCTACGAAGGACTCTACTAAACTGGTAATTAAAAAAAGAAGAGAGAAGAGGAAAAGAGAAGAGTAGAAATGGAGTATTAATCAATGTAATTTATTTTATTTAGTTGCATGCAAATGCGATAATAAATATGAGAAATAAATATACAAAAGGTAAAATGGAATTAAACATGAATAGGTTTTATTTACAAGCATTCAAGTTTAATTAAGTCGAGTTTATTATTAACTCATGTTACAAGATAATATAAATGGAAGAGAGAGAGAGAGAGAGAGAGAGAGAGAGAGAGAGAGAGAGAGAGAGAGAGAGACTAGAATGCCAAGTAAAATGAATGCAAAATGAGTGAAATGAAGGAGGGAGAAGAGAAAAATCACCTAGTGTCAATACGCTAGGGTTATTTCGGTGTAAACTGTGAATGGAATAGGATGGGGTATTTATAAGTGAAATCGGGTAGAAATTAGGGTTAAAAGGAGGGAATAGTAGCCACAATACCTGCGGGGACAGTGAGCTTTGGAGGCTGCGCATTTCCCTAGGTTAGCGCGCTTCCCGAGGCAAATCGGGTCGAGCTAGACCCACCCAAATACCTGATGGTATGCTAGGTCTGGGAAAAGCCCAGTTCCATGCATCTCGAGGTCGGCACGCTTCCCGAGGCGTGCAAATGTAGTTCGGTCAGATACCCACCGCATACCGCCAGTATGAAGGCGGATGTACCTAGACTGCATTGCATACTGCGCCTTGCAATGCGTGGTCTGGGATTGGGTTATTTGGGTTGGGCCTTTTTGTGATGGTTTTTCTTTCATTTCTTTATCATTTTTTGCATTTCAAAATTCTTGGCATTTTCTTAAATTATTCTAAAATAAAAGAAACTCAAAATAAATTACGATATTTAGAAAGATAAATCGAATGACAAAATTCAGTGTCTACACTTTCCTTACCTTATCTTACCCGAATCCCTAAAAAACACTCTAACCAATATCATTTTATTTTATTTTCCTCATCTTTCCTTTCCTTACCAACCATATTTTACTTAATTTAATTCTACAACTCTAAATAATTGGTTCTTCTTCATCACTTTCCATGGACAATAGGATTAAAAAACTGAGATGGTACAGTTGCGTTCTCTAAATGGGCTAATGACACTTAATGATATGCCATATGAAGCTTCCTATCTACAAGTGCTTGTTTTAGAGTTATTCGTCTTATTATTTGATTTTGCATATTGGAGGGTTGTTGACTTCAAGGATTACAAAGTACATGTGTATGTTAACTATTCTTGAAATAATAAATCAATTTATAATTTGTATAGTTGTCCAAAATCTGCATATTTTTTTTACCACTTCTCTCTCTCTTTTTTTTTTTTGGACTTAAGATCTGTTTATATATCTGCAGAAATATAAAATATGGGAGCATCTCTGTCCAAGTTTGAGCATCCTACTGAAGATACTAACAAGCATCTTAACAATTTTGGTGAGAGGCCTAGGTTGAGTCATTTTAATTTGCAATAGTCTTTTGGGTTTGTTTTACTCTTATCAGGTATTTGACACAATTGGCTTGACGCTGTGTTTCTATTCTATGCAACATTGATTATGCTTCCCTTTCCATGAGGGTATTGATGACAGCTAGATATGAATCCGAAATGATTCTCTTGGATCTGAAGTAGAAAAATCTCATTCAAGTCCGACAACAAGAATAATAATAATCTATACTTATTCTTTAATTCAACTTTCATTCAACTTACGTTAAACAATATTCCTCAATCATCAACATTTATTCATAATTTCACACAATACAAGCTTGAACTATCAATTTAGTGACACATATGTTGTTTTAGGAAGAGATGTGTATGACTTGTTTTGCATTCTTCATTGGAATAATGTTATGTTATCTTTTTATTTCATGATACTATTTACGCCTGTTTTTTCTTTATAATTTGTTCGCATATTTATTGTTACATGGATTGCAAATAAAATATGTACTATGTTATATTGTGCATCGCACGAGTTTCTTTTATAATTTGTATGTACATTTATATAATTGTTTTCTTTCTTTTACCAAATATTTACTTTCAATATGCCCGTGCATCACATAGGTTTAACCCTATTACTAATTAAAAGCTGAAGTTAAAACGGAAGAAGAAGAACTTACTGAAATTGATTCTTAAAGATACTCCAAAAGCAAAGGAAACAACAATGGTGAATTCAATTGCAAAGATAAACCCTAATTCAATTGCAAAGATAAAACACTAATTAAATCCCACCTAAAACTCTAACCTAAAAGCTAAAGCCTAAAACTAAAGACTAAAACCTAGTAATGAAAGTTGTGGAGAAATAGGCGAAACTCCCTATTTATACAATGGAAGAAAGGGGTCAAAGCTCAATCGTTTTGGCTCCGAAATTAAGTCGGTCGAAACAGGGCGTCACGGCCGTGACAAGGTCTATCACGGTCGTGAGGCACATTCTGTTTGAAATCCAGTTTTTTTCCCTATTGATGTATCACGTCCGTGAAAGCACTTGCCACGGTCGTGAGGGGGCTTGTGACGATCGTGAGGCCCGGTGTCACGGCCGTGACACCCCTTCTGTCTGATATTGCTTGATTTTCCTTTACTTAGCTTTGGGAGGCCTTTATTACGGCCGTAACTCAGTGTGTCACGTCCGTGAGGCCTCTCCTGTCCCAAGTCTTTGACCTCTTGAGACAGGTTTCCTAGGGATTCGCACTCGAAGCTCATCTATCCTTAAATTAATCTCTGTTCTTGCCCCTTTTTACACACTCTTCCTCCGTTTGCATAATATTACTGAAACAACCTAAAAGGGAAGAAAAGTAACATTAAAATACTATAAGTATTCATGGAATAGAGAAAATGCCAAGGGAAAATGATGCATTTAGACTCAAAACTGAGCCTAAACACCCCTCCCCCATCACACACACACACACACACACACACAAACACACACATACACACTTAGCCTTTTTCTCGTCCCAAGCAAAATAAAACAAAAGGACTACACTAAACAAACTAGCAAACACGTAACTCAATTTCGCAGGAAATTAGATGCATTTAGCATATGCAGCAAGCCCTTTAAACCTCCTTCCCCCGGGTGAAGGAGTGTTGTCTCGTGAGGGTTTAGAGAAGCTATACCCAAAAAAGTCGAAGGAAAGGATAAAAAAAAGGGGGAAAAGAAAGCGAAAATCAAAACTTTTAAAAAAGAAACGAAGAATTCATGATCGCAGTTATGCAAAAGCTACTCAAACAACGTTGTTGATCAACCAAAATCAGTTAATATGTACATGCCAAGACAGTAAACTCAAGTGAGACCAAACTTTCATATTATCCACTTCAACGCCGTCCAACAGGTTCCTTATGCACAAGTGCAAGTGTCTCTAGTCTATTCTTGGTCAAATTAAGGCAAGGCGGTCAAGTCTCAATTATCCATACATCCATACTCCTTTTTATTAGTTACTTGCCAATGTATGTCACCCTCGCCCTATTTACTGTTGTCCTTGGCTTGGTGAGGGTCGTAGGTTACATAGGAGGAGGTTTCCCACTTTATTCTCACATCTATTCTCTCTTTTCTTTTCCTTTTTTCTCATTGGCATGTTTCGAGATGTAATCATGCTCGTGTGGGGTTTACTCTCCCAGCATGTTTTTTCTCCATATATAAGCAATGTACATAAGGGGTGAAGCGTCGCGAACCATCCACGCCAAACCACGTTGGTAAACCAACTTTCAAGCAAAATTTTTCATTTCTTTTCATTTCCATTTATTTTCTTTTCATGTTGGGTTTTTTGGGAATTTGGACGGCCCTTCGAAAAGGGTTACCCTCCCAAATTCGGTTGCTCCATACGTGTACGAAGTACTTAAAGGGTGTAAGTGTTGCCCACTCACACCAACCCTCGTTGGTTTCGATGGCTTATTAAGAGCATGAAAAGCATGAAAGCCCAAAACAAAAACCTACTAAACCAAGAAAATCACGAAAACAAACTAGAGGTGATTTAAGGGTAAGGATACCGCTTTGCAAAAGGGAAAAGGATAATTAAAGATCACAAGCGAAGGAAAGGTTTGGCACGCACATAATGACCGTTTTTGACGAAACAACTCAACTATCTAAGTAGATAAATGCATAAACACGAGTATAGGCTACTCCTAAAGAAGAAAAACCAAACCTTTTTGGGATTTTCACTTAACTTTCCTCTTTTTTTCAAAAATTTTCAAATTAACCTAAAACCAAAGCTACACATGCAAAAAAAATGAAACGAAGAAAACCTAAAACTACCCAAGCAAGAATAGTCCTATCCCCCCCCCCCCCCCCACACACACACACACTTAAATATCATAATGTCCCCATTATGAGGGTAGGAGTCTTAAAAGGGTGAAAAACAAATACTAAAAAACAAGTAAAAACACAAAAAGGTGATGACCCGAGCCCACATGACTCCAACATTCAAATTACCAACATGTACAAACAATGGGGTGCACCACCAAAAGAGAAAAGCAAGCATGCAAGAATAAACTATACAAGAAAATAAAATGGAATATTCACAAAAATATAGAAAGGTGGAACGAGGTTACCAAATGGTCTTCAATAAAAACGAGAAATGTGATTAGGTGAACCTCGATCACAATGGGAGCATCAGCTACTCCTTATTCTTCAAAACTCGAGCCATCGTACTCGAAGCAAGTTAAAGCTCGCAGTAGAAGGTCATGCATCCTCGAATGCATTTCAAAATCATGGATGTAAGAGAACACACTAAACAATGAGTCAGTATAAGTAAGTGCTCTCAGCATCTTACCAAATGCCTTAGAAAAATCACAAAAATAATGTTGGAAGTAAATGATCACATTTTTCTAGGTGGGTCCTCTAAGTAAACATGATAAGTTAAGGAGGGGATCGTACCCTCTAAGGGGACCTGTGGACTCAATGCATGTATGGTCAGGTAAGGGAGTGGTGATCAATGAATGCGAGGGGATTACATGATTGCGAGAAGGGAATACATCCTCAACACATTCAATGCACATAGGAGAGTTCTCAACCTCCTCCACAGTCTCTTCAAAAACAAGTCCCAACCCAAAATCATCATCTATCTCATCAATATCATCTAATGTTTGCAAAGAAATAGTAAGGTTATACATCATGACTACATTATCAACATCACATAAATTTGCATCATTATCAACAATCACAAACTCAGCAGGTGATGAATCTACACATAAAGAAGGGGTCGGGATTGCTAACGATAAAGATGCATTACTTTGAACATCCAAGGGGAAAGTGTAGGATTCAGGTTCATAATCCATGAAGAATGATTCATATTCACACACCATCAGCATCATGAGGAATAATTTCTATATCATGAGATGGTGGCACACAAATAAAAGACAGAGGAGAATAGCCATCATCATCATTTTCCAAATCACACAAAGGAGGATTAACATGAATATTAGGGGAAAAGGGGGAAGAAGACTCGATTATATTCAAAGCACACTGCTCGGGAGAGGAAGGTCCTAACTCATGGCCACTTTCACATAAACCAGGTCACATTTGACGAAATACAAAAATTACCTCATGAAGCCATTTTTTCCATTTTTTTTTCTATTTTTACATTCAACTCTTCATCTTGTTGCACATAGTTCACATCATTTTCAAATTGAGCAACAAAAGTAGAAGAGATGGCAGCATGAGTAGATAACTTAGATTGAGCACATGGGGAAGGGACATGCATGGGAATAGAAGGAGGAGAGGAAAGAGTACTCACATATGAGACTTCATAAGATGCTTCCCTTGGATTTTTCACAAATGGAGATTGAGTATGAAAATTAATACACGGGGAAAGGGGACCAATATTCACACATGGATTTTCACAGTGAGATCTAGCATGACGAGCACATGGATTATCAAAATAATAACCCGAAGCATGATAACACTCCATAAAATTACGAGTACCCTCAGTAAGTCAATTAAGTAAACCCCAATCCTTATAATCCATTTCAACATAATAACCATAATAGTTTAATAGAGTACAAGTTTCAGAATTCACAGCCTCATTAATTACACAAAAAACTTCCCAATCATAAAAATTATAGCCATGAGGACCCCAATAAGCAATGTAGTCATTCAATCTATCATGATAATCACAAAACATCTCTCTGTCATCTCGATGGAAGTTAAAACATGCCATTCCTTTTTTTCATATTTTTTCCTTTGTTTTTTTTGTTTGGATCTTTAAAACCTATAGGGAACGCTCAAGAAAAACTCAAAGCTCGGAAGTTGTAACTCCCCGGCAACGATGCCATGTTGTTCAGTCGCAGCATGGTGCAGGTGTAATTGTCGTATCCACATGGAGTTGGGGCTTCCGAACCTAAAAATCGATTGAGCTCTCACCACTAGGGTTGATGTTTGAGGTTTTGAGTGTTTGGTAGACACATGGACTAAAACACAAAAGAAAAGCTACTATTAAAAAGGGATAAGACCTCGGGGGTATTTTTAGGCCTCCTAACGAGAGAAAATAGATTGGTGAAGAGGTTTAGGAATGATTCATAGGCAAGTTATTTAACACTAGAATTGCGCGAATAAATTATCATTAAATACCTCTCGATAGAGTTAGGATTGGATGCTTATTCTCTAGATTCCACCACTATTCCCATTGGGATGGTTTCTAAGTAGCATAATGGCCTTATTCTCCCAATTGAACACTAATCCCACGCCAATGTATATTAGGGTCCAATTAATCTATCCATAACCCTCTAATTGGATGTTGAGAGATAATCTATCACCTCCCAGCATCAAGAGTATCGGCATCTAATTGAGAGGTATGGTAGGACGTACTAAATAATTCACCGAATCATCCGAAACCACCCAACCTAACCTAAGCCCAGATTTTGTAGTTTTAGGAATGATCGGTATTCGATTATCAAGTGTGAGGATTGAAAGGATAACTGGCATTAATTTCCCTCTCCCGAATGGTAAATTGACGCATACTTCCCAAAGCTCGTCATCACTCCCGTGTATAACGACCCTTGATAATATTCGTACACAATCCAAACTAATTGATTCCAAAAATCCCTTTCGCCAAAGCTAGGACTAGGAACTAATTACTCCGCCCTAAATTCCCAACTCAATGCTTGGGGCAGGATTCATAACCTCCCAGCACTAGAATCCACTAACATTGAGTGGAAATCTAGGGAGGAGCAATCAATTACTTCATTAATAACCATAATCCTACTAATCTAAGCCTTTATAATCCCCCATTAGGGGCTCTAATTACCCCCTAACCCTAAAAAAACTAGCAACACATAATTAAGACTAACACTACTTCAACAATCGACTTAATATTCAACATGATTCTAGCAAAAGAATATAAAATTTGCATATCAACACTAATCAAACTAAATAAAATCATAAACAAGATAATCAAACAAGTAAATATAGTAATTAAAAGCTGAAATTGAAAGGGAAGAAGAAGAATATACTGAAATTGATTCTACAAGATACTCCAAAGGCAATAAAAACAACAATGGTGAATTCAATTGCAAAGATAAAACACTAATAAAGTCCTACCTAAAACTCTAACCTAAAAGCTAAAACCCAAAACTAAAGACTAAAACCTAGTAATGAAAGTTGTAGAGAAATAGTCGAAACTCCCTATTTATACAACGGAGGAAAGGGGTCAAAACTTAGTCGTTTTGGCCCTGAAATTAAGTCAGTAGAAACAGGGCGTCACGACCGTGACGGGGTATGTCACGGACGTGAGGTACATTTTGTCTGAAACCCAGTTTTTTCCCTATTGATGTGTCACGGGGATGACAGCCTTTGCCATAGCTATGAGGGGGCTGTCACGACCGTGAGGTCCTGTGTCACGGTTGTGACACCCCTTCTGTCCAAGGTTACTTGATTTTCCATTACTTGGCCGTGGGAAGGCTATGTTACGATTGTGACTTAGTGTGCCACAGCCGTGCGGCCTCTCATGTCCTGAGTCCTCGACCATCTTGAGCCGAGTTTCCTCGGGATTCACACTCAAAGCTCATTTATCCTTCAATTCATCATGGTTCTTGCCCCTTTTTTTCACACTTTTCCTCCATTTGCACAATATTGTCGAAAGAACCTAAAAGGGAAGAAAAGTAACATAAAGTACTATAATTATTCGTGGAGCTAAGGAAAATGCAAAGGGTAAGGGATGCATTTAGGCTCAAAACCGAGCCTAAACAATGAGGTGTATGGGGATTGAGGAGGTCGTATCTCATGAGATAGAGAGGGAAATAAGAGCCACAAGGACGGATGAAGGGAATGCATCTCCAAGCATGGAGGTTTAAAAAGAGTGCGAGCTTCAATTGGTTCCAGACAAGTGAAGCCCTACCGAACGCCACAATAATATCCTCAAAGGCAAGCCCAAATAAAGGACGATTCAAAGTTTGCAAAGTTCACCAAGATGCTTCGAAAGTTGCATGTGAACATCTCGTTGCTCGATGCCATCTTCGACACGTCGACATATAAAAAGTATCTCAAGGATATTCTCACCAACAAGTTTAAAGCAACTGAGTACTCAAGTACCACTTTAATTAAGGAGTGTAGCGTCATGGTGGATAACCAACCTCCGATAAAGCTAGTCGATCCGGGTAGCTTTTCCATCCCATGTTCGATCGACAATATGCAAATCCAGAGAGCTTTATGTCACCTTGGGGTAAGTGTAAGTCTATGTTTAGGCTCGGTTTTGAACCTAAATGTGTTTCTTTTCTCTTAGGTTTTGACTCAGTTCCGCATATGTCGATAAGTATTTTCACCTTATTTTCTTTCTTTTGTAGACTCTTTAACGTTTAGATGCTTCTGGAGCAAAAACGCATAAAACAAGGCAAATTCAGGCCTAAATACAGAAGAGTCGGGATATCCCGAGGAAACCCAACCCTGAAGAAGAAGAACTGAGCCTCAATCCCAATAATAAAGAAGAAACAAGAAGGAAACCTTCAGCAGGGGAGTTATGGCCGTGACCCCATTGTTACTTAGGTATAAAAAGTTGACCGAAAGAGGTAGTGGACGGAAAAGGGATCACGGCCATGACCACTATTCTCACGGTCGTGACACGCCAAATCCTGGGTTTTTGAAGACACTGCTTCACAACCGTGACCACCATTCTCATTGCCGTGACACCCCAAATTCTGGGTTTTAGAAGACGCTGCTTCACAACCGTGACCTTGTCATGGCCGTGACACTGAAGAGGAGGTGCTGACAGCAAGGCCCTCACAGTCGTGACTCTCACTTGTCACGCCCATGAAGGGTGAAGACCTTTTCTAGAAAGACCAAGCTTCACGACCATGACACTTATGGCTACGGCCATGACCTGTAAGAGGTGCCCCCCTCCAGGAGGTACCTCACGGCCATGACCACCACTACTGGTCACACCCATGAGGAATGCGGAACCCAGCGAACAAATTCATACTTCTCCAAGGGTCATGGCTGTGACGACCTGTGTCATGCCCGTGACCTCCTTGATCTGCGGAATTAATTTTGGCCAAAATGATTGTGTTTTGGCCACTTTTGTCACAAGTATATAATGTAAATTTTCTCGAAAAACAGTAGCTTGGAATTCCTAGGTTTTTACTTTATAGTTTTTAGACCTTAATTCTCTCATAAGCATAGATTAGTGTGTGATTACAGTGAAGATTATCAAGATTGAATGCAATTTGATTTCCAATTCCTTGAGTTTAAAATTGAAATCTGAATCTCTTTCTCCCTTGTTCTCCATCTCAACCCTAAGTAAGTTTTTAATCCCTTTCTTAAGTTTTCTCTTCTTCCATTATTACTAGTGCTTTGATTAGTGTTTTAATTGCTTTGATTAATAGTTGCATGTTAGTTTTTTATTACTCCATTGAAGTTATGGTTACATTAAGTTTAAATATTGAATCTTTGCATATTATGAACATGAGTAGCTAAGAACCCTTAGGGTTAGGGGGTGATTAGGGCCCCTAATGGGGGATTAGGCATGGATTAGTGGAATTAGTATGATTAGTGAGGTAATTAGTGTTCCGCCCCAGTTCTCCAGTCAATAGTTGAAGGATATCAGGTGCCGGGAGGTTATGGATCCTTTCAAACATCAAATTGGGACTATAGGGTCATTTAATCGATTCTGAATCCTAACTCTGGCGAGAGAGATTTGGAATTGATTAGTTAGGATTGTGTTCTCATACTATCAAGTACCGTTATGCATAGGAGTGATGACGGGGCTTGGGAAGTATTCATCAATCTACCACTTTGGTGAGGGAGATTGACGCTAGTCACCTCTGCAATCCTCACACTTAATTTCAAAGCACCGATCTCCTCTAAAACCACAACATCCATGTTTACTCTTTCATTGGGAAGGCCCGGTATTACCCCCGAGGCCTTATTTTCCCTTATTGAGTAGAATTTATTAGCATTGCCCATTTTCTGAACTGAATCCTTAGGACCTTTCGAGACCTAAAAGACCAAACTTGAACAATAGGGCCTTAGCTCTTCGAACAAATACGACCGTAGTCCTATACCCTAGGAAAACGTTAAACAGTCTAATGTCACATTCCATTTGTAAAAAGTTGAATCTTGATGACTTGGCACCTACCACCATTTCCCTCCAACTAGCGAACCGTTCCATAAGAAGACCCATCGGTATCTTCAAAGATGTTCCTGTCCAGGTTGGAAAGTTTCTTTCCTGTGCAATTTTATCATACAAGACATAGACGAGGATGCTCAAATCTCGATAATCCTTGGACGTCCTTTCCTAGCCACAGCCAAGGCACTCATCGAAGTGAGCAATGGCAAGTTGTCGTTGAATATTGGATGTGAAATGTTGGAGTTTAATCTCCACGAGGCTTTGAAAAACCCTTCAATCGATGTAGACACAAAATAATGCCGCTACAGTTTTTAGCCCAAAAAAGAGCTCCTAAGGGAGTTTCGGACCAAACTTCGGTGGTTTTTTTAGTACAAGTATCCTAGCGGATTCTTAATGAGTGCAAGACTCTTCTTCGGTTAAGTCAAGGTCAGCTCTCGGAGAGACGGGTCAGTGGGGTCCTAGCGGACTTTTTGTATATGGCCCAAAATGGATTTTTAGTGGTTTCTGTAAGTATGAGCAAGGGTGGGGGTCCTAGCGGATTTTTGAGGGTTTTGGGCCAAAAATCCTAGCGGATTTTGAAGATTTTGGGCCAAATGGGGTCCTAGCGGATTTTGAGGATTTTGGACCAAATGGGGTCCTAGCGGATTTTTGAGGGTTTTGGGCCAAAAAAAATCCTAGCAGATTTCGACGATTTTGGGCCAAATGGGGTCCCAGCGGATTTTTGAGGGTTTTGGTCCAAAGGTGTTTTAGCGGATTTTTGAAGATTTTGAGCTAAATGTATTTTGAACCAAACAAGTCCTAGCGGATTTTCATTTCAGGCCTAAGGAACTCTCGGAGAGACGGGTCAGTGGGGTCCTAGCGGACTTTTTGTATATGGCCCAAAATGGATTTTTAGTGGTTTCTGTAAGTATGAGCAAGGGTGGGGGTCCTAGCGGATTTTTGAGGGTTTTGGGCCAAAAATCCTAGCGGATTTTGAAGATTTTGGGCCAAATGGGGTCCTAGCGGATTTTGAGGATTTTGGACCAAATGGGGTCCTAGCGGATTTTTGAGGGTTTTGGGCCAAAAAAAATCCTAGCAGATTTCGACGATTTTGGGCCAAATGGGGTCCCAGCGGATTTTTGAGGGTTTTGGTCCAAAGGTGTTTTAGCGGATTTTTGAAGATTTTGAGCTAAATGTATTTTGAACCAAACAAGTCCTAGCGGATTTTCATTTCAGGCCTAAGGAACTCTCGGAGAGACGGGTCAGTGGGGTCCTAGCGGACTTTTTGTATATGGCCCAAAATGGATTTTTAGTGGTTTCTGTAAGTATGAGCAAGGGTGGGGGTCCTAGCGGATTTTTGAGGGTTTTGGGCCAAAAATCCTAGCGGATTTTGAAGATTTTGGGCCAAATGGGGTCCTAGCGGATTTTGAGGATTTTGGACCAAATGGGGTCCTAGCGGATTTTTGAGGGTTTTGGGCCAAAAAAAATCCAAGCAGATTTCGACGATTTTGGGCCAAATGGGGTCCCAGCGGATTTTTGAGGGTTTTGGTCCAAAGGTGTTTTAGCGGATTTTTGAAGATTTTGAGCTAAATGTATTTTGAACCAAACAAGTCCTAGCGGATTTTCATTTCAGGCCTAAGGAAGTTATATTGATTTTTAGCCATTTCCAACCCTAGAAGCTTTAGCAGGTTTTGGGTCAAAGAAAATCCTAGCGGATTTTTTTTTACTCTTCATTAACGGACTTTAGCTCAAGCCCAAAACTGTAGCTCCAGTAAATTTTCATTTCAGGCCCAGAGAGATCCTAGCGGATTTTTTTTGGGTCAAAAGTCTTGGCGGGTTTTTTTTTTGTTGGTCAAAATGGCATGTTGGTGATAACTGTTGAAAGCGACTACTGAAACTGCTGTTAGTAACCGCAAGTCCTAGCGGATTTTTGGGGCAATGTATTTGAAATAACACTAGAGGGGGGGTAATTAGGGTTATAAAAATAATTCTGCACTCCAATCAACACAACCAAGTTAGTAGCACTTTTATATGAAAAATAACTTCTTTATTGAATGACCAAAAGTGCTAAGGAGGAGGAGGTTGCAACTCAGCACAAAAGAGAACTTGTGAGGTCCTCAATTGGCTTATCGGATTAGAAGACACAACAGAGGTCTTCTGAATATGAGGCCTCACAGTGGAGGCGATTACAAACAGTGACCTCACACAGCAGAGAGGCACTTGTTTAGCTTGGAACTAACGACCCTAGAGGTCCTCACCAGTATGACCACTGGTTACACAAAACTCACCACTACACAAGAATGGCTACACTCGGAATATTCACTCAAATACTCCTACACTCAGAACTTTCTTTCACAAAGTTCTTACAACGATTTTCTTCCTTGGAAATCGATAGATGTAAAGAGAATCAGTTCTCTTATTTATATTGAACTCCTCAACGACTTCCTCCAGTTGCCTTGTTTGCTTCTTGATTCTTTCCAGTCTGGATTGGTTCTGATTTGGCAAGTATCTTCATTGAGTCTAACATTCCAATGAGGATTTGTTTCCTTTTTCTGACTTGATCTTCATGAGTTGTCTTGCCATGCTTTTCCTTCCTTTTCATTTGAGGCCTAATAAGGAAATAAGAGCGATTACAATCATATCTTTAAAACGGAGGAAAGATATAGGATAAGGATAGGTTTGATACTTCCCTGAAGTGGTTGGATGATCTTTCAAATAAAATAACATGGCGTTGATGGTTGAGGTCCTCACAGATGCTTGCACTGAGGTCCTCATAGTCAGTTGAGTTTCTTCAATAGCCTTGAGAGCAACGGTTGTCCAGGATTGTTTCCTTTTCTGAGATGATCCTCTATCATCCACGAGATTCCTTTCCTTGCCATATTCTTCCTTCCTTTTTCGTTTGATATCTGAAAAGGAAACGCAGACTATTACAATCATATCTCAGAATTAGAGGAAGGAATAAGATTAGGATATGATTTGTACTTCCCTAAGATAGCTCAGTTGGTCTTTCAAACAAAATAATCTTGTGCTGACATTTGAGGTCCTCATTGACGACATTTGAGGTCCTCATACCGATGAGATTCTTCAATCTCCCCTTTTTGTTTGAAAGACAAAACTTCTGAATCTGCTTCTATACATGCATTCTCAATGCATGAGATATGGACAATAGATGCACAGATCATTCTTGTAATAGAGTATCATATAGTAGCAAACAGATTCATCATATTGTTTGATTCTGCATCAAGGATATCTCCCCCTTTTTGTCTTTCAGACAGAAGGGAAACAGGAGAGTATAAGTACTAAATTGTATAGCCAAAAAGCAAAGGAAGATAGAGAAGAAGAAGGAGGGATAGGAGGAAAGGAGATGATGAGGACACCTTGACCAGGCCCTGATTAAATTTTGAGGTGCCCGAGAGGCCATGCTGATGAGGGCATCAGAGGTCCAGGCATGCAGTGAGTTGACGAACCTGGGAGGAGGAGAGAGACCACATGTAGGAAGGATGGATGATATGACTCCCCCTCAATTTGACAGCTTGTGCATAGGTTGAGGTCCTCATAGTAGACGACTCCCCCTCAAAAGGTGCGGGTGGTGTTGTTTCACGACCTTCCCAATGTCTAGGATCTTGTCTTGAATTTTGTCTCCAAAGGTCACTCTTACATTCTTGTTGATTTTTAGTTTGAAGAGCTTGGTTGGATCTCCGTGTTTGAGGCATACCTGTAAAAGAAGACACTATACCTTTCTTGGTCTCTGACCAAGGATGAGATCCTTGCAATGAGGTCTTTGGGATCCAGATTTTAGTAATGCACGGAGGTCTAGTTCCTTTAGACAGGGGATTTGATGAGTTCCTTATTTTATTTTCTGTAGGAGGTCCTCTATGATGATTTTCTTTGAGAGGTGGAATGTTTGGGATAGGAAGGAGAGGTCCTTTGTTGGCATGGAAAGGAGGACTTTTGGACCGATAGTTTTTGAGAGGTGGGGTATTGGGTGTGGGAAGGAGAGGTCCTTTGGGAGGGTGATTTGTAGGAATTTCGGTCTGAGGTTGAGAAGAGGGGGTTGTGGAGACTGGTTTGCTTTGGTAAGGATGGGAATTATTGACTGCATCATTGGATAATTGAGTGATGGTTTTATAGCAGTCTTTGACCTCAAGAGACAGTCTATTGCTTTCTGTGAAGAGGAGGTCATTTTGAGAAGTTAGGTTATCATTGGCCTCACTGAGACTTTGAACATGCTTGGTAAGATACTTGACCCTTTCAATCAAAGATTTGGAATATTTAAACAGATGCAAGCATTTATGAGCGAGATGTAAGGGTGAGAGATTGAGGAGGTCATCAATGTTTACCTCTTCTTGGTGTGAGGATGTTTCTGGTTCCTCATTCATTTGAGTCATCAGGAAGACATTTGCGACTTCATCAACGCCATCATTATCCTCGCTGAGTCATCACACTCCAAGTTGCAAGCATGGCTCTACGTTGTTGTGGTCTGGGCCTCATGTTTCTTTTATCTCTATTTTTTCTCGCATGAGGACAGTCTCTAATCAAGTGCTCTGTGTTGCCACAATTATAACAAGTGAAGGAGTCAGTTTCATCTTTCATGGAGGTCTTACCTTTTGGTTTTCTATGTTGTCCATCCTTGAGGTAGCCTCGAAAGTTTGGATTTTTCTTGTATAGTTTTCTGAAGCCTCTTGCCAGCATAGCCATTATTTTTTCTTCATCCTCATCTGATTCCTCATCGTAATCCTTGCCGCTTGAGGCAACTCCTTTAGACTCGTGAGGTCACTCAATTGGATCTCATGGGCCAACAGTTTCCCAATGAGTTCTTCTAGCTTGAGGACTTTCAGGTTCTGTGCTTCTTCGATGGCTGTGACCTTTGGACCCCACTTTCTTCTTGGCAAACATCTGAGAATCTTTCTGACTTGTTCCTCATTTGAATAGTTCTTTCCAAGCGATTTGAGGTGGTTAGCAATACTGCTAAATCTTTTGTACATTTCTTCAATGGATTCTTCTTCTTCCATTTTGAAGGCCTCATATTTCTGGACAAGAATGTCCAGTTTGATATCTTTAACTTGGCTTGTACCTTCATATGAGGTAACCAAATATTCCCAAACCTGTTTGGCATTTTCACAGTTAGAGACACGTTCAAAATCATTTGGATTCAAACTGCAATACAATAAATTTAAAGCTCGAATATTTTTTCCCAAAGAGGTGAGCTCTTTGGCTGTCATCTCAGATCTCTCTTTTGGGACATCCTGATTTGCAGCATTCTTCTTTGTGGGGGTAGGAAAATCGCCTTCGGTGACAATTTTCCAGAGGTCCTCATCTTGGTCTCTGAGAAAGATCTCCATTTGTCTTTTCCACATTCTATAGTTTTCTCCAGTGAGGAGAGGTGCCCTTGTCCATGAGCGTCCTTGAGGAGCTTCGGTTGTGTTGAGGCCGGCCATGATCTTTACCACGAGTTGTTAGACACTTCAGATCTGTGGACCTGCTCTGATACCAATTGAAATAACCCTAGAGGGGGGTGATTAGGGTTATAAAAATAATTCTGAACTCCAATCAACACAACCAAGTTAGTAGCACTTTTATATGAAAAATAACTTCTTTATTTAATGACCAAAAGTGCTAAAGAGGAAGAGGTTACAACTCAGCACAAAAGAGAACTTGTGAGGTCCTCAATTGGCTTACCAGATTAGAAGACACAACAGAGGTCTTCTGAATATGAGGCCTCACAGTGGAGGCGATTACAAACAGTGACCTCACACAGCAGAGAGGCACTTGTCTAGCTAGGAACTCACGACCCTAGAGGTCCTCACCAGTATGACCACTGGTTACACAAAACTCACCACTACACAAGAATGGCTACACTCGGAATATTCACTCAAATACTCCTACACTCAGAACTTTCTTTCACAAAGTTGTTACAACGATTTTCTTCCTTGGAAATCGATAGATGTAAAGAGAATCAGTTCTCTTATTTATATTGAACTCCTCAACGACTTCCTCCAGTTGCCTTGTTTGCTTCTTGATTCTTTCCAGTTTGGATTGGTTCTGATTTGGCAAGTATCTTCATTGAGTCTAACGTTCCAATGAGGATTTGTTTCCTTTTTCTGACTTGATCTTCATGAGTTGTCTTGCCATGCTTTTCCTTCCTTTTCGTTTGAGGCCTAATAAGGAAATAAGAGCGATTACAATCATATCTTTAAAACGGAGGAAAGATATAGGATAAGGATAGGTTTGATACTTCCCTGAAGTGGCTGGATGATCTTTCAAATAAAATAACTTGGCGTTGATGGTTGAGGTCCTCACAGATGCTTGCATTGAGG
The DNA here is from genome assembly GCA_029582165.1 of Portulaca oleracea. Lineage (NCBI taxonomy): Eukaryota > Viridiplantae > Streptophyta > Magnoliopsida > Caryophyllales > Portulacaceae > Portulaca > Portulaca oleracea. The sequence goes on along the minus strand of CM055878.1, from coordinate 10,519,741 downwards.
TCCTCATAGTCAGTTGAGTTTCTTCAATAGCCTTGAGAGCAACGGTTGTCCAGGATTGTTTCCTTTTCTGAGATGATCCTCTATCATCCACGAGATTCCTTTCCTTGCCATATTCTTCCTTCCTTTTTCGTTTGATATCTGAAAAGGAAACGCAGACTATTACAATCATATCTCAGAATTAAAGGAAGGAATAAGATTAGGATATGATTTGTACTTCCCTAAGATAGCTCGGTTGGTCTTTCAAACAAAATAATCTTGTGCTGACATTTGAGGTCCTCATTGACGATTACGCTGAGGTCCTCATACCCAGTTGAGATTCTTCAGTATTCAAAAACTGCTAAAAAATTGTTCCTTCCCACTAGGGGTCCTAGCAGATTTCTGGAGGATGCATGGGAAAACTGCGTCCAAGCAGGTTATAAAGAGGGCAGAGTTTATCAGTTTTGGGAGTTTTTTTTAGGCAAAGTATAGCTCGAGGGTCCTACTTACAACAATCTCAGAAAAATTCTTCCATTGTTAAACCCAGGGGTCCTAGCGGATTTCTGGGTCTTGAGCCATCTTCGGAACCTTGTTAGTCGGGTTTTGTTCACAAACATCACTTGAAAATCCTAGCGGATCTTTATCCAACACACCAATCTGCTGCGAAGTCCAGATTCCATTTGGTAAAGTTCGTCCGTTTTGAGTTGCCCATATTTGTAACAATGTAGCCATTTTGCCCCGCCCGCTGTAATTTGTTTTTATTCTTTGTTTTACAAACTTTTTGTTATTTGGTTTGCATGCATTATTAATCCAAAAGTGTGACAACTTTGTTTCTTTTAGTTCTTTTCTTTTAAACCCGACCTAGTAAAGGCCGCTTTGGCGGGCGATGGAAAGGCACCCCCTTTGCATTTGTACCTTTACCCTTGACCCCGACTTTGGTTCGAAGATCGTGGGTTTATTTTAATTTATTTTGTTAGTTTTCGTAAAACTAACTGGCGAATCTGTATATGTTTTTTTTATTTCATGCAAGTTGACATATTCGATATGATTAGCTTTTTGTCCTTGAAATCGAGATAGCATTGATTAACATGACATACCGACGCAGTTCACTATCCAGGAATCCTAGCGGATTCTTGGTCAGTGGATTGGGCCGGGTGGTCATTTTGGTCATAAAATGGTCCCTGCAGTTTGATAACAAATCAACCTTGTGCTACAGGTCAAGAATCCTAGCGGATTCTTGGTCGGTAGTCATGGTTGGGATGTCATTCGACCCACTTGTGACCAGTACCCTTGTCGAGAATGGGCTCGGACCTTGGTTGACCCATAAAATCTGCTAGGATTCTTTGGTCCCAAGGTTTAGTCCATTTTTGGATGGGTGAACATTGTTAAAATTTTGAGGATAAAAGTTCGATTGTGTTTTAGTTGTTGACTACATGAAATGATATTTACAAAATAATAATTTTTGTGCATAAAACAATCCTAAATGCACCCTAGAAAAATAAGTCACCTCACGTCGACTCGACACTCCGTGGGGGACCGTGCCCTCCGGGCCGCGGGCCCTACAGTGGCGACTCTACTGGGGATTTTCAACCAAAAAAGTCCTAGCGGATTTTCATATCAGGAATCATGGTATTTTTGAACCAAAAAAGTCCTAACGGATTTTCATTTCAGACCTAAGGAAGTTATATTGATTTTTAGCCATTTCCAGCCCTAGAAGCTCTAGCAGGTTTTGGGTCAAAGAAAATCCTAGCGGATTTTTTTACTCTTCATTAAGGGACCTTAGCTCAAGCCCAAAATTGCAGCTCTAGTAAATTTTCATTTCAGGCAGAGAGAGATCTTAGCGGATTTTTTTTGTCAAAAGTCTTGGCGGGTTTTTTTTTTTGTTGGTAAAAAAGGCATATTGGTGATAACTGTTGAAAACGACTGCTGAAACTGCTCTTAGTAACTGCAAGTCCTAGCGGATTTTTGAGGGGATGTATTCAAAAACTGCTTAAAAAACTGTCCCTCCCCACTAGGGGGTCCTAGCAGATTTCTGGAGGGTGCATGGGAAAACTGCTTCCAAGTAGGTTATAAAGAGGGCAGTGTTTATCAGGTTTTGGTGGAGATTTTTTTTTTTGGGCGAATTATAGTTTGAGGGTCCTACATACAACGATCTCATAAAAATTCTTCCATTGTTAAGCCTGGGGTCCTAGCGGATTTTTGGGTCTTGAGCCATCTTCAGAACCTTGTTAGTCGGGTTTTGTTCACCAACATCACTTGAAAATCCTAGCGGATCTTTGTGGGACACACCAATCTGCTACGAGGTTCAGATTCCATTTGGTAAAGTTCGTCCGTTTTGTTTTGCCCACATTTCTAACAATGTAGCCATTTTGCTCCGCCCGCGGTAATTTGTTTTTATACTTTGTTTTACAAACTTTTTGTTATGTCGTTTGCATGCATCATTAATCCAAAAGTGTGACAACTTTGTTTCTTTTACTTTTTTTCTTTTAAACCCAACCTAGTAAAGGCCGCTTTGGCGAGCGATGTAAAGGCATCCCCTTTGTATTTGTACCTTTACCCCCGATCCCGACTTTGGTTCGAAGATCGTGGAGTTTATTTTAATTTATTTTGTTAGTTTTCGTAAAACTAACTGGCGACTCTGTATATGTTTTTTTTTTTAATTTCATGCAAGTTGACATCTTCGATATGATTAACTTTTTGTCCTTGAAATCGAGATAACATTGATTAAAATGACATACGGGCCCTACAATGGGTGATCATTGTTACAAGGTCGATATAATCGATGAAATAGTGGAAGAATATGTTGAAGAATCCCTCTTGCTACAATAAACACCGGAAGACCCTCTCGGGGAAAGTGTCTTGAGTGCGTCAGACTTAGAGTTGAGTAGAGAAGATGCCACATTGTATACCATTCTTTTAGATGGAAAGCGTACCATTGAGGACCCTTCTTATATGAATTATCGAACTTTGGAGTGCATGACTATAGCGAACCCAATCACCTTTAAGGAGAACAATCATGGAGCCAAGTTATTTTTGAGCAAGAAATATTCCGGAAAGGTAGTCACACACCTCCCCAACTATTGGGGGAATTGTGTGCATGATCGAGGTCAAGCGAAGGACCTTAAATTAGCGCTTCATGGGAGGGAACCTATGGTTCTTTCATCTCGAGGTATTAGTTTTAGGTTTTTATAGAAAGAAGAAGTAAAAGAAAGAAAAAAAATGATGATTGTAAAGAAAAGGGAAAAAAAGAAAAAATAAAGAGAAGCGGGAAGAGAGAAGAATAAGAATGTTGGAGTTTTATCGTAGTTTCAATGGAGTTTGCATGCTCTTAGATGATTGTTTTCGGAGGCTTTTCCTTGGGATTGGAGGAGATAGGATCAAGAAGGAAGATATGTAATACCTTAGAATATTTCTAGGTTTGCCAGAATCCGATGGAGGAAGGCCAGAGGGTAGTCACGCTCGTGACATGCCTATCACTGTATCACGGTCATGGCTTCCCTTGAGAACCTCTTGAGCAAATCTCAGTTTTTCAGGTGGGTCACGCCCGTGGCGAACCTGTCGTGGTCGTGACTCCCTTTTAAGCATCTTAGGAAGGCATTGATTTCTTTAGGCGAGTCGCACTCACGACGCATCTGTCGCCTCGCAACAGCTTCCTAGCCAGCCTTCCATATGTTTGTCAAATCCTGATTGCGATTGTGATATACTCGTCACAATCGTGACTCCCGACCTAACATTTTCATTTTCTTTATGCGTCACAATCACGACTTCCTCTGTCGCGCCTGTAACCCCTGATTTAGAGGTTTTTCCCATTCAAGTAGGTTATGGTCATAATGTTCATGTCACGCTCGTGACCCTCTTATATATGCTGAAGCCAATCCCGAATCGTTAAGCCTATCTCTAGTGAGCTTGTTCCAACTCCTTCCTTTTCTAATCTTTGTGATTATATATACCTTGTTATGTGCTTGGCTTTTCCTTTTCGATGGTGTGCCTCTACGTATGTTTATGTTGGGAACTTAAAATGTTGGAGCTATGTAGGCTCGAGTCACGACCATTTTTCATGTGATTTCTGTGCTTAAGTGGTTGTATATATGTGTTTGCAACGACCCGAGTCTAATGACATAGGCCCCACCACCCATCCAACCAAAAAGGAAAAGAATACTTTGCTAATTCTAGATATTATTTTTTTATTATTAGTTAGCTATTACTCCTGAAAATGAAAATGTTTAGCAAGGCGCATACAATCCCTTACCATAAAACTAATATTGAGAGCAAAACAATAACTTCATGTAACAGTCCAAACCTAGATCTCTCCTATGTAGTGAGAGAAAAAAGGAGAGATAAGCTCTCACCTAACCCACTCCACTTTTTATCTTTCATTCAATGCAACCACCCTAAACTGCCTTCCAGCTTGCACCGGTTTTCTACTCAATTAATGTACAATGACGTGGCTGCCTCCCCATCCATGCAAAGCACCACCGATTGGAGAATCCCCAAGCTTGGCGTTGTTGGGTTTTGAATCAAGCAGCTTCGAACTGATGTTTATCCACCAAAGCAGCTGAAGTTTAATACTTCTGCAAAGATCCCGACAATCAAGAGTTACATAGGATGCAGATGACACATTTTGAATGCTCTCTCAGTTTCCGATGTGCCGCTTACAATTTGTTATAGTCGATTACGTACCAAAGTGAACTCTCATATATCAAGATTTCTTGGCTTCTCAAGATTTGTTCCGGACAAACATTCAATTCTCTACAAAACCGAGTCTTGTCCTTAGAAACCCAGGAGTTTCAATTGTGATTTACCGCTTCCAAGTATGGTTATTTATAGTGCAAAATCGTTTTCGGGGACTCCATTCTACGTACCTCCACATAGACAGAAAAGGAAAAAAATGATGGGAGCCACAAACTCGGCTTTCCGACCCTTCAAACCGTCTACTTCAAACCCACAAACTAGCTCCTCACGAGCAGTCAACTACACATGTCGGATCCTAAGGTTCCCTCTCCCCCCACCTAAGTACCTCCATCAATGGCTCCACGCCTTCTTAGGATTCGTGCATGATCCCCATCTTTGGACCCCGACCCTCATTGCAGAAATAGCTCGGAAAAACTGGGGGCTACGGGGACGACTCACGATGGAATATATGGGTGAATCTCGTAAGCTCTTTCTTATTCAGGTGGGGAATGCCAGAGATCGGGACAATTTGATTCGGGCCAAAAATGTAGCCATCGGAGACTCTCTTTGGGTTTTGAAGTACTGTGGGGGAGCATAGGAACCTACGTTCAATGAATTTCAACCATACTTCGCTGTGGGTCAGATTAGTGGAGTTGCCCTTCATACACCACTGTCGTGGTGCTGTTCGAACCCTTACCCCGGTCCTAGGAGAAATAGATGAATTCGGCTTCCCGTCCGAGTGTGACTTCTCTAGCGAACACATTCGCATCAAAGTCCAGGTCGACTTACGCCAGCCACTACTCCCTAGGAGGTTTATGTATGATGAAGTTAAAGCGCCGGAGTGGGTGCGTTTCAGGTACAAAAACATTTTCTACTTTTGTAAAAGGTGTGGTGTCGTGGGTCACTGAGCAGCGAACTGTTGTCTCCCTTATGCTGATGCTGCTGCGGGCATAACATCGAGACTGGTGGTCTTGGAACGTCTTGGGATGCCGGTACAATACGAAACGGAGTCATTCTACTCCAACAATCTCATGGCCCTTCTGTCGATCCCGTCATCCCCTTAACGACACTCTGGTAGTCCTTCAGTACAATCAAGGGCACCGAACGTTACGTTCTCAGTCCTCGTCGTCCCCTTAAAGCCTACCGACATCAAATGATCGGGTTGTCCCAGTGATGGGTCCACTTATGACCCTTCCACCAGTCCCACCCCAATATATTACGAGCACTAGTGTCATGGGGACTGGTGCAATAAGTGAAATAGGGGTGCAGGGAGATTGAATGGAGGAAGATCAGCATGATGGACTATTTAGTTGGGTCATCAACTTGGCCAATGAGAACATCAAAAGGAATACCGATGACCCTTCTTCACGACCATCTTTCCACGTATCCGCACCAACCAGTGGTGATCTTATGTTGCTTGATCTCTCACCATCCCCTATCGTGGTACCATAGGAGACATCAAATTCAAAAGGAAAAGGGATCATGAACGTTGACACCAGTTCAAGCTGCTTCTGCACCTGACGCGGTCGACACCAGCTTGTCCATTGGACGAAATACAGAAATGGTGCAACCTCCAGCAGTTGTTGTCCAAAACACACAGTCTCCTCCCCGATCCTCAATTCCAGCGCCCAGCATCAACAGCCCACACAATCCAAAGAGTGATCTGTACACTACCTCTGGCCCGATGGACGTTGATGGGGGCTCCAACGTGGTCGGAAGGCAAAAATTACCACCCAACTTGGAGCGACGTCACTGCCCAGTCCTCCTACGCACCTCTCATTGATCGAGGCAAACCCATAGTCTTCAGTTCATCCTCACAAAAGGGGAAGCTACCAAACCTTTTCGCCAATTGAAACGGTAAGCTCAATCTTCTCCGGCGATGTTACGACTAGACACGAAGGGGTTCGACTTGGGAGGGGTGTACAACACCCTTTTTAAGCGTCTCAAACAATGGGATGGAAATAGAACGGGCAAGGCAAGTCAGGAGATGAGCTCCAGTTCGCGGAGGCTATGGCGACGACCAGCCACCAAAAGGCCCCTCCACCGCCATGAACATCTGTGCGTGGAATTACCGAGGTATTGGTGCAACGGAGACCTCGATAGTTCTGTATTTACGTTGGATACTTTGCTATCACTCCTCCAATGTCCTTTGTTTGTTTGAATGCAAGAATAGGTCAGATGTAGTGGTTTCTCAACTTAGATGTTTGTAGTTAAAGTTAGTAGTCGGGATAGATGATATAGGGCATAGCGGTGGGATAATAGTATTTTGTAACCTGGTTGTAGCGTCACTGTGTTATACTCATGTACGCATGTTGTATTCTGTAGTATGAATGAAGTCGGGGGTGTATTTTGGTATTTGTGTCTTGTATATGGCCACCCCGTGGTCCACCATCGACATGCAGTATGGTCCACCATCCAAACGGTGAGTCGGAACTTCCCTGGCCCTTTAGTCATTTTGGGCGGTTTTAATCAAGTGGAACATAAAGATAAAAAACGAGGTCAGTCACAGTTCCAGCAATGGCGTTCTTCCATGATGCTTTCTGATATCCCTAGTTCTAGTGCTCCATACACTTGGTCCAATCGTCGGGAAACTAATCAGTTGATATGGGAAGTCTTGGACAGAGGATACCTCAATCCTAGTGATGTCATTCTTTTCCCAGATACTTATATTCACAATTTACCGGCCCTTTTTTCGACCACAACCCCATTATTCTTCAAACTAGAGGACATCCTACCAGACATTAGAGCTGGGGATACCGAATTGAGGCCTGGGCCTTGCAGGTTCAGAAGCTCAGCACCCTCATTGAGAATGAATGGAGTAACACCCCAGCACGAGGTTCCGCCATGTTTATGTTGGTGCATAAATTGAAGAAAGTGACATTACTGTGCCGACAATGGTGCACCGGTTGGAAGAAGGAAAAAACCAAGCACATCAACGATAATCTTCATAAACTCGTGGCACTATAGGAGGAACTGAGACATGTGGGTCTAGATCATTCTGCACTTGCGTCTTACTGCCAGACCAGGGGCGATTGTGAGGCAATGACACTATCCGAAGTTTACTAGAAACAACGCTCTAAGGTTCGTTGGTTAAATGAGGGGGAAAAAGTTTCCAGATTCTTCTTCCACCATTACAAGAACAAAAGATTTGTCACCCTTATCAAGGGCCTACAACTTGCCGACGGGTCCTGGACTACAGGTACAAATGTCATTTCGGGAGAGACAGTTACCTACTTCAGCACCCTCTTCTCCAGACAGGATCTCAGCGAAAATTTGGTGATGAGCATGATTCATTCCTGTCTCTCCATGTACGATAAAGCATTCAATGCCGCTGATATCCAGTCTTTGAACATCTCTTTCACAACCGACGAAGTAGACCGAGCTATGAAAGATTTGGCGCCTTTTAAGGCCTCAGGCCCTGATGGCATACCAATAGTGTTCTACCACAAGCTATGGGACATGGTTGGTCAAGAGGTCCGGGCAGGGGTACTGGCAACGTACGTTGATGACAGGAAACATTCTCAAGGAAACCAATTTAACATATATCACCCTCATCCCCAAAATCAGTGCGCCTCAAACCATGACCGATTTCTGGCCCATCACCTTATGCAACGTCATCTATAAAGTGTAGCGAAATGCGTTGTTAACCGACTACGACATATCCTGCTCCGCCTCATTGACGCTTAACAGAATGCTTTTCTTCCGGGAAGACTTATTACGGATAGCTGCTTAACAACCTATGAACTTGTTAGTTACCTGCAAGGGAAAAAACAAGGTACACCCTATACTGCAATCAAGGTTGATATGAACAAAGCGTACAACAGGGTGAGCTGGAGTTTCTTGCACCATTTTCTGCTCAAACTCCCGGACCGGATTTCGCTACTGATGCAATGTTTCACAACTAGAGCTAGGCAACAGGTCGGGTCGGGCCGGGCATTTTTTTTTACTGGGCCTACGTGGATTGGATTTTAACGGGCCCTAAACGGGTCGGGCCGGGTTTGAGTGACCTAGCTGTTTATTTTCATCGGGCGTTGAATTCTTTAATGAAATCATGCACCTTTCCTGTTTACTTTCATCTCTCATTCTTCTTTCTTTCTTGATTTTTAACCCCCCTTGTTTATATATAAACTCGTCTTTCACTTTAATATTCACCTCATCTTCCCAACCTTTTACTTGTTAATTCCACCTCCCAGAAACTTTGCTTTCCTTCTTTTTTCAAACTCACCCTTTTTATCGCTCAATCTTTTTACCATACCATCTTCTCTCTACTATTACCAATTTAGTATCCAACTGTCCCACTTAAATTCATAAACAACCAAATTACATATATTAAATCTCTGCAAATTACATAAATTCATAAACAACCAAATTCTTCCAACTTAATTGTTCTTGCAAAATCCAACAATCTCTGTCTCGAATCTCTGCAAATTATTAGTAAACAACCCAAATAAAGAAAATTATTAGTAAATAAAACAATACTAACTAAAGTTGCAAATTATTTATAATTATATGTATTTTGACAATCCTATTGAAAATAATGGGTATGATCTTTTTCCTTTATTCAAAGAATCTACTAATACCTAAAGAGAATCTCACTTAAACCCTTTGAAGAGTATATGTCCAACTGTCTAAGTAATTAAAATAATGGTATGAGGAATTCTGTACCATCAAATTTCATCCCCAACCACACCATGACACCACCAAACACGTGTAAATTCGAATGACATTATGAAGCAAATTAAGGAATAAGTTGTTCTCAATTTTCACACTCACTACTTCCACAAAAAATTACTAAGGGGTACCCTAATTTTTTATGAAATGTTTTTCTGGTACCCCAACTTTTAAAAACTAATTTTGGGGTACCCTAACTTTTAGAAATAGAAATAATTAGGTGAATTTCCGGCCAATGATTTGAATTCACCGGTGAGTTTTAGGCAAGAAATTGATTAAATGATTTTGTGGACGAAAATGTACTTTGTTCTTGAGGACGAAAATGATTTGAATCAATCGGAGTTTCGCCGGAAATTCACCTAGTAATTTCTAATCCTAAAAGTAAGGATACCCCAAAATTAGTTTTGAAAAGTTTGGGTACCAAAAAATTATTTCTTCAAAAGTTAGGGTATCTCTAAGTAATTTTTTGCTACTTCCATCATTTCATCTCAATCTTCACACTCACTTCTCAATTTCTCATTGAGGCATTTCGTCGAACACATGGAGAGCAACCAGCAGTCCCTCTGGCAATTCAGCGACCAGCTTCGTCTCCACACCTCTAATCTGGCCAATCTCTCCCTCAACCCAAATTAAGGAATAAGTTGAACTTTGTTAAGGCAACCCAAATATTTGATTTCCCTTCGCAAACCCAAAGCCACAATTTCCTCCAGCAAAGAGAGGCTATACTATAAAACACTCAATCGCTCTATTATCCACAAAAATCGAGAGAGAAGAAGAAGAAGAAGAAGAAGAAGAAGAAGAAGAAGAAGAAGAAGAAGAAGAAGAAGAAGAAGAAGAAAGTTTAGGTATTTTGCAACAATGGCGAGTGGTGGGATTATGGTTGCCTAATTGTTGTCATTCTCTTCTGCTTCTCATCACCAATACCCTAAACTTAATATGCTGTAAAAGTGAAACGAAAACCCTAAAATCAAGAACAAAAAACCCTAAAATCAACAGAGAGAGTACCTTGAGGTGGATTACTCATCTCCGACCGTCGCTAGTCGCTGGAAGTCGGGCTTACTCAGTCGTCGCTAGTCGCCGATAGTCGTGCTTGCTCCACCGTCACTACTCGTCACTCGCCAGTAGTCGGACACAGTAGAGGGATGAGAAAGGACAGTAATGGGGAACCGAGGGGAAGGCGTTCTCTTTGCTCTCTAATCAGACCCGTTATTGGCCCGTTAGGTTATTCCAACCTTACCATTTTAGGTCTGCGGGGGCCCGTGAAATATTATAAAAGGGCAAGCCTGTTTAAGCCCGCATCATTTATTAATTCAAAAAGGTTGAGCCTCTTTTTTCATACCCACTCACCATAGTTCATTGGGCCCCCAACCTTTTGCCCAGGCCTAGTCACAACTGTTTGATACTCAATGCTCATCAATGGTTGTCCATCGCTAGTCTTTACCCCTCAAGCTGGACTCTGCCAGGGAGACCTTCTCTCCTAATATTTATTTATTCTGTGCCTCGATGTCTTGTCCACCAACCTCTGTGTGCAACAATCCTTGGGCAATATAAGAGGAATTAGGGTGGCTAGAGGGAGTCCGAAGGTTACCCACCTCTTCTTTGCTGATGATTCCCTTTTCTTCACCGACTTGTTTGCGGAACATTGTTTGAACCTGAAGTGAACCATCGATAATTTTCGTACGACATCTGGACAGGTTATAAACATCTCCAAATCGCAACTAATGGCGTCTCCAAGCACTCAACCCCAAGAGGTGGAGGGTCTCTGAGTAATTTTTGGGTATGATATGCATGCAACGTTCGAAAAATACCTGGGGATCCCTCCTACTTTTGGCCGTACCAAAACGACCCAGCTAGGGTTTTTATACGACGCTGTGTCCAAACAACTACAAGGCTGGAAAACTGCCCTCCTCTCTCTGGCGGGGAGAATGGTGTTGATGAATCAGCACAGCCTGTCAGTCTATAAAGTTCCAGTTTCTCTGGCCAAGAAAATTGACTCCATTATAGTTCAGTTCTTCTGGTGGACGAACGCGGGTCATAGAGCAAAACACTAGGTTTCTAAGGGGCGGTTATTCATACCCAAAGGTTCAAGGGGTCTAGGGCTACAAAAAACAGAGTGGTTCAATGATGCTTTATTGGTCAAACAAGCATGGCGACTCATGATTAATCTGAACTCGTTGCTGGCTCGCATATACAAGGTGCGGTACAAGGCCCCATCCCCTCTCATTTAGGGTGGCCGCTTAACCGGCCATGGCTCCTGGGGGTGGAAGGGCCTTTGCAGAGCAGTGGGGAACCTCCTTGACGGCTTTCTATATCGCATAGGCTCAGAATAACTCGGATAACGGAGGACAAATGGATGGGTCACACAACTCTCGAATTCAAACCCTCAGTGGATACGAAACTTTGGCTTAATAAACTAGTGGCATCTTTACTGACGCCTGGCACAAGTAGTGGAACGCTCAGCAGGTTAGGGCCACTTTTGTCCACCGTTCTACAGTTTGTATTCTCGCAGTATCCGTCAGACCTACAGACGAGGATGATACTCTCGTATGGGGCTTCTCTCGAGATGGAACCTATACGGTTAAGTGTGCATTCTACTTTATGAGTTCCAAGGCCAAGTCGGGGGATGGAAATGACGACAGCGACTGCAATGACCATTCGTATTGGAAGACCCTTTGGGGGCTCTATATCCCGTCCAAATGGAAATGGTGTTTTGGAAAATCTACTTCGATGCCCTACCGATTGCGACTAAGAGGCTCGTATGGGATCCACATTCCATCAGCACCTGCCCTCTATGTTGTGCACAGCAGGAAACCGTTACCCATCTTTTCAGAGAATGCGACTTTGTTCGGGCAGTGTGGTTTGGGTTCGGGTCCGACCTAGGGCTTCTCAATCAGAGTACCCTAAATACCCAAATGAGCTTTTGGTTACCTAATTTGTTGCGCTTTCTTCATAAATAGAAGCCTCACCACCATCGGTTATGCTTCACGCTCCTTGTTGTACTATGGTTTATTTGGTTAGCACAGAACCAACAACTTTTCCAAAAGAAACTACCTACCCTAGAGCTAGTCATCAGTTGGGTGCAAGGTTGTTAAAATCGGAATCCTAATTCGGATCCATGGGGTAGTTAGGATCGAAATTAACCCACGTAGGATCGTAGATTGTAATGCAGATAGTAGAATCGCAGCGAGGATTTTGGATCATAAAATTGTAGGATCGTAGATCAGGATCGGGATTTTAATAACTATGGCTGGGTGAAATATGATGTCGAGTACTCTTCTCTACATTGGATGGATTCGGCAACCGTGATGTTCATCGGGTTGCTACAACAACTAAGAATCCGTTTGTCTGGCAGTTGGGTGAGCCACCTCCTCAACCGTCTCCACGGCTCTTGGTCTGCGATGAGGCCTGGTGTGCTACCACACTCAAGGGTGGGGTGGGGTGGGGTAGGTTGGGCCATGTGCAATGGTACTGTTGTGGTTGATAGGGGTGGCCTCCCTTGCTTCGGCCTCTCTGCGGTTCAACTGGAAATGCAGGTTGTGGAACTGGCTCTCTAAGTCGCCCTCTCCCGTCAAATGCTTCAAATTGTTGTCCACGCTAATTCCACCTTGGTCATCCAATACTTTCATAATGAGATCCCACCAGCGACTGACTGTTACAGTCTTCTTCAATCATGTCGTTCTTTGCTTTTACATTTTCATTATGTTTGTATCAAGAAGGTTGGTCGATGAGCGATTAGAGAAGCACATTCCACAGCTATCAGAGCCAGGAAACGAGCCCTTCCCTAACGATCGGCTATTGTACCATTTGTTTGTAATGTCATGTCAGCTTTACCCCCAAAAAAAAATCCCTTACCATAAATTCAATTCTTCTGACAATACAAAATATTAAATAAGTATGCTAAATTTTGAAATCTACCACCAAAAAGTCCATTAAATTTTAAGCTACTTCAATTTTTTTTTTAAAAAAAAAAAAACTTCCAACAGAACAACAATATATGTGCCACTTTTATTTCTAGTTTTATTTCTCCGAACCTTTTTTGTGTTTTTATAATTGGGTGATGAATAGAAGACAGGAATGACATGCATGTTTTTCCTTTATGTTCTCCTCCGAACTTTTCCTACACTTTAAAAATGGGTGATGGATAGTAGAGAATAGATCTGTTCAATTTGATTGGGCTTTGGGTAAATACGGGTCGGATGTATTTCAGGTTCGGGTAAATATGGTTAATGTATTTCGGTTTCGAGTCAACCAAATCGGTTATGATGACTGCCTTTTTTCGATTTTTCTTTTTAAAAAATGGTCTCTAAATATTAATTTTATACAATATACATAATAAAATATGATTATTTTCTGATAACGATAGATTATTGTAACTATTTTAACTTAGATCAGAGAAATAACAAATAATGAGTTGCGCTTATAGTTTAATATTTAAAAATTCTAATAAAAAGTCACAAATTCTAATAAAGTTGAACTTAAAAAATTAATTTTTCGTGTCAAACGGACGAGTCGGATTTGATTCGCTAATTTTTCAAATTCGATGTATTTCTGATTTATTTGAGAAAATCATGTTCAAAACCCAAAAATTTCAAACGGGTTATGGTCAAATTATCGGGTCGGGTTAAAAACTTTCAGACCTAGCACAAAAGAATGAAAAACACTAATGAAAGTGCATCTAAAAAAGCAAGAAATTGGTTGTCACATTAAAACTTTATATCCAAAATGTTTAGCTTTTCATATTTTCATTTGTGAAAAACGATGGTTGACTGACTAGAACATGCCTCATGGGTCTGTGGGGCCCAACTGGGATAGTGGATTTCCTTGGGTGAGTGCCAATCTGTTGCGATGGCTCACTTTTAAAAAAACCTAATCATCGCGCGAAAGGCACTTCTTCCAAATAAACAAAATGATATTGGCATTGCTTCTAATAAGAGGATAGCGTTGAGTTTGCGGTATTAAACAACAAAAATGATAAAAATCTTGAATCATATTGCAATTCATCTTAATCACATATAAAATTAAATATAAATATATTTAAATAATTAGAAAGTTATATTTCATTATTTTAAGGGTTAATACAACTTATAAACAATATAAAAATAATTATTTATTAGTATTTTTTCATAAATATAAAACTATGCATAAAATATGCATTTTCTAATATGATTGATAAAATCAAGCTATTATTTATATTTTTTGACCTTGTTAATAAGTATTATACTCTTAAAGTTGATAAACATATATAATTATTAGAGAAAATATTATTAAAAATTACAAAAAAAGTGAAATATGTGTATCTTGGACCATTAGACTATTAGGCCCCGTTCTTTTGTGCGGCAGACAAGTTGCGGTGTCACGCTGCACCGCAACTTTCCATATTCTACCACAATTCACTACAATTTACTATAACCCACTGCAATCTACTTTTTTTAATTTAATTTAATTTTTTATTAGAAGTTAAACTTTCCATATTTCACGACAATTCACCACAATTTTCCCCAACCCACCACAATCCACAACTTTTCCCAATCCACCACATTTCCTCCACACCGTATCGCACCACAGCCAACCGTATAAAAGAATGGGGCCCTAGTACATAACATAACTGAAAGTAGGATCTCGTATTGCCAAAAATTTTGTAGTGAATTTAAATTATTTTATTTTATTTCAAATTTATATGTAAATTTAAATTTTAATATGCTAAGTAAATATTCTCCTTTAATAAGTCAATGTTTCTTATAAATATAACAATGAGTTATCAAAAAAATACAACAATAAAAACAACAATAGAATCCAACATAATCACGCTTTGTTAAAAACCTTTTTATAATTAAAACAAATAAAAAGTATATTACTCAAAAAACATGAAGTAAATTTTCTTGGTTATTTAAAAATAAAATTATGAGTACCTTTCAAAAAGTCAACAAAATCGAATATTCTTACATGTTTAATTCTGACAATAGTTTTTTTTTATATTTATATTTAAAGAAATATATGTATATTTATTGACAAATATTTTGTATACCTTAAAATGTTTAGGAAAATTGGATTTTAGTAAGTCGAACTATAGAAATTGGGACAATGATAAGTCGAATTTGAGAAATAATATAAACTGAACTATGGAACCCTTATGTTTGAGTGTACTATTGACTTGCTCCAAGTTAAACAATATTTTGGGGTACCACAATCTAATTTATGACACTTTGAAAATTTTCAATCCAACATATGATAGTTTGGTAAACTATAATCTAATATAATAAAATTTGTAATTTCTACAACACTGGTGTCATGCAGGAAAATCACCGACCTTCAGTGCTAAAAAGGAAAAATATCGAGTTAATCTTGCTTACAACGATACAGTTTTAACGATCTACTTGCCATTATCCAAACCACTAACATTTTCAAAAGTTCAACTAGATTTTATTGAGTCATCAACATAAATACATTAAAACTAAACAATGAAGTATCTATTCAATTATTTTTAACCAATTTTTGAATTAATATTCAAAACTTACATGCCAATGCATGCTAAAAATTTTGGATCAGGCAAAATCAACATTTTTATTCATTCTTGTACATCGACAAAGATTGATAACAACTAAATCACCTCACTTTCCATGTTAGCAAGCTTTATTAGGGACTTAGGGTACATTGTTGTTGTTGTTGTTGCAGCTGCTGTAGTGTTTTCTTTATCATAATCGTCATATGTGTGTATACGCGCACACACATATATGTGTGTGCGTGTGTATTTACATACATACATACATACATACATACATACATACATACATACATACATACATACATATAGGAAAAATGGATTATAATAATCTCAACTTTTACAAATTGGACAGCAATAATCCCTATTATCGATTTATATTTTGGTGGCCAAAAAAAAAATTGATTGTAGTGGTACCAAATAATCCACCTCCACATTCTTTATATTTTTTTCTTTCCTAGCTCATATTGTTTATTGTTTTTTTTCGTTCTTGCCCTCATAAAGATAATGAAGTATAGTTACTAAAATAATTTTTAAATTATTTTTTTGAGACTCCGAGAAATTATTATGATTTTTTAAAAAGAAATAAAAGAGAAAAAATCGAAAACAAATTGAAAAAAATTGGGAGAAACGTCGTAAACTCATCAAAAATCATGGTAAAGTGTTATACTAAGTTTTGAATCAAATGCAACACAAAATCTATGATATTTAGGGTATACTCTCGATGATGTCCCACTACAATCCAATTTTTTTTGGACCACCAGAATACAAACCGAAAGTAGGGATTATTACTATCCAATTTGTAAAAGTTGGGACTATTAGAATCCAATTTTCCTCTATATATATATATATATATATATATATATATATATATATATATATATATATATAGGAAAATTGGATTCTAATAGTCCCAACTTTTACAAATTCCTGTGCCTTCAGCACTTGTTCCCTTCAAGTTCCCGGACGTCCCTCGTTGGTCGGGGTACCTAACATGGAACATAGTCATGGAGTTAGCAATTAGCTAAGCATGGATACAAGTCATTAATATTCTTTTAGGATTTCATATCATTATTGTCGTCTTGACAGCTGGTGATGCTCGCCGGATGTCTCCCTTTAAGGCAATCATTCAACATCTTAACTTATTGGTGCACCTAACGTTTGGTTAACGCTTGGCCAAAGCATTAACCCATCTTATGACCCTCAGGTCATGATAGATCATAAGTTCGGGATTTGACTGATGAACCCCGGAACATCAACTTCCCCAAGCATACTTATAACTAGTCTTTAGTTTTGGGCTTTGGCTAGTGAACCTCGGAACACTAGCTTCCCCATGATGTACATCATCCCCTTTATCTTTTCATTTTATGTTCCATGATCCAACATTAATTGTCCATAGTCTCCATACCTTTAATTTGTAGCTGACCTCCTGTAACAATTACATAATTTCTATTGTTAATAAAAAAACGTACCAACACATCTCTTAAGCTTTGAGCTGCTTCAACTTTAAGAAGTTCCTAAAATGTCCCAAGTTTATGATAATCTTTTTTAACTTCCTCAAACTTGCATGCATTAATACTGATTTTATCAAAATCGGGTTGTAGTAGTCACTATTTACATGCAGTAACTCAGTTTGAGAGTCCATAATCAAAAATCCATAATAAATTTCTTAAGCTTTGAGGGTGATTCAAAGTTGGAGAACTTCCTAAATTTAGTCAAGTTTATGGCCATATTTTTAGATTAATTAAAATATACACACATTAATACAATATTTAACAAGGTCGAACACATGCCAGAACTAATCTCGGACAACAACTCAATTTACAGGTTTGGAAAGAAATGTTCATAACTCCTTCATCTCTTAAGCATTTGCTTTGATTCAAGTTGGGGAATTTCACTAATGAAGTCTAGTTTATGGACATAATTTTAGATTAATTAAAACACGCACACATTAATACAAAATTTAACAAAGTTGAACCATGTCAGAATTGATCTCAGACAACTACTCAGTTTACAAGTCTGGAAAGAAATCTCCATAACTCCTTCATTTCTTAAGCTTTTGCTTTAATTCAAGTTGGTGAATTTCACTAATGGAGCCTAGTTTATGGCCATATTTTTAGATTAGTTAAAACATGCACACATTAATATAATGTTTAACAAAGTCGAACACATGTCAAAACCGATTTCAAACAACAACTCAGTTTACAGGTCTCGAAAGAAATGTCCATAACTCCTTCATTTCTTAAGCGTTTGCGTTGATTCAAGTTGAAAAATTTCACTAATGGAGTCTAGTTTATGGACATATGTTTAGATTAATTAAAACATACATAAATTAATACAGTATTTAACAAAGTCGAACGCATGTCAGAACTGATCTTAGACAACAACTCAGTTTGCAGGTCTGAAAGAAATGTCCATAACTCTTTCATTTCTTAAGCTTTTGCTTCGATTCAAGTTGGAGAATTAAACATGCACACATTAGTACAGTATTTAACAAAGTCGAGCACATGTCATAATTGATCTTATACAACAACTTAGTTCACAAGGTTGGATAAAAAAAGTCCATAACTCCTTCATTTCTTAAGCTTTTGGTGCACGACTTTTGGGTCTTTCTCCTTACATCTAAGGCTACATTTTTCATTCAGAAAGCTTGATTAAAGGATGTCTACATGTGTGAGGGAAAATTGAGCTCTATGTTGAGTCAGATTTTAGCATGTAAGATGGGTATTCATCTTGGGGTCTTTGAGACTTTAAAGATTAGCTTATGTACCTTGATCTTGATGTTTGATTTGTAGGACAGCAACATGAGCCTCTTTGCTGTGAAAATATAGATTGGAAGGGCATGAGTTCACTTCCTTGAATGCTCCCCAATTAATCACAATCTTGCTCAATTTTTGTTTACTCCAATAATTGATCTTCTTTAGGTTTTATTTTCTTTGAGTCATGGCTGAATTTAGGAGCTAGAAAAGGGGGTGTTTGCTGAATAAAGATGAAGATGATGCTTTAGATCTAGAGAGAGATGGGGTGAGAGGCATTCAGCTAGAGAGAGAGAGAGAGAGAGAGAGAGAGAGAAAGAGAGGAGGGTGGACGAATGAAGGGAGTAAGAGGAGGGTGTGTAGGTTGATATAGCTAGCATGTAGGAGGGTGGTGGAGTGTGAAGTTGGATGTGTAAGGAATATTTTTGCTTCTGAGATTTCCTCACACTTTTGATTATTACAAGCTCCCTCCACGTGTATGGGAATAGAAGGGAATATTTACCCTATAAGGGTGTTGTCCCATCATTCTTTCTGTGGTTATGTAGGAGTGTAATATTTGTATTTAAGGACATGATATGGCTTTGATCAAGTGGTCCATTTATACCAAATTTTCGGCCCTCCCTTTCTTCTAATGGGGTCCAAAATTTTTGGGTTTAATCAAAATGGTTCATGGAGAAATTTGTAAGTAATAATCAATTAGAATTTTATGGTTGTGCCGTTGGTTTCTAATTTTTTTGAGATCACTTAACAGACTTTTGGATTCTTCCTTAAACAAGTTGGTAGTCTATTTTAATGTTCAAGGAAGAGGCTTGTTACATTTAATCTTGTTTAGAGGTTCCTTCACACGTAGGAAACCTCTAGTTGAGCTAGTTGCTAGCTTTGTTGTAAACATACTTGCATCTTGTAGCGTTTTCATCAACATGTGAGTTTATGAAAGTGAGCCTTTGTGCTTGTGTTTGTGAGTATATAAAACCCTCAATCATTTCTAGCTTTTGTATCTTGGCTAGCAACCAAGTGGTGTTGGGCTAAACTCTCCAAATTCATTCTAAGTGGTGTTTCTGTATCTTAGAGTGAGGAGGGAGTCACTCTTGGGTTATTTTGATTGTGGTGATATCTATATCAATCAAAGTACTCAAGCCAATCTAATAACCATATTGTGGAGATTCTATATCAATCATTATTGTTAGATATATCTTTTATGTTTGTTACCTTTATTAAGAAAGCTTGAGATAACCCTTGAGAAATAGCCCGTGGTGTATCTGTATCGAGCTTGATTCTCTTGTTCTATACCTTGTTTTCCTTCTGCTCGATTGAGCGACGTGGTGTATCTTTGGCTAAATTGCACTCCGATATCTATCCTCAGCCAAAAATACATCACACGTGTCTGCACATGCTGACTAGACTAGTCGTATGAAACATCAATGTTTGATAGCAACAACAAACTTCAATATAATCCTGATAATGTGCAGTTTGAAGGAACTTATATGTAGGCAATCTTCCTCTCAAGTACAGAAGTGCATGAAAAATTAATGTTCGATGTTCAGATTTTTCTATACCTGTAAATAATGGCTATGTAAAGAGCCAAAACACAGCAGAGGGAAAAAGAAAAAAAGAGAGGCGTGAGAACACTTAATGATCTTATTATGATCTGATACAAAAAAAGAGAGATGTAGGAGCTATTTATAGAAAAAACAAAAAACTAGAAAACAAGAAACGGAAGGAAGGAAGAAAAGAAAAGATAAAGCAAGGACCTAACAAACTATCTAAATAATACATTATAACACCCCCCTCCCCCCTCAAATTGGAGGTGGATGAACCCCCAATTTGCTCAAAATCAAATGATGTTGAGTGCTGGGAAGAGGCTTGGTGAGTATGTTTGCAAGCTGGGTTTTTGTAGAAGTATGTTTCAACAAGATCAATCCAACTGCAAGTTTTTGACGAATATAGTGACAGTCTATCTCGATGTGCTTGGTCCTCTCATGGAAGACCAGATTTTTGGCAATATCAATCGCTGCTTGACTGTCGCATTTTATAGGAACTGGGGTGACTTCTTCAACTTCTAGCTCACTAAACAATCGAATTAGGGTCTGCTTGGAAGGAGAGTAAAAAGTGGGGAGTAGGAGTTCATAAGAGTAAAGGAAGGTGAGAGTATGAGAGAGTTCATAAGGGTAAGCAACTTACCCCTGTTTGGGAGAATATTTTGGAGAGTTCATAAGAGTAAACTATTAAATGACATATTTACCCTTTTATATTATATGTAATTCAATATAATGCATATACATTTACCTATTAGGGTTAGGGGTATAATGGTCATTTTCTATGTTATGTATGATATAATTATATGGAACACTTGTTTACACCCCAAATTGGGGTGTTAAAAAAACAAGGGTAAAGAGGTGTAAAGGGGAGTAAACCCTACTCTCTCTTACTCTCCCTGACCCTCCCTCACTCTCTTCCCAAGCAGGAGTAAGGAGGAGTAGGTACCCTCCGTAACCCCTCCTTACCCCCCTCTACCCCTCTCCCAAGCAGACCCTTAGCCAAGTCAGCTCACTAACCAGTCTGCGAAGGCTTCTATACTCAGCTTCTGTAGAGGACAATGAGACAATTGGTTGTTTCTTTGATTTCCAGGAAATCAAAGTGTTGCCAAGAAAAACTAGAAACCCACTAATTGATCTCCGGGAATGTTTACAAGCTCCCCAATCTGAGCCGTTATAAGCTTTGAGTTTGAAGTTGCTGTCTTTGTGAATTAAGATGCCCAAGCTAGGATGTCCTTGCAAATATCTGAGGGCATGGATAGCTGCTTTCCAGTGCAGATCAGTTGGTTCCTTGAGGTATTGACTTAGGTGCTGAACCGTAAAAGCCAGGTCAGGTCTGGTGTTGACTAGAAAATTAAGCTTCCCAATCAATCTTCTATATGTGGTAGGATCAAAGGTGTGCTTGAACCGGGAAGCAACTTAACATTAATATCCATAGGGCAAACAACAGGTTTGGAAGAATCATCTAGAACTCTTGAAGTAATTCTTTCACGAATTTTTCTTGTGATAGAATGACTCCCTATGAACTATAGGTGATCTCATGACCAAGGAAGAAGTGGGCGTTGCTAAGATCTTTGATCTTAAAAGCAGTGTCCAGATGCTCTTTCAATTTAGTGATTTCTTCATGGTCACTTCCTGTGACTAAAATGTCATCAAGGTAAACAGCAAGATACATAGATCTGTTAAGGCTTTTTCTATAAAACAGTGAATAGTCATTGTCACAATGTTTGTATCCCCTTTGATACAAAACCTCCGTCAATTTGGCATACCACTGTCTTGATGCTTGTTTTAGCCCATAAATAGACTTCTTTAATCTGCACACGGGGTTAGATATATCAATGTGTACTCCTTTTGGTAAATTCAGATAAATTTCCTCATGTAAATCACCATGAAGGAAAGCATTGTTAACATCTAATTGTTATATGCACAAATTTTTTCTTTACGGCTACTACTAATAGAGCCCTCATAGTGGTCATTTTGACAACCAGAGAGAATGTCTCATTGTAATCTATTCCTGCCCTTTGTGTAAAACCTCTTACCATTAGCCGTGCTTTGAATCTTTCTATACTGCCATCTGCCCTTCTCTTGATTTTATAGACCCATTTATAATCTATAGGTTTCTTTCCCTTTGGAAGGGGGACTATCTCCCAAGTGTCAGTGCTAGAAAGAGCCTGTAATTCTTCTGTCATAGCCTTTCTCCATCCTTTGTGTGAACTGGCTTCTACATAATCTTGAGGTTCTTTATCATCGAGGTAGTGTTTTTGAGTTTTGTTAGACTCCGAAACACTGCACAAAGAGAAAACATTGTGCTCATAATATAGGTTAGTGATGCTTGAAAAACAAGTATGGTAGTCCTCCAAATAAGCAGGATGTTTATGCGTCCTGTTAGATCTTCTTACTGGTTGGGTCGGGGTCTCAGCATCAGTGTTGTTAACACTGCTGTTCTGTTTGCTGCAGGTGTTATCTAAATTGGGTTGCAAGTCATGATCAGTAGTTGCTTCCTTATCAACAGTGGTGACATTTTCTTGCAAAGGCTCATCATACTCAGAAAAATTATTCACAGATGGGATGGGACTAGATGAAATTTGCTTATTGAAGGGAAAAACATGTTCATGGAAAACCACATCTCTAGAAGTGAAGAATTTTTGTGTAGTGATGGAATAAAGCTTGTAAGCCTTTTTTCCTTGTGGGTAACCAAGAAAAACACATTGTTCTGCCCTCGGTTGAAACTTGTGTCTTCCTTGCTTCAAGGTACTCATATAACATAAGCATCCAAAAGACCTTAGATGATCATAACTGGGTCTTTTTCTAAACAGCATCTCATAGGGGTTTTGTTTCTTAATAATGGGGTAGGCATTCTATTTATGATGTAAGTAGCGGTGAGGATGCTGTCACCCCTGAATTTTAAAGGTAAGTTTGATTGAAACATTAAGGCCCTAGCTACTTCTAGTACATGTTTATGTTTTCTCTCAACCACTCCATTTTGTTGAGGCCTTTGGGTACAACTTGTCTCATGTAGTATTCCATGACTATTAAAAAAACGACATTGCAGATTTGTTTTTCCCAATTTCTAAGGCATTATCATACCTTATTTTCTTAACAGTAGAGTCAAACTGGGTTTTGGCCATGGCAACAAAGGTTTGAATTAAACCAAGGGCTTCATCTTTGGTGGTCATTAGGTGAGTCCAGGTGCATCTAGTGAAGTCATCTACAATAGTCAAAAAATATCTATGTCCTGAGTAAGTGGGTTTTTGAAAGGGGCCCCAAGTACCTACATGGATTAGATCAAAAGATGCAAGAGTAGAAATGCTACTTGTTTGAAAAGGCAAGCAATGTTGTTTGGCCCTTGGGCAAACATTACAATCAAACTGTTTCAGCCTACTTTCATCATGTAAAGAAACGCTAGGTATCAAATCCATCCTATTAAAACACATATGTCCTAATCTCTAGTGCCATACATCATTGCTAACAGAAATCAAAGCATTTGCATTATCTAAGAACCTTGATTTAGCATTGTCTGGGCAGTTTGTGACCCCATGAACCATTTTATCATCCATGAAATAAAGCCCATGGGTTTCTTTACCAAGAACCAAAGGCCTTTTCGCAGGAAGGCCCTAAAAAATACAATTAGTCTTAGTAAATATTATATGACATTGTAGTTCTTGACATAATTTCTTGACTGAAATCAAATTGAATTTCAAATATGGAACAAATAACACATTTGTCAGAATCAGACCATTGTACATATGTAACTGACCTTGATGGGTAACTTTAACTTTATCCCCATTTGGTAATCTAATTTCAATTGGGTTTATAAGGGCAGTTAGGTGTTTTAGGGTTGTTTTGTTATTACACATGTGATCACTTGTGCCGGAGTCTAAAATCCAAGCATTTTCCAAGGCTATGCATGAGCAACTGACCACACTGGATAAACAATATTGAAAGGGTGAAGGGATATTACCAGACATGGAACCATTGTCGAATTTGTTGGTGTTCTGCGTATTTAGAGAAGCCATGAGTTACTGTAAAAGCTTCTTCGCTTGTTCTTGTTTAAAGTTGAAAGATGGTGCTGTTGTGCAACTTCCTTCCGGAGTCTGGTTGTCAGAAGAGGACGTTCCTTGTTCTGGTTCATTCCAAACATTGCTAGCCACTTTTCTTGATGGGGTTTGTTGCCTCTGTTGTCTTCCTGAGTTTCTTCGATGGTTGGGAGGAAATCCATGTGGCTATGTCTGACAGAACAAAGCCTTTCTGGATTCATTTCTTTGCTGGTCTTTGGTTGCCTTTGAAGAAGGATTTTGGTTGTTTCTGGAAGCATAAAATGTGGTTGTGTCTGACAGAAATTGTGCACTGTCATGGACTTGCCTTTGCTTTTCTACTTGATTGAGGATGGAATACACATGGCTCAAGGAAGGAAGTGGGGACATCATCAAAATATTCCCACGGATCGTAGTGTAGCTGCTATTCAATCCCATGAGGAATTGCAACAATTTTTGTTCCTCGAAATGTATTTCCATTTTTTTATTGATCCTGGGTTTGCAAGTGCATTTTCCACATTCACATTTTGGAAAGTTTGTGACAGATCCTACCTCATCCCAGAGCTTCTTTGCTTTTGTGAAGTAGCTTGCTATGTCTAGAGAATCTTGGGAGAGCTTGGACACTTCTTGTTGAACGGAGTAGCTAGGCATATGAACATTGATGGGAGGAAAAGCTTGAAAAGGGAGGCATGAGTTATTTATTTTTACCCATTGAAGTGGAATGAGGTGGAAATAGAGCTCTTAAGATTAGATGTATCTGCCATATATATGACTAGATCGATTATAGCAAGCTACTTATTATAAACATAAAATGCTAAATGTTAACAACAAAATGCAAGTGCAAATTCGAACTTGGGTCATTTGATGAGAAATACTAAAGCCCAAACCTATCAACCGTGAGCATTATGTTCATGTTGTTATGCAACATCAGCATAGTTGTATATCCTAAAACTGACAGTTACAACCACACTCCAACCTTTCGCCTTCCACGATCGTACCTTCCGCCTTCCCCATCAATTCCGGCGTCCTCTTTTCACTAAGAACTACCGCCGAAAAAACGTTCTCAACGTCGATGAAGGTTCCAATCTACCGTGGAGCCTTGGCCGATTGATCGAGTTCACCGGTAGATCAATAATCTTCATCAACGCTGAGAACATTTTTTCGGCAGCCGTGAACGACAGAGAGTGACTACAGTTGGTGGGCCTGTATCAGAGTCCAGTTGGTGGCAACTGAAATTCCGCCGAAATGAAAATGGATGTCAATGGCTATTGTTGGTTGGAGAAAATTTCCTCACTTCCTGGTAGTTCACAAACACATCCTAATAAAATTTTTTTTAATTAACTATATATAAATTTCATAATTTAAAAAAATTAAATTTAAATTTTTAATAAAATAAATAAAATTCCCTCAACAAATTAAATCTTTTATCAAATATTTGATAAATATTGTAAGAATTACCATAATTATTGTAATTTTAGAAACTGGAGATTACTTTACCTTGGTAATATATTCGATCAATGACCTTCCCTAATTTCCCATTTTCAAATAGCGTAGGGCTCCGATTATAAAAAAAAAAAAAAAAAAAACCTTGTTTCCGCGAAACTAAAAAACGGCGGATACGACAAAGGTTACAGGTTTCTGGCTCCGGAATTTGTCAGAGACGCGTAGCAGATCGATTCAAATTCAGCCAACCACCCACCCAATATTTGCTTCTGCCTTCTTGTATTGTATTCTTCCCTTCAAAAACAAGTTCAATTGGGCATGCTGGTTTGACCTTCTCCCCGACTTACCACCAACTGCCTCAGCCACAGAAACATAGGAAGAAAGAGCAAGCAAGTTCTACTCATTTCATCAAAAAACTTTAGCCAGAGAAAGAAGAAGAAAAAGAAGATGGTGGATCCCAATTGGGAACTGAAAGGGTGTTGCAATCACGACCAAAGAGCTTTTCTTATCACCATTGGTATCTTCACTCTTGTTATTTTAGCGGTACGCATCTCTTCTTTTTTGTCACTTTTCACACCCCGGAAAAGTAGCTTTCCCCTTCCATTTTCTATAATTTGGAGTTTATTTTTGTGATTTTCTTGAAACAATCTATTAACTGTAGCTGGAATTTGTGTTTCCTCAATGACATTTTGTTGATACCTTCTATCTTTTATTCAGGTTAGTCGAGATCTCTATTTTGCAAAATATGTAGTTGATAATTGGTGGGCTAAGGATTAAAGTTGTAATGTTTATTTCGATTGGGAATTATGGGTGTCTCCTGGGTCTGTTTCTGCATAAATTATGTTTATTTTATCCTAGGTTACTGAAATTTAACCTTAATTCTGAACAATGCGCGCGTTGGAAACCTGTTTGTTGCCACAGAGGCAAACTGCTACAATTTCCCAGTTTTTCTGGAAATTAAGCTGCCGTTTTGATGCTTATTCTGTCATCTGCAGCAATAACGTCTGTTTATCAGGGTATTTTTATTTTTAGTATCCAGATTCTATTTGCCTTTAGCTTGTCTCAATGTTGGAATATCTCAGCATTTATTGGTATTAACAAGCTAACAATGATGATAAACAATGTACATTACACATTGACTTGGAAGAAATTCTTTCTAGGATACAAAAGTCAAGCACTGAACTTGTCATACTGGGGTTTGTCAAGTAGAGGGTATTTGAAGGAGTCAAGGGGATGCCTCAGTTACCCAGGTTCAGGTTCTGCCATCAAACATGTTTCCCCTTGGAATATGAACATTTTGGTATTCGCTTCTTGAACTACTGGTATAAATTATTGACATGGAGATCCCCATTCTGACAAATATGATCTACTGTTCTACAGAAATGAGGTCTAATCTAAGAGCTCTGTGATTTGGGCTCTATAATTTCGATAAACTTACGTACTTATGCCCACATTCCACCTTTCTTTCATTTTTTTTTTGTTTGGGGGGGGGGGGGACTTCATGTGATATGTTGGTTTTGCTTGGCTTAAACATGTATGATGCTATTTGAATTGGTGACATTTCTTTTGTCACGTATTTGATTTTATATGGCAATTGATGTCTATCTCTTGATTAACAGCTATGGAGGACATTTTTGCTGACACCTTTTAAGCTCATTACCGTCTTTCTTCATGAAGTCAGCCATGCTATAGCTTGTAAACTTACATGTGGCCAGGTGAGCTAGCTTATACTTGTACAATTATACTTTGTTCAAGTATGACATTTTTTAACTTAGAACAGCCTTAACCCCCCCCACCACCCACCCCAAAACCTAAAAAAGGAAAGGAAAGGACCTCCAAAACAAAAAGAAGATAAAATGGGTATAGTCTATCACCATGTAAATATCGTGCTTTTTATGGTAACTGTTTTCCGGAGTAGAATCAACAAAGAAAGGAAGTGGATAGTTTTACTAACCAGGCAGAGTGGACTAGCAGTTTAGGATATTGTAGAATGGACAGTACTGATCCTTTTTTCTAAAGTTGCTATACATTTGTTTTTCTGTTCTCTCGAGCAAGTGATATTTCATGTTCGCTCTTGCTAGAGACACATTAGTGGAGTCAATATGTTCTTTACCTTTTAGTAGTCTATCTCAGTCTGATGTCTATATTGGTAAGTCTTACACTTGGTATATCCTTCCTTGTATGATGCTGGTCTCCAGGTGGAGGGGATTGAGGTTCATGCAAATGAGGGAGGCGTGACAAAAACTCGTGGCGGTGCATATTGGCTGATCTTACCTGCTGGATGTAAATTAACTTCCTGCTGAATCCTTATCCAACCCCCCCCCCCCCTTTTTTTCCCCCCAAAAAGCCAAAAGCATGTAGTTTATATTTTATTGTTCAATAGTTGGACTTGAGATATGGTTCTAAGTTTTACTTAGGAGGAGTAGTAGCCGAGTTTCTAAGACTTAGGGATCGATTGAAACTACTGTTTTGCACAGGCTGGGGGTTATACTGTCTGTTGCTGATTCTGCTAACCCTGCCTTCAAAATATAAAATTTTATTTGTCTCTCGATTGAGGGTCTTTGTTTTGCAGAAATGATTTATTTAATCTGTTATATCTATCTGAAACTTTGGACTATAACATCTTTGATACTGCTTATTAGATCTTGGCTCTTCATTCTGGGGGATGATTTTGGTACTTGCCTCAACGAACCTTCTTACTGCAAGAATAGCTGCTGGCTGTCTTGGTGTCGCTTTGCTTGTCGTGCTATTCATTGCAAAAAATGTAACGAGAACACCTGTTTATACTGTCAAAATGCTGTTTTTGTCTGCCCAAATTATGTAAACCACTGACATTCTTTATTCTTGTTCTTGTTGATGATAAAAAGTGGACGCTTCGAGGACTTTGCATAGGTGAGTACTTCACTGCTTTTCTCTCCATTTTCTAGTGATTATTGGTTGTGTTTCTTCACTTAACCACAAATTATGATTATTCAGGGTTTATTATTTTTCTTGGTGTTATATGGCTCTTGCAAGAAAAAACTGAAGTACACATTCTTCGGTACGTCATTCTTTTCATTGGTATGTTTCTTTCCTTTCTTCACTTTATGTAATGTACCTGCTGTTTTCCACCCATTTTCCTCTTTTTTTTTTCTTTTTTCTTTTTGGGTGGGTTGGTGGGGCGCTCATTAAGAAGTTCCACTGTTCTTACGTGTATTGTTTGTTTCTACAGGAGTGATGAACAGCTTATTCTCAGTTTACGGTAATGTTTGATTTATTGTAACATCCAAATCCAAAAAAAAAAAAGAGAAAAGAAAAGCTGTTCCATGGGAGGCTGATGGTATTGGTTGTTTTGGATTTTACATGATGTGATTGTAATTTCATAATGCAGATATTTATGATGATCTAATTTCTCGGAGAGTTCACTCGAGTGATGCTGAGAAGTTTGCCGAAATTTGTCCTTGCCCTTGCAATGGGATGGCATGGGGATTCATTTGGTAAAGCACTCTTTATAGTCCAAATAGATATTGGGATGCTGGTTTAAAACTGGTTAAATTATTGATGTTGTCTGTTTTCTCCATTTATCGTGGACTCTGGCAGGGGAGTCATATCCTTCACATTTCTTTGTGGAGCCATGTATTTGGGCCTCGTCATTCTTTCGTGATTAGCAGCCCCACCGTGCAGAATTGCTTTGCTCCAGAGTTCTTCTAAGGTGTGTTTTCCTTTCTATTTCCTCAACATGCCAAGATCTTTGGCATAATTGTAAAGTGTTGGTGACAGAGACAGTTGTAAACTAGCTTGTATTCATATCCGTATTTTTGATAACAGCCTATTGCTTTTTCCCACGATTTCAGATTCTTGGCTTATTTGTGGATCAGTAACGGAACTCTACTTGGTTGGCTGTCAAGCAAAGGTGTCAGATGATTATGAGTGCGTCATTCTTTGTTCAAGGATTTGATTCATTGATGCTAACATTCATGTAAAGGTGCCTTGTAAATTCAGAGACGGTTAATTTGAGTTATTACATTACATTCATGCAATGCAACTCTCCCTCATCATCGGGGTTGGATCGCTCCTAATGGATCGTACCATTTTAAAATGGTGGACCTCCACCAGTCCAATCCAACATTAGATTGCTTAATCCTCTGCAGGTAACCTAAAGAATAAGAAGACAAAACTACAAACAAAAAAAGAGAAAACAAAGGCCAGGTCAAGAAGAGAAAAACTGCACCTGAGCTATAATAATGAAATTATTTAAAGGAACAGCATAGGGATGGCGTAGAAATTTCTCTCAAGTTGGTAAATTTAATAGGGAACTTCGACTTTCCAAAATTCCATCCACAATGAAGCTCTACAATCTACATCTCATATCCTGTAATAAGCTCACTATTTCTCACCTTCTTTCTTGTCAAATGCTTGGCCATTTTTGTCCATCTAGAGGCTCTAACATAATTTTCAACAGCGATTTATCAAGTTATGGGGTCCTAGAACCCCACGGAGAAAATTCGTTAAAAATCCTATAGGAAGGAACCCTATTGTGTAACGACACATCATTGAGGAACTCATTTTACAAAAAAAAAATAAAAAAAAAATATGAATCTTGGGGGGAGAAATTTAAAGCCCTACTATTCAAATCATATTATTATATATTAATTGAAATAGAATGATATAATTAAATTCTAGAAATATAATATCGCATACAAATTGCATCTAGTTATATGTTTATCAATTACTTTTTATATTTTAAAAAAATGTTTAAAATTATATATTAGTTGGTCAAACACACTCTCGCCGGTAGACGTCAGAAAACCATCGAGTCACCACCCTTTAAATAGGTGGTGTCCCACTACAATACAATTTTCTTTTCTTTTGGACCATCAGAATACAAATCAATAGTATGAATTGGCCTATTTCTTTTGGACAATTTTCTCTTCATGACCGACCCTTCTAATCCGCTGCCTTTGACACATCCAGGGCTCGTGGAATCTTAGGGAATCTCGGGATTCCCAAGATTGGTGCAAAATTGGCCCATTTAGAATCGTTTTGAGTGAAACCCTTCGGAAACTACAAAAGTAACTAAAACGCATTAAAAGTTATTAAAGCAACTGCGAAACAAGTCAAAAGTTTAAGGATTTAGACGGTATTTAGACACGAAATCGGGTCTAAACACCCCCCACACTTAAACCTTTGCTCGTCCCGAGCAAAACAGAACGAAACAAAACTAACTAACACAAACTCCTCTGTCGTGGGAGAGAAACGAGTGCATTTAGCGTATTCACCAAGCCCTTTGAACCCCCCCGGCAGCCCGGGTGCACGAGATGGACTCGTGAGGGTTTGTAGCGGCTGTACCCACAAAAGCCAAAGAAAAAGGAGAGAGGGAAAGTGAAAACAAAACCGAAGAAAAACAAAAAGAACGACAAAGGGCTATGATTCACAAGATCTCGCAATCTAAACTAAGAAAACGCGATTAAACCTCCCAAAGTAACCGTTAGGAGCATTTCACAAACACCAAACTCAGAAAAAGGTCGATCTTGAAGGTTTTTTAACTCCCTACACTTTGTAACAGGCGAAACCCCGCAGCAAAAATATAACAAGGGTTTAACGGGAAACAAAAGACTTTAAAAACTTGTGTCCGAATTTGAAAACAACGAACAACCGAAAGGAGTGTTACCCTCCCTCGCATTTGGTTGCCCTTGGCTTTGTGAGGGCCGTAGGTGATGTAAGGGGAGGCCCCGCTCTTTTTAGAAGCAAAATTTTTCTTTTCTTTCTTCCTTTTTCTCATTTTTCTTTCTTTTTGGTTTTTAAAAAAAATCGGTATTAGCCTTACTTTCGGGAATTGGACGGCCCATATAAGGGGTATACCCTCCCAACACGGTCTTTTCCATACGCCTCTCCGTCGCAAAGCGATATAGGAGGAGGGTTAAGGGGTATCCAGTGCCGTACCACGAATACCGGGCCCGTGTAGGTTGGCTAAGTGTATGGTGGTTAATGTCTTCAGCGACACGCTCCACTTATTCAGGTTATTAAATCTTAAGAAAGCTTTCTTCTTTCTTTTTCCTTTTTCTTTCTTTTCTTTTCTTTTTGCACTTTTTTGCTTTTGCTAAACGAGAAACAAAAACAAACTCAGACACAAGCCCTTAGGATCTCTGGGTTCCCAACAAAGTGAGAAAGGAACGGGAGTCTATTTAGGATAAGTCTCGACTAGAACCCAAGTTAGGATTGAAAATGCTCCAACCGATTACTTTTAGAAGGAAATTTAAGAACGGCTTCTCAATTTCGAACACGAGATCTAGGAAACAAAGCAAAACAAAAACAAAACGAAAAGAAAAAACGAAAAGGTTTTCACTCCCTTTTTTCTCCATTTTCACACAAGAATTTTTAAAATTTAAGCAAAAACTAGTAAAACAAGGAAACAAAGAACGAAACGACTAGGTGATCTACCCTTAAAATAGAATATCTCCCCCCCCCCCCCAACACTTAAAACTCCACAATGTCCTCATTGTGGGAAAGTGTCACATGAAAAGGGTAGAGAACCTACAAAACACAAACAAACAATAAACAACTAGCAGGTAGAAATGGTGGCGACCCGAGCCCACACTACCCAACAAAGAATAGATATCCCAACACAGACACTCATAGGGGTTCGCCACCCAAAAGAAAACCAAGCATGCGACGGATCATGATAAGAATTCACATACTAAGAGTAAGGTGGAAAGATATTACCTCAAGCTCTTCATAAGCGTTGAAAATAGCGATCCGAAGTCGTCGTTCAAGAGAGTCGGAACAATGTTAGAGTAAAAGACGACTTTATAACTATAGAATTCGCATGCGAGGCCAAAAGCAAAGGAAAGGAAAAACTAACTTAAAAGATTATGAAAAGAAATGAAAAGATGAAAAACAAAAAATATGAACAATATATACATTGCCAATAACTTACCTTATCCCCGAATCTCACTCATTGAGGCGGGAAATAAGGGTGAAAGTCGATACGCACTAACCGAAATAACTACATCATTGCATTCATCACAAAAATCATTCGGTTACATTCATCAATGCCTAAAAGACAAGCGAGAAATGCTTAAACAACAGTCCAGCTCACCAAAAACAACAAACAAACAACCATAAGATAACTATCAGACAAACAAACAAGACAAGGAAAAACCCGAGCAACCCAGCCGAACAATCCCCAAAATATGCGAGCTCAAGCCAAAAGAAATTGAGAGACCAACAATCCAAAACCACCAGATATCGCAACTCGAAAACCCCGAAGAAGCACTCCCCCACACTTATACTTCACAAAAATAAATTAAATAGTCAATGATAAAGGTCGGGTGGGGGTGGGGTGCTTACAAATGGTCCTCAAGCGGACCCTCCTGGCGGAGGACGGGGTTGGAGCTGCGACTGGATGCCAGCCAGCGTCTCCTGTTGGATCTCAAGCAATCCTTGTAAGTTTTCGATCAATAGTTGCTGGTTTTGGATGAGCTCCCGTTGGATCTGAAACTCATCATGAAGCTCCTGGAGTTGCTCGCTGATACGCTCAAGAGCGGTGTCCCATTGTTGACTCGGCTCAGCTTCATCCCCTTGTGCTTGGTCGCCCTCTTCTTCCTCTTCCTCGTCCTCTGCTTCCTCCTCTTCTTCTTCTCCTCCTTCACCTTCTTTCGCTCGATCCCCGGGACCACCCACGACAAATCGATCCCTAAAGGTTTGGCCACACGACCAATTGCGTTGGTCGGAGACATCTAGACGTTGTTCGGCATGGTCGTCGCCCAAATGAATCACGACGCTATAGGGTTCGTTCCCGTGACGGTATAATGTTCGCGTCTTGTGTTTCTCCAAGAATTCCATCTTTCGTAGGCGAACACCGTCGATGGG
The DNA here is from genome assembly GCA_029582165.1 of Portulaca oleracea. Taxonomy (NCBI): domain Eukaryota; kingdom Viridiplantae; phylum Streptophyta; class Magnoliopsida; order Caryophyllales; family Portulacaceae; genus Portulaca; species Portulaca oleracea. The sequence goes on along the minus strand of CM055878.1, from coordinate 10,486,305 downwards.
ATCGGGGAAATAGCGGGGAGTCCACTTGTTTAAATAGGACTCGAACCCTTGTTTCCTTCGGAAATGGGTGATGATGTGACCCATTCCAATAGTCATGTTTCGGGTTTCGAGGCTTATTTCCCGGAGGCAATGGAGGATACAAGAGCCGGTGTTGACCCGGCGACCGTTGATCGCATTATAGAGGACGAAGAGGTCGTCTTTCCGGATGCTTGAACGCTCGGCGTCACAACCAAAAACAGAGTTCGAAATGAGGCGGTGGAAGATGCGGACGCTCAGATTACAGAAATCCCTAGCCTTAGAGTTGCTTGGGCAATAGTACTTCGCTCGTTGTGATCGAATCCTCGGGTAACGTCTCCTCCAACAAGTGAGTGCTTTCATAGCTTCTTGTTCATCGAATTTGACGCACTCGCCGTAGGGGATGCCGTCCTCGAGAAGGCCTAGAGCGTTGCATAAGTCTTGGAGTGTACATTCGACCTCCTTTTTGTTCACGATGTATGAAAAAGAGGCATTGGATGTGCCGTCTTCCTTTACCACCAAAGAGCTGAGGAATTCGAGCACCGGTTGCTCGATGATCGGTTCGTTGATTGTGGCGAAAATTTCCCATCCCATGACTTTGATGAAGAAGTCCATGCTTGGTTTACAGAAAACATCCCTTGCCGTCTCCTCATGATAGAGATCTGGAGCACAAATTTTTCGCTTCTTGAGCCGCTCATACCGTGTCTTGTGCATATCATCCCAAAAATTGACCTTAATTTTTGAGTCACATTAAATAATTGAGGCCGGCCCTTGTACCGGGTTTTGTCAGGCTCAGCCGAGGCTGATGGGGCGGGGGTTGATTCCGGCTCAGTCCGGGCACGTTTTGCTCGACCCATCGGAGTTACTGCAACACAAGCAACCACCACACACCAAAACACAACACAAACAATACCCAACAATTCCGAGCAGCACGAATTCACAACCAACCACAAAATTCGATCCAAAAGTTCACCAATAACACTCCCAACATGAAAATATCCACCAAAAATTCAAACTCCAAACTCAATCAATTCATCCAACCAAACCCACAAGCAATTTACATAAAATTCAACCAAGAGTTCACCAATAACACTCCCAACAATCAATTTCTATCCAAAACACACAATTAACCCAAAAATGCACGAAATTGGCTCCGAATTTCGACCCAAAAACGCAAGGGAATCAAAAATTTAAGCACCCATAATCAAGGGATACCTGAGTTGAAGACTTTGAGAGCTTCCTTTGAGCGATTCGAGCCCCACAAGGAACAAAGAGCTAAGAACCTTGCTTTAATTGAGCCGGAAATGGCGAACTTCAGCAGCTAGGGCACGAAATGGAGAAGAAAGGTGGGAGAAATGGAGGAATTGGTGAGAGATTTGGCAAATTTTGGAAGAGAGTTCGAGTATTAGGGTTTGGGGAGGGTTTTCGAAGGTGAGAGTGAGGAAGAAAGTGAGAGAGAAATGAGGGGGAAATGATATGGAACCCCCAACATATCGCAGGTTTTCGACAGACCGTGGCCACGGTTAATTGGACCGTGGGCACGGTCTGATTCGGGTGAGGGAAAAAGAAGGGAAAAAGCAGGGCGGAGACCGTGGCTGCGGTAAACTTCACCGTGGGCACGGTCATGATCGGGACCAAAATTTCCAAGAGTCATGCTGCGATGAGACCGTGGGCACGGTGGTCTTCGACTTGGCTAAACTGGGACCAACTTTGAGTATGCTGGTCGTGGCTGCGGTGACTCCCACCGTGGGCACGGTCCCTTTCGGTTCATCTCCAGCAACTACAAGGCTCAAAAACTTGGAGAAAAATTGTTAAGTCCTAAAATCTACCCTCTTGTCATCCACTCCCTTTTCTTTCTCGGTCAATTTCCTTTCAAGGACTCTCCCCAATCGCTCAAAAACACTTTCAAATCCCGACTTCATAGAATCACTCACGATTTTTTTCGTTTTTTAAAGTAAAACAAAGGAAGAAGAAAAGCACTAAAATAAAGGAAATAAAAATGAAAGAACTAAAAATTGAAAGAAAACACTAAAAGAGGGGAAGTAGTTCATACCTCTCCCGGGTGCTTGTTTTGTAGGTCCTAGCTCGACCTTTTCCAATGCTTTTCAATTTCCACAATCCGCGAGGTATGTCACAATTGTCCCGACATATTCCTCGCCCATGATGTATGGTTTGAGTTTCGATGAGTTTGCTTTGAAACACTTCCCTTGGGCATCTTTCAACTCAACTACTCCGGCGGAAAGAATTCTCACTATTTCGAATGGTCTGGACCATCGTGATCTCAATTTCCTAGAGAACAACTTTAGCCTTGAATTGAAGATGAGGACCCTATCGCCTACCACAAACTCACGTCGGTTCAACCTCTTGTCATGCCATGCCTTCGTTCTTTCCTTGTAGATCTTGTTGTTATCATATGCATGACGCCTCACCTCCTCAAGTTCTTCTAATTGAAATAACCGACTACCTCCAGCCGCCTTGAGATCGAAGTTCAACTTCTTAATTGCCCACATGGTTTTGTGCTCAAGTTCTACGGGAAGTGACATGCCTTCCCGTAGACAAGACGGTAAGGAGTAGTGCCAATCGGTGTCTTGAAAGCGGTGCTGTATGCCCACAAAACTTCATCCAATTTTTCTGCCCAATCTTTCCTTGAAGAGTTAACCGTCTTCTTTAAGATCTCCTTGATGGCACGGTTTGAGATTTCCACTTGACCTTGTGTTTGTGGATGGTAAGGAAGTCCCTTTTTATGCTTGATGCCGTACTTCTCTAAGAGAGACTCGAATCTCTTTTCGATGAAATGGGAACCGTTGTCACTAATGATGACCCGTGGAATGCCAAATCTTGGGAATAGGGTCTTTTTCAAGAATTTTGAAACGGATTTCCCATCACATCTTAAACATGGTATGGCCTCGACCCACTTTGTGACATAGTCTACCGCCACTAGGATGTGTTGGAAACCCCTTGACGACGGGAAAGGACCCATGAAGTCCAATCCCCATACATCGAAAGCTTCCACCTCGAGAATATAGTTCAACGGCGCTTCATTCTTCCGGGAGATGTTACCGGACCTTTGACACTTGTCACATTGCTTGACATGCAGATGGGCGTCACGAAAAAGAGTCGGCCACCAATAGCCGATTTGTAAAACCCTTGTCGCCGTCTTTTGGGGGCCACCGTGACCTCCCACCGGAAATTCATGACAATGGGTCAAAATAGATTGCACTTCACTCTCGGGAATACACCGCTGGTTCATTTCCAAGACGGAAAAGGAAAAGATCATCCCAAAAGTAATGCTTCATGTCGTGGAGGAATTTCTTCCTTTGATGATGGTTCAAGTGTTGAGGGATCACTTCGCTCGCCAAATAATTCACAATATCCGCATACCAAGGATGCGAGTTGATAGCCAAGAGTCGCTCGTCCGGGAAAGCGTCTACAATCGGTTGGGTGTCTTCTGAGTCGACAAGAATCCTCGAAAGGTGATCGGCAACGACATTCTTTGTGCCCGCCTTATCGCGGATTTCCAAATCAAATTCTTGCATAAGCAAGACCCACCGTATAAGTCTCGGTTTTGTCTCCTTCTTTCCCATCAAGTATTTGATAGCGGCATGATCCGTGTAGACTACCACCTTAGAGAACATGAGGTATTGCCGGAATTTGTTGAGCGCAAAAATGATCGACAAAAGCTCCTTTTCCGTGGCAGTGTAGTTCCTTTGGGCGCTATCAAGTGCATGGCTTGCGTAGTAGATGACCCTTGGCTTCTTGTCTACTGTTTGGGTCAAACACGCTCCTACGGCGAAGTCGCTCACGTCGGCCATAATCTCAAAGGGTAGCGTCCAATCTGGAGGTTGAACTACCGGAGCGGAAATCAAATCCTGCTTCAACCTATAAAACGACTCAAGGCACTCATCAGTGAAAATGAAAGGGGCATCTTTGCACAAGAGGTCAGTTAGAGGTCGAGCAATTTTTGAAAAATCTTTGATGAACCGGCGATAAAAGCCGGCATGGCCAAGGAAACTACGTACCCCCTTAACGGAAACTGGGGGTGGTAGGCGCTCTATAACCTCAACTTTGGCCTTATCTACTTCGATGCCCTTAGAAGAAATTAAATGACCCAGAACGATACCTTGTTCCACCATGAAGTGGCATTTCTCCCAATTCAGAACTAGATCCACTTCCTCACAACGAGTTAACACTTTCTCCAAATTTAGCAAACAATCATCGAAAGAATTACCGTAGACAGAAAAATCATCCATAAAGACTTCTATGCATTGTTCAATAAAATCACTAAAAATAGCCATCATACAACGTTGAAAAGTCCCAGAGGCATTACATAAACCAAATGGCATGCGACAATAAGCAAATGTCCCATATGGGCAAGTGAAGGTGGTTTTTTCTTGATGTGAGGGGTGGATTGGAATTTGAAAGAAACCCGAGTACCCATCCAAAAAGCAAAAATGCGAATGACCTGCCAACCGTTCTAACATCTGGTCAATAAAGGGAAGGGGGAAATGGTCCTTCTTTGTTACTTTGTTTAATTGGCGGTAATCGATACACATCCGCCAACCGGTGACGGTCCGGGTACTAACTAGTTCTTTCTTGTCATTTTCAATTACGGTCAATCCACCCTTCTTGGGCACACACTGAACCGGGCTTACCCATTCGCTATTTGCGATGGGGAAGATGATCCCAGCAGCTAGCAACTTTACTACCTCCTTTTTAACCACTTCTTGCATGTTGGGATTTAAACGACGTTGGGGTTGCCTGGTAGGCTTGGCATCTTCTAGCAAATCAATCGAATGCATGCATATGGAAGGGGATAAACCTTTCAAGTCTTCTATCCTATAACCCAATGCACCCCTATGTTTCCTAAGCAAATCAAGCAACTTAGACAATTCAAAATCATTCAAATTCGCATTCACAATGACAGGATAAGATTTCTCATCATCCAAGAAAGTATATTGGAGGGAAGGGGGCAAGGCTTTAAGCTCTAAAGGAGTAGCAGATTGAATTTGAGAGGAAGACATACCTTTAAAGATCGCATCTTGAATCTCCATACACTCCATATAAGGCTCATCAATAATAATCTCTTTATGCATGGGTGAAGAGTCAAGAAGGTTGGTGAAGAAAGTAATATCGATGCCGTCGGTCTCAAATTAGAAAGACTCCAATAAGCAAGCTCCCAAGGGATCATCACAAATAGACTCAAGAAGATGGGAGTCCTCAATATACTCATCAACAAGGAACTCCATCATATCAATGGCATAGCATGAGTCCCCATATGAAGGACCTTTCAATGACCCCTCAAGTTGAAAAATTATGCTTTCATTCCCGACATTCAACGACATGCTTCCATTCTTCACATCAATAATGGCTCCCGCCGTAGCAAGGAATGGCCTTCCCAAAATAATAGGAATGTTGTTATCTTCCTCTATATCCAAAATCACAAAATCACAAGGAATTAAAAATTGCCCCACTTGGACCGGGATGTCTTCCAATATTCCCAACGGTCTTCGTACGGAACGGTCGGCCAATTGAAGATTAATTGTTGTAGGAGCAAGATCGTCGAGATTTAACTTCTTGCAAATCGAATAAGGCATGACGCTTACACTTGCTCCTAGATCACAAAGGGCACGACCAATCCGCATATCACCAATGGTGCATGGAATATAAAAACTTCCGGGGTCGGCTAATTTCTCCGGTGATTTGTTATTGATAATTGCACTACAATCCGCCGTCAAATGGATCGTAGATTTCTCTTGAATTCTTCTCTTGCTCGTGAGAAGCTCCTTCAAATGCTTCTTGAAGGACGGAACTTCAGAGATGGCATCAAGAAATGGAATGTTCACTTGAAGCTTCTTGAGCATCTCAATGAATTTTGAAAACTTTGCATCAGATTTTGGTTTTGCTAACCGATCGGGAAAAGGGACCGGTGGTAGCTTTGGCTTCTCAATAATCTGGATTGGTTCTTCTTCCACCATTTTTCCTTTCCCTTTCCTTAGCTTCTCTATCTCCTCTTGTTCTTTACTAGACTCTCCCAATTCATTCTCATGTGATCTCTCAACTTCCTCACCTAATACTAACTCACTTTCCCGCTTCTCCAACAAATCTTCCTCGTCTGAGATATCCACCACGTCACCTTCTTTGTCACCCAAAACCTCCTCTCCCATCATTCTAAGTCCAGCAATCTCCTTGCCACTCCTCAAAGTAATCGCATTAAGTTCCCTTTTGGGTTAGGTTGGGATTGGCTAGGTAAAGATCGGATAGGTTGAGATTGTTGTGCCAATTGGGCCAATAGTAACTCAAGGTTCTTAATGCGAGTTTGGTCTTTTTCTCGGTCTAAGGCCATCTTTTCTTGAGATAAGGGTATCTTCTCTTGAGTTAAGGCCAACTTTTGGAGGGTTTGGTCAAGGGTTTCTTGTTGTGATGGTTTGGGCATTTGGGAAGATTGACCTAGGTGTGCTTGCTCCCTGGTAACGGCGCTATTTTGTTAGTCGGGTGGTTTGTAAGACCACGGTTTTATCGTTCTTCCACAGGGAGCTAGGGGCCTTAGCTGCAGCAAGTTGACTCTAGGTATGGTTTACGATCATGAAAGGATGATAGAATTTAGGGTAAAAACGGCACAAACACACTATGTTTAGTCAAAAAGGTGAAACAATGGGTGTCGGGAGACTTTTGGGATGCAAACGGGAATGAGGAAATGGGTTTCGCAACAAGAGAGTAACGAGAAAGGGAAATCAAATTGTAATTCCGTTAGAAAAAAAACCCCACCGGGCTTCCTCTTTCAAGGATAGTCCGGATTAACTTCCCCAAAAATCCATCGACAGACCCAGGAAAGTTAATAGAACGGAATTTCCTAGTTAGTTTCTATTCGCTTTCGCGAACTAGAATACTAACTATCCTAATTCCTACCGTCCAACAAGCGTTGGATGTATTCGGGATGCTTTCGCACCCAATTACATCCCACTTGAGGGAAGGATAGGATTAGGAAGTTGATTTCCTAACTAGTTACTCACTAATATTGCTAACCTAAACCTAATCACCCATTCACACCCTTAATATCTCCCTAACCCATTAAAGTTCTAGCCACTAAACATCCTAACTATCATGATAATAACATCAACAACTTCATTCATGCTTAATCGAGTAAACAAGATAACAACAAACACTCAACAACAACAACAATATCAAAAACAGAGATTAATAAATAAGCAATAAATTAGAGAGAGAGATTAAGAAATGCTCATGGATTGTGATGACAAGGAAGAAAACTTCAGAATAATCAAGCTCCAATGCTCCCAAGTTGAGAATGATCTTCAAACTTCCAATAATAATCAAGAGAATCCAATACAAGAACCAATAATCTCAGCAAAGATCTTCCTAAATCTCCCTAATCCAAGACTTAAAAAGGTGATAAAGAGTGCTAAAGTATCATAAAAGATAGGTAAAAACTGCTATTCCTCCCCCCTTTCTTTAAAATGACCTAAGTACATTAAATAGTAATCAAGGTTGTTACTAAAAACTCATCATTTTACACAAACAAAATCGCTCACAGGGACCGCGGCACGGCGTATGCATCGCCACGGCCCCGTAAAGGCGGCGATTTCTCCTCTTAAGCGCCGCGTGGGTATGGTCCCCAAGCACCGTGGTCACGGTCAGGGCGATTAGGGCTGACAACTTTTTGCTCCTTCGCACCGCCGTATCTTTGGTCATGGGAGACCCCGCCACGGCCTAGTTCGCCTTCTTCCTGGGCGGTAGGATCCCACCGCGGCTACGGCCGAGTGGCCGTGACCACGGTCTATCTCGGTTGCAAGGCTTCTTCCTTAGGTCATGGCTCAATCACACCGCGTGGCTAGGTCAAGGTGATCGCGCCACGTGTCTCTCGCCACGCTTTCTTCAGGAGGCTCTTCAACCATTACTTCCGCTTCCGCTGCCTTTCTTCATGATCGACCCTTCTAATCCGCTGCCTTTGACACATCCAGGGCTCGTGGAATTTTAGGGAATCTCGGGATTCCCAAGATTGGTGCAAAATTGGCCCATTTAGAATCGTTTTGAGTGAAACCCTTCAGAAACTACAAAAGTAACTAAAACGCATTAAAAGTTATTAAAGCAACTGCGAAACAAGTCAAAAGCTTAAGGATTTAGACGGTATTTAGACACGAAATCGGGTCTAAACAGTTCCAAAGCCTTGGATTCCTCAAACCCACACCTCCAAGTTTCTTAGGAGAACACAGAATATCCCATTCAACCAAAGGGATTCTTTTTGAATTGGTGTCACCAGCCCAAATAAAGTTTCTACATACCTTAGTAATCTGCTGAATGACATTGGCCGGAAGAAGAAAGATGTTAGCCCAGTACGAAAACATGCTCAGTAAAACAGAGTTAACCAACTGAATTCTAGCAGCATAGGACAAGTGTTTAGACTCCCAGAATCTGATTTTCTCCAACATCTTTTCAACCAGTGCTAAGCAATCAAACTTACTTAACCTTCCTGTAGTGATGGGAACCCCTAGATACTTGAGAGGAAATTCACCACGGGAGAATCCCAAGGTATCCAGAAGACGTTGTGTTCTATTGTTGTCATACCCAGCAACAACCAATTGAGACTTAGTCAGATTAGCCGAGAGACCAGTACACTTTTCAAAATGTTTAAGAACCTTATCAATACACTCCACTGACTTCAAATCAGCAGTACAGAAGATGATCAAATCATCCGCAAAAATTAAATGACTGATCAAAATATTCTTGCATCCAGGATGGTAGGTGAAATTCTGCTCAATTCTCGGATTATCCAGCAGCCTTGACAAATATTTCATAAATAAAACAAACAATAAAGGGGACAAAGGGTCACCTTGGCGAAGACCCCTACCTCCTTTAAAATAACCATGAACTTGACCATTAAGATTGATGGAATAAGAAGCCGATGTGACACACATCATAATCCACCGGCGAAGACCCCTACCTCCTTTAAAACTTAGGAGGAAAACGAAAGGCTATTAAGGCTTCCTCAATACACTCCCAATACACTGAATCGTATGCTTTCTTAAGGTCAATTTTCATGATACAACGGAGAGAAATATTCTATCTATTATACCCCTGAGCTACTTCTTGACATAAAAGGATATTGTATACAATCTCTCTCCCGGAACAAAAGCTCCTTGACTTTGATTAATCAGAGTAGGAAGCACAGACCTAAGCCTCGTACAAAGCAACTTAGAGAGGCATTTATAGGAAACATTGCAACAAGATATAGATCTAAAATCAGCCGGACTAATCGGATTCAACTTCTTAGGGATAAGAGATATCACAGTATCATTAATACTTGAAAGGATCATCTCATTATCCAAGCATTCAAAAATAGCTTCACAAAAGAAATCACCAATCAAATCCCAATTGACTTGAAAGAATGAACTATTAAAACCATCCGGCCCAGGAGCTTTTATAGAAGGAATAGAATAAACAATCTTACGTACCTCCTCCTTCTGAAAAGGTTTAATTAACCTCAGCTGCTGTTCAATGCTCAATGTATAACGATCCTAAACAATATCCTTATTCAAACTCTGCCTGTCATACTTCTGCTGACCCAATAAACCTTCATAATAATCCAACACAACTTTTGCTACATTATCAAAACCAATAACATGTGTACTAGCCTCATCAGACAGTTCATACACAAACGAGCTATTCTGCCTTTTCTTCATTTTAGCAAAAAACAGATGAGAAGGACAATCTCCCAAGTTTAACCATTCCACCTTATTCTACTGTTGAAGTAGTATATATATATATATATATATATATATATATATATATATATATATATATATATATATATATATATATATATATATATATATATATATATATATATATATATATATATACACACATACATATATATGATTAATTGGAGTATGGCTTGCATCACTTCGGCTACATTCTCTATTGGGATCAATGGTAATTCCTATTGCTATTTTTAGAGTGGTCGTGGTTTGAGCCAAGGAGATCCAATTTCCCCTTTGTTTTTTTTTTTAAATTTATTGTTATGGACTATCTTGGTTGTGCTATTAAGGAGGCTACATCTGCTGAAGGGTTTTGTTTTCATCAAAACTGTAAGTGGAGAGGATCGGGACCTAGGGTCTACAGATAATCATGTGGATGATGAAAATCCACCCATAGAACTGAAAAACATAACAAACTAATTTTTATAGTTTTGGATTTTTGGAGAAGAACAACAAATACAATAAGAATCAAAAGGGATATGAACAATTGTAAAGAGTAATCACCCACCCAATTGAACTAAGATGTTCAATCACTTGCACAAGGACTTTCCACAAGCAAAGAGTCTTGAAACACCCAAGAAATCTCACAAAGAGTGGAGAAAGAACACCCACTCACAAAGAAGAGAAATCACCAAGCAATTTCAACCCGAAGGATTAGCTTTCATTGATTAGGGTTTGAAAATCCACAATTATAACTCTCCAATTGAGAGGATTTTTCTCGAGTCTAATTCCTAAACATTCATAAAAAAAGTCCCTTACAAAATATAACATTAGAAAGGGGGAAAAAAGCGAAACTTAGATCCCGAACAGGGCCGTCGCGAGCCCTACTGGAGTGTGGCGTGGTGGGGGAGTTGATGATTTTAGCTTGAGTTGTATCCTTGGTTCAACAAACGAACAATACTTGAATAATTATGGAAAGGATATGACCTTGACCTAGGTATTCCACAACTCTAGGCCTAGCAATCCACAATGATTATCCAAGGTAATCTACTAAATAATCACAAGGAAAGACTTGCAAACACCACAATCCACAAATGGATAGGTAAACACAAGATTTTGGGAGAAAACTTAGGGAAACCCTAACCAATGCAATAGCATGTTCATAATCATCAAAAGCTCCTGGAAAAGTGTGCTAAACAAGCTATTATACTAAACAAGAATTTAGGTTAAAACAGAACAAAAATAACGAAACAACATGTCCATCGCAGAAGGGTGACTCGGGTGAGTCGCTGGGGGTCGCGGGCGTGACAACCTCTCCTTACTCCAACAAGGATGTCTCGTCAAGGCCACGATAGTGTGATGTTCACCACCCCACCTTTTGTGAAGGTGTAACGATTCTTGAAAATGGGTGGGTGAGCGGTTTTAGCCCAGTGATGCCGGGTCGAGATTTCATCCTTCTTGCCATCATTCATGAGCTCGGTCTTGGTAGCTCGGACCCGAACCTGGCATGGTTCATGCTCCCCCTCTTGAAAAAGAGTTGCCCTCAACTCTTGGGGGTTAAAGCCAGGACACTTCCCTTCAGTTGACTCCGATAAACTTCGATCATCCCAAATGCCACAAGCAATCAAGCTAGATGTCCCACAATCTTCAAATCCCACGATGTACCCATCATGCATATGCAAGAAAGTAAGAGGAGGTTTGTTTTGTGGAGGTGAGGGTCGAAGGGACGTAAGAGGAAATTTATGTGGAGCTTGGGGACTCTCAACCTCGCTAGGCTTGCTACAAGGCAAAGACGAAGCAAGAGGTAGCTCGTCCTCGCCAAGAGCACACTCATCCCGTGTTTCGCTCGTCATGAAAAGGTTCCTCAACTCACTGCCCATCCCAGCTTTTGAAGTTTCGATTTCTTGGGAAGAAATGGGAAGTAGCTTGACCTTCTTGCCTTATGGGTGAATGTGTAAGTGTTGTTCAACCCATTGTGCACCGTTTTCTTGTCGTATTGCTATGGTCGACCCAATAAAATGTGACAAGTGCTCATAGGGACAACATCATAAATAAGGGAATCATCATAGTTAGATCCGAAAGAAAAATTCACTAAGACTTGCTTAGTTACCTTGATGCCGTGGTGATCGTTGAGCCAATGGAGTGAATAGGGTCGAGGGTGCGGTAATAGAGGCAAGCCAAGTTCCTCGACCATAGAAGTAGATGCGACATTCGTGCAACTCCCTCCATCGATGACAAGAGTGCACACCTTTTCACTCACAAAGCACCACATTTGGAACAACATTTCCCTTTAGGCCTTATCGAGGGGAGTCTCATGGGTATGTAAAGTTCTCATCAAAACATATGCGCCTCTATGTATAGGGGGTACGGGGACGACATCCTCATCATCACTAGTAACTGCATCTTCAACAACACTTCGGGTTCCTCTTGAGCCTTTCGAAGCTCATCATCGATGTCATGGACCTCTTGGAGTGTTAAAGTCCGGCGGTTTGAACAATCGGCTTGAAAATGGCCATAACCATGACACTTAAAGCACTTCCGGCCTTTCAACGGTCGAGGAGGTTCCGTTGGAGTCACCGTAGCAAGTTCTTTTCCTTTGTCAAGCCTTGGTACCGGTGTGAACTTGGGTGTCTTGCTAGACTTCGGAGTGTTTGAATCTGGAGGGGGTCGGCTAGATGGTGAGTAAATGGGTCTAGACAAGGGCTTGTTAACGGATCTTTCCATTCTTCTTCGCTCAACTCGGAGAGCCAAACTGCACATCCATCGAATAGTAGGGTTGAACCTCAACCTTCTTGGCAACCGAAGGATCTAACCCATTCAAAAATGGCATCATCGTTTGCTCTACCGGCTCTTGAAGGCCAATTTTAATGAGAAGTTGCTCGAATTCCGAGATGTAATCACCGACAGATCGTGTAACAACCCAAGAAAAATCTCTCCTTAATACGTGATAATTAGCCTAAATAAGCAAGATTAAATAATAACTCACGAATTAAATAAAGCGCGTGCTCCTTTATTTTATTAACCCGTGTATGTTTTGCAGGACTTGAACAGCGCAACGATCGTTTTTTTTAAAGTCTCTTTAAGCTTATTTTCTCTTCGAGTTCTCCGATTAAAATTTAAGGAAATCTCTGTTAGATTACTAATTCTGTATACCATGACCTTTATTGAGATTTTTTTTAAAGGACTAAGGATAAGTTTAAGCACTTAGGAGATGGGTTGTATTTATTTTGGGTTACCGTGAGAATTTTACGGTTTATAAAAAATTTACATATTTTGGGAATTTAGGCAATATGTATGAAGGAGAAGGGAATAACTTGATAAAAAAATTTTTGGGTTGGGCTTGTTGGATGGCTAGGAGGAAGGAGGGAGTGTGGTTGGACTTATTGTTTTTTTATTTTTATGGGAAGAATTATATATTGAGCGAGTTAGGAGGGAGTTTAGTTATTATTCAAACACCACTCTCAAAAACCCATTGCTCTCCTTCTTCCTCCTTGTGACCATCCCTCTTTTGGCCCCTGTCTGCCGCCTGCCATAGCCTTACCATTCCGAGTTTTTAGGACAAGTTATATGGGAACTTTTACAGAGAATCCCAAATTCCAGTATGGAAGGAAGTAATATTGTTAAGCAGGATGACCATGCTGATAGGGTAGCCAAGAGGAACCCTAGAACATATGCAGGAGGGTTTAACCTAGTGGAATTGGAAGACTGGATCCGAGGTATGAAAAAGATAGTGAGATCCTTGAGGTACCGAAGGAGAAATGGATAACTATCGGGATCCTTTATTTGGTTAAGAAAGTAGATTTATGGTGGGGCAACATAAAGGGCAAATACCAAGGAACGACACTACCATGGGAGGATTTCCTAGTCGATCTCCGAGCCAAGTTTTACCCTCTCTCCTTACAGTGACAAAGGAGAAGGAGTTCATGGAATCGAGGACGCCCAATCATGAGGTGTCAGTTATCCAGTACGTACGCTGCCAAGTTCAACAAGCTGGCCCATTTCACGTCAGAGTACGTGTCCACTGAGTGGATGAAGATTACTAGGTTCAAGGGCGGCTTGGGCTATATGTACGAAGTCATCTAGCGGGTCAACCCTTCAATACGATGCAAGAGTTATACGAGCGCGCTGCTAAGATGGAGAGGATGAAGAGGGAATTAAAAATTGTGTATCAAGACAAGGAAGACCAAGCTAGGCCAAAGAGGAAATGAAACTCTTTTAATAAATGCAATCCCTATTTATGCTTTATTTGATTCTAGTGCATCGCATACGTTTAGTTTATCTCTGCACATGTTAGTACTGAGCTAGGCCTACAGAATCATGAAATGGCAGTATCATGTCAAATAAGGCTACCAAAGGGCCAAGTTATACCATGTGAAAGGATGCTCTTGAATGTCCCTCTTAGGGTATCAAAGGAAAGTTTTCCAGTGGACCTTACTATAATGGACATAACTGAATTTGATATTCTCTTAGGTATGGATTGGTTACCCAAGCATGGAGCCAAAATAAAATGTGATGAAGGGACGATGGTGTTGAGAAGTCAGTTAGGAGGAAACATTTATTTCGAGGTGAATCTGAGAAGCTCAACTTCAGGACAGTGTCTTTGATGACGGGAAGAAAGTTTATACGCCAAGGAGTTGAAGGATATCTATGCTATGTAATGAGAAGTAAGCCAGAAGGGCTAAAAATCTAGGATGTCCCCGTAGTAAGGGATTTTCCAGATGTCTCTTCCGGAGAGCCAACTAGCTTACCCCGAGGAGGGAAATCGATTTTGGAATAGAGCTAGTACATATCGAAGGTGCCTTATCGTATAGCACCCGTTGAGTTGTAAGAGCTCGAGACCCAAGTGGATGAGTTGATTCAGTTAAGGCTCATGAGGCCAAGTGTGTCCCTCTGAGGAGGGCGCCAGTTTTGTCTGTTAAGAAAAAAAAGACGGATGCTTGAGGCTGTGTATCGATTACCAGGAGTAAAACAAGGTTGCTATCAAGAATAAGTAACCGCTGCCCATATTGATGAGTTATTTGACCAGTTGCAAGGGGCGGGCGTGTTTTCAAAGATTTATATAAGGTCTGGATGTCACCAGTTGAGGATATGGCCGGGATATGTACCTAAGTCAGTTTTTAGGACCCGTTGTAGGCGCTATAAGTCTACGGTAATGTCTTTTGGGGCTTACCAATGCACCGACACTATTTGTGGGTTTGATGACTCGAGTTTCAGACAATTTTTGGATAAGTTTGTAGTAGTCTTTACGGACGATATTTTGATTTTACTCAAAGACTCGAGAAGAGCACGAATCGCATTTGAGAATAACACTACAAACGTGAGAAAAAAAAAAATAAGTTATGTGCTAAGTTAAGGAAGTGCGAGTTTTGGCTGAAATAAGTCGTTTTTTTTTGGCATATAGTGATCAAGGAAGGGATCCAAGTTGACCCATAAAAGGTTGAAGCGGTCATGAACTGGGCTAGATGCCCAACCATTACTGAAGTGACGAGCTTTTTAGGTATGGCGGGCATTTCATACAAGACTTTTCTAAGATTGCCTAACCGTGATATATCGTTGACCAGTCTATTGAGAAAGGCGACCAAGATTGAATGATCAGAAAAGTATGAGAAAGCATTTCAAGAACTCAAAATGAGACGCACATCGGCCCCAATCTTGGCGTTGCTAGTGGAAGGGATAGAATATGTCATATATGGTGATGCGTCCAAACAAGAATTAGGCTGTATCTTGATGCAGCATGACAAGGTCATAGCTTATGCCCCTGGCAGTTGAAGCCATATGAGCTGAATTACCCTATACATGATCTAGGATTAACGGCAGTAGTTTTACCTTGAAGGTTTGGAGGCATTACTTATACGGTGTTTCTACCCATGTTCTCTCAAATCATCAAATATTATGACTTAGACATTCAGTACCATCCAGGAAAGGGGAATTCAGTAGTTGATCCGCTGAGTAGGAAAGATCAGCACGACACAAATGCACCGCAGATGGCCAAATCAATGCTCAGTCAGGGGATTCAGAAAGCAGGGATTGAAGTAGTCCCGCTAGACTATGTAAGGGCACAGTTGACGGAACTTTAGGTACAATCCTCCATTTTGGTGGAAATCAAGGAAGAACAGATGAATGCTGATCATTTAAGGTATATCCGTGTAGGAATAGAACAAGGAAAAATGCCAGGGTTTTTGGTTCACGAGGATGGAACCCTAAGATTCCAAAATCGTCTATGTGTGCCTACGAGCCGAGATCTACAAAAGAGGATTATGCACGAAGGGCACAACACCCCATACTAAGTTCACTCAGGAGGTACTAAGATATACCGAGGCAAAAAAATAAATAAATTTGGTAGCCTAACGTGAAGAGGCACATCGCCAATTTTGTGAACAAGTGTCTCACATGTCAAAAGGTGAAGGAAGAGCATCAACGACCTGCAGGGGAACCAAGGCCATTGGAGATCCCTACATGGAAATGGGACTCAATCTTTATGGATTTTATCATGGGATTGCTTTTGTCAGTCACTAAGAAGAATGTGATATGAGTGATCGTGGACCGACTAACCAAGTTTGCCTATCTCATCCCAATAAATAAAAGCTGGAAAGTTGATCAACTAGCGAATTATGTGTAAAAGAAGTGGTAAGGCTACATGGCATTCCAAGGGATATCAGGTTTCAATCCTGGTTTTGGACAGCCTTGCAAGAGGCGTTCAACACTAAGTTGAACTTTAGTAGTTCTTATCAGTCAGAGACGGATGGCCAAACGGAGCGAGTAAACCGGATGGTAGAGGATATGCTGCGAATTTGTGTTTTGGATTTTCAAGGAAGTTGGTAGGAATTCTTACCTTTAAGTAGAATTCTCCTATAACGATAGTTATCAAGCCACAATACAAATGGCGCCGTTCGAAGCTCTGTACGAGCGAAAATGCAGATCTCCCTTGTGTTGGAGTGAGGTGGATGAAACTCTGACGGTAGGACCCGAGCGGATACAAGACATGACGGATAAGGTACGAGTGATCCAACAGCTCATCAAAATGACCCAAAGCCGACAGAAAAGCTATGATGACAAGCGGAGGAAACCCTTAGAGTTCCAGATAGGCAATAAGGTATTTCTCAAGGTCTTACTCACTAAGGGCGTGCGAAAATTCAACGTCAAAGGAAAGCTGAGCCTAGGTATATCGGGCCTTATGAAATCACCGACAGGATTAACCCAGTGGCTCATAGGCTAAAGTTACCCACGAACTTGGAACATGTCCACGATATGTTTCATGTGTCACAGCTACGTAAATATGAACCTGACCCAATCACGTTATCGAGCCCGAACCATTAGCTCTCACGGAGAGTCTATCTTATGAAGAGGTGCTAGTTCAAATTTTGGACGGAAGAATCAAACATTCCGCCCCAAAGAAATCCCGCTGGTAAAAGTGTTGTGGACCAATCACTCCACATCGGAGGCTACCTAGAAACCGTGGAGAACATGCGAAACAAGTATCCCCAGTTGTTTTAAGGTAAGACACCGAAAATATGAGGGTAGTATCCTTAAGTTTCGGGGACGAAACTTCTTTTAAGGGGAGTAAGATGTAACAACCCAAGAAAAATCTAACGTGATAATTAGCCTTAATAAGCAAGATTAAATAATAACTCACGAATTAGATAAAGCGCGTGCTCCTTTATTTTATTAACACGTGTATGTTTTGCAGGACTTGAAAAATGCAACGATCGTTTTTTTTAAGTCTCCTTTAGCTTATTTTGTCTTCGAGTTCTCCGGTTAAAATTTTAGGAAATCTCTGTTCGATTGGGATTTTTTTTAAGGACTAAGGATAAGTATAAGCACTTAGGAGATGGGTTGTATTTATTTTGGGTTACCGTGAGTATTTTACGGTTTATAAAAAAAATTACATATTTTGGGAATTTAGGCAATATGTATGAAGGAGAAAGGAATAATTTGATAAAAAAAAATTTGGGTTGGGCTTGTTGGACGGCTAGGAGGAAGGAGGGAGTGTGGTTGGGCTTATTTTTTTTTTATTTTTGTGGGAAGAATTATATATTGAGGGAGTTAGGAGGGAGTTTAGTTATTATTCAAACACCACTCTCAAACACCCATTGCTCTCCTTCTTCCTCCTTGTGACCATCCCTCTTCTGGCCCCTGTCTGCGCCTGCCATAGCCACCGCCGGTGCCTGTCCCGGCCAGCTGTCGCCGGCCACGGACCCCACACCGCCACATCTTGTCTTTTTCATCATCTTTCTAGTGTAATTCTCTCCCTCTTGTTCTCTTTCTTATTTTTCCAACTAAATCTAAGTTAGAATCTACGTTTTGGTGGGATTATTTGTGATTTTCTGAGGTGATTGTGAAGTTTTAATAGCTACCCAAAGAAAGGTGAAGGATTCAAAGTTCAAAGGAAGGAAGTTGGGTGAGTTTTATGAACTCCTTGTTGTCTTAGTTTATATTAAGTGAATTTCTTGTGAAAAATGAGCATGCACATAATTTTAGAAGTATAATTTTCTGTGGAACCATGAGAAAGTCGTTTGATTCAATTGCATGACCATAGATTATACATGAAATGGGAAGAATGAAAGTTTTGTGGTGGTGCATGTGAAGTTTGATGTTAGATTGTGAAAAGAGTTGTTGTTGTTGGATGGCATGGACTTAAAATGGTTGTAAGTGGTGAGTTTCTAGTCTTTTCAAGGCTGAACATTGTATTGGTGATAATCAAATTATGTTTCAAGAAGGATTTAGGCTAAAACACAAGGATTTAAGTGTGCATGTTAATGGATGTCAATGAGGACTACAATCTGGTTGAGTTTGGTTTTTCCCAGAAAATAAGGAAAACGATTCTGGGCAATATTAAGGCATAATTAGGTAGACAAAAGTGTTAGCTAACACCAGGTTTTTACGGTTCGTCATTTCGAGGAATATTTTAGAACTTATGACCCAAATTGTAAACCCGCGTAAGTCTGAATTTTTTATGACGGCAGAACAAAGATGGGTGTTTTTCGACTAGTTAGAGGTTACTATGTGTAGACATCGGGATTTGCACCGATATAATCCAAACTTATCAAGAGGTTAAATGAACATCTGGGTCGGATACATCATTGGACCAATGTAACAAGCAAAGCAAACAAAACAAGTTTAAGGCAACCCACTATCAAGAACAAAACCCGCACGGGTTTTGATTAAAGGAAGCTACCCAGAACCAGAATAGGCCCAAGGCGTGCCCCAACCCAGAGGCTTTAAAACCCGCGCGGGTTTTCTTTTACCTAAGCGCGTCGTTTTGGCTCCATCCACGTCAGCGATCCGTACCTGGATATTATAAAACCCGCGCGGGTTTTAATTTCCAGAAGTTGGCGCCAATATCTTTGATCATCCTTGATTTTAGCCCACATGGTTTGACCTTCTGCCTTGACCTCCCATAACCCGCACGGGCTTTGATCTTTCATGGAGATGGAGGGCATGATCCTAGGGATGTGTCTCCCTCCATTTCCCTCCAAATCCCTTACCTCATCACCTATAAATACCCCCTCATAATCACTCTCATTTCATCAACAATCATCCTCTATCACCCTTAGTCTACCAAATTTCCACCAACTATTATCATCATCCTACCTACACTCTCTTAAACTCTCTCTATTATCCATTCTCTTATTATCATCCTCTTACTCTACCAAATTCTCATCACATCATTATCTATATATCACCCTCCTATCATCCTCATACTTATCCTTTCATCCACCAAGTCAAAGGAAGTCAAGATTTTGATCGGCGCATTCGGATTCCTATACCAACGAGGTTCGCCTTATGTTTCTTTCGTTATTTTAATTATGTAATTCGTATTTCATTTCCATTACTTGTGCATATTTTGTAAATAAAAACCTTGTTTTATAATGCATGTTAAGAATATAAAGTTGCGAAATTAATTAAACTTCTCCCCGCTATATTTTCATTTTAATGTCGATTTTAGTAGAGTCTGTTTTCTACCAGGCGAATTCGAGAATTCTTATGACTCTCGAATTCGTAACCTTACCTCCGGACTTAGAGTCAGGTTTCGTAGACCTAAGTTATTTTTAATTTTATGGTTTGTCGGTTTCCTTAAATCGACTGGCGACTTTTATTTCTTTTATAACCCGTTTAATTATTTTAAACATACGGATTTATACCAAAATACTTAAAAAATGATTTAGTATTTTCCGTATATTAATCCAAGGCTAAAATCGAGAGAAAATGGTTCTAAAATTGATAAAACCCTCGCGGGTTTTATCAATTTCAGCCCATGTTCTCTGGCCCAAAGAAAAGCACGGTCCAGCCCATGGACAATTAAAACCCGCGCGGGTTTTAGCTGTCCATGGCGGCCCGTTTGCTTTCTGTTAGGTCTGGATCGGATATTCAGGTCAAAGCTGAACTATTTTAAATTATTTCGGTGTAATTTCGAATATTTAAATAATAAAAATGGATTTGTAAAATAAATAAAATTTCACCACCCCGGAAAATGAATTTCATAAAATAAAAATATCCTTATTTAAGGATTAAGCAACCTTATTCGGCTCCCGATCGTTTAAGTAGCGCATCGCGGGGAAAAAGGGGTGCACCCTTTTCCGGACGTCCTACTGATTGGCGACTCCACTGGGGACTTAAACTTAAAAAGAGGGTAAAACTTGAAAAAATCGAATTAATTTGAAATTGTAAAATGGAGAAGTTGATCATTTTCGCGATTTTATGATTCTTTTTAGGCATCCTTTGCATACCGGACCACTAATCGCGTCTTTTGACACGTTAGCACAAAGGCGATGGATAAGTTATACCTAGGTGATTCCCTCGAGAGCAGGCAGACCACTACTTGTGGGATGCACACTACATCGCCAAGCATTTGGTCCCCTCTCTCCCCGCGTTACACTCATAGGTCTTCCTTAAAGTTCTTTGAGAAATACCTCACACTCCTTACCCTAGGGTATGGAGCACGGAGATGAAAACGTGCGGTAGGCCATGTAATCCAACCATAGAAAAATTCATGAACATAGAGCCTTGGTTTAGGGTGTCCCTTCATGTTGTATGCTATATGCTATGTACTACCCTTCCCCTTTTCCTCTTGTTTTAGAGTCGACCCTAGTTTAGAGGTTTTGTTCTAGTCCATATAAATTTCATTGGGTTGAGAAAATGATTATTTGTTAATTAGAATAATTAACTCCAAAGGCATCATGGTTAGCCCAAGTGGAAGGGCCCATTTATATTTGAAGAGTGATTATCTTGATTAATAAATAAAAATCGACTCACCTTTGATGATAATATATGGCCCTTTACAAAATTCTCCTAACAAAGGTCCAAAAAAAAAATTAATTAAAAAAGTCCAACAAAGTTAATGGATAGTGTTTTAGATTGCATAATAATCACTAAGCTCGAGGAAATTAAATCAATGAGTTCACCGCAGTTATGGCCGGCTCTTGTTAGGCCCAACCATATTGGATTTGTTGATTAAACTTATAAATTAATTATGACTCGCTTATTGTTGACTTTATTCAATCCTTTGCAATATCCATTTTCCTCGACTAAAGAAAAAAAAAGAAAAAAAAATGAAAAAAAAGGTAAAAAGTAAAAAAGAGGATAAAAAAAATGGGTCATCAGTCTTGTTAAGCATTATTATAGTCCACATAATGGTCATTGTGGCTTGAGCTGTCTAAGTTGCTAGTTCAAGTTACAGATTCTCCTTAAAACGGTCGGCCTATGGTTTGGCCCATCCGAATTGAGAAACACAAACTTGAACCTATCAATTTATGTCCTGCTCACTATATTTGACTTTATTCGGCCCTTTATAATGTTTTGTCCATAGGTTCATATAGAGTTAGGTCATGCATTCCCGAAAAGTGGGTGAGTCCTTTGTGTCAGCATATATGTGTCGAGTCAGTTAGGATCATATAGGTCTTTTAGGGCATGCATGCATCAGATAACACGTGTCAGAGTATGTCATCGAGTGTTCTAACTTTGAATTTCCATGCAGGCATCATTGGTGATCGACTCCGAGCCCGCATTCGAGATCCACGAACTAGTCGTTTGATTCTGAACCCACATTACAATCCATCTGCAACTAGCGACTGCATGATATCTGGAGAGCAATTCCAAGAAGTCCCAATCCAAAGCACCAAAGCCAACATCATGAAGCATTTAGACGAGCTCTATATCAAAATGCAAGGTCTTGTGTTCGCTAATACCCTAGAGCAGGAATAGAAGATGAGCAAAAGGCTGAGTGAACAACAACAGGTGGTGGATGGTATGCTATAGGCCATCAGTAAGATCAACACCAAGTTAGGGCTGAATGTTGAGTAGGATGACGAAGAAATGCAAGGATATGAGTCTGAACCTGAAATCATCAAGACATCCTCAGACTCTGGAGGAATAGGGATATCTAAGGCTAAGGTTAACACGCCTGAAGTGTCAAAACCTACAAGGGACCCTGCTGTTAAAGCCCTTGAGCATCAGCTAGAAAGCCTCACCAAAGCAATGAGTTCTGTGCCGGTCTTTGCTGACAAATATTTGGAGGTTCCATTGCCTGTTCAGCCAACTCTGAGGATAGCTGACAAAGTTGAAGTGCTAAATATTAGGTTCAAACTTCTGAGAACCCTATTCATCATGTTGAGGAGTTCATGAGGCTGGCACCTTTAAACCGGATTGATATTGACTTATATTCTACCGTCTTCCCATCCACTCTAGATGGCGAAGCAAAGGTATGGTATCATGCATTATCCCCTCAAATCAAAGCCAACTGGAGTGAATTGTTCAACGCTTTTATCCACCATTACACCCGCATCCAGAAGAAGCAAGCTACGGTGGATGACCTAACCGCCATGAAGCAATGAGAAGATGAGTCCCTTATGGATTACTTTGAAAGATGGCATACAAAATTGTCCCACATCAATGAGACAATTCCTCTCCGCTTGCAGTTATCTACCTTTAAGCAAGGACTCAAGAGCAGTCTATCCAAATATTTTGGGTACCATGTCGTTAAAGACTTTGACTACCTAAAAGACATCTGTGTTCAACTAGAGGCGATGCACCATGATAAGACCACTTCGCTTGGATGGAAAGGGTCCAGCTCCAACGGGAGGGCCATTAGTGCGGTTAGCCACCCTCCTAAGATTATGGAGACTAACTCTATCCAGCGCAAGGGGCCTTATGTGCCGAAGTACGAGACCTATACTCCATTGGACATCCCTTACTCTCAGGCTCTCGACCGTCTGGTCAAAAAGGGTATCTTGGTTTTTCCCTTACCGAAAGAAGAGCCAGAAATCAAAGGCAGAAACTGGGATGCCAATCAATTTTGCAGCTATCACCGTTGTCGAGGGCATGATACTGAGAAATGCTGGACTCTCAGGAACAATATAGAAGATATGATTAGGGCAGGGACATTACCAATGCCAAAAGCTGCCAAGAAACCTAACAATCAAAGTAATCCTATGCCTGAGCATGCAAATGCTATTTTCTGCGGGGATTTCAGCTTCGATCCCTCTGCTCTGATTGTAGAAACAGGCCAAGTTGTCCCCGAAGTAGTTGGTTATCCTGAAGGTCTTTTCTTCCATGGGATTTGGGACAATGATGAAGATGATGAGCATGAGCATTCTGAGACAGAATGGATGGAGAAAGATGAGCCAGATGATGTGGCATTTCTTACTCGGTTTGGCTGCCACAACCATAGGAACACCACCACCCCAGTGACTGTTCCTAACCCAACACCAATGGTCGGCAATGACAATTAGGTCTCCCCTGAAGATCCTCTTCTTTCTCAACTCAAAAAGATAAGGGCAGAAGTTACCATATGGCAACTCATATGCACGTCACATGCTCATAGACAAAAGATGTTGGATGCTCTTACATCACTTACGGTATCTCCCACAACAACTCCCGAGTCATTGGTTACTCATGTTACTACCCAACAAGAGATGATTACTTTTGGGATTGAAGATCTGCCTCAAAGAGGAGCATCTCACAACAAAGCCCTATATCTCACAGTGCAATGCTCCAACAAAACTATCCCACTGGTTCTGGTTGACAACGGTTCAGCTGTAAATGTATGCCCTTGGAGGACGGCACAAAAATTAGGGGTTCAACAACAACACTTGGCTTAGAACGGTGTATAACTAAGGGCATATGACAATTCGCCTCGGAAATCAGTAGGATCTATAGTGTTGCCAATCACTACTGGCAGCGTCATTGGAATATGGAATTTGTGGTGTTAGACATTCCAGCCTCTTTCAATTTGCTATTAGGGAGGCCATGGCTTCACGAGTGTAACGCTATAGTATCCACTCTACATCAAAAGGTGAAAATCCTGGTTCAAGGTCAAGTGCTCACCATCTCGGGAGAATCTATCAATGCTGTTTTCACCCCTAAACAGTCAACTTTTGAAGTGGAGCACAACTCATTGGATGAAGAACTCCACAATTTTGAGCTTGTGGCGATGATGAGCCAAGATGAAGCACCTGACTTCGATCCCTACTCAAATCCCAAGGTACATGCTATGCTCAAGAAACAAGGATATTTCCTGGGAATGCCATTGGGCAAGAATCCGAAGAATAAAATTCCTCCTGTGTTTAAGACTTTCAAGCAACAGGGAAGGTTCGGCTTAGGCTACAAGCCAACTGAGAAGGAGATCAGGCTCGCAAAGATGGCTATAACTGAACAGAAGAGGATGGATAATCCTCCCACTTTATTCCAGATGAAGCCCTATCCACTTACTCTTAATGGGCAGTTTGTTAGGGAAGGTGATGACTTCCCCTATTATGGGTTCCCTAAGCCCTTTTACCTGAAGAACAAGGGAATTCAAGTTGCTGATTGGAAGTCTTCGATGATTGCTCCATTAATATGGCTACTGTATTTGTTCCCACTCAGGACAAACAGCCTCCATTAGAATGGACTCATCTTGCTGGGAGCAACATTTTTGGCATGCTGTTTGGACAAGAAGCCGTCCAAGAGAAGTCTAAAGCTGATGCTGTTATTGCTGCTTTGTCCAATCCAAGCTTCGATCCAAGTTCCATGATTACTGAAGACGGAGAAGTTAAGGCGGTCTCGTGGGTCGATGCTGAGGTGAATAATTTTGCTTTATCTGTAGGACAGTCTGCTCCCAAGGACATAGGGTCAGGTCTTAAGGGTTTAGAGTCAAGTGAGTCTGGTCTTGAGTTTGCTGGCGATGTATTCCTTTTTGCATTGAATAAGATGAACCTTTATGCTTACTCTGATTCTCCTTTCCCCTCTTCCTTGAACTATTGTGCAAATAATAATCTGGAATTTAATGAACCCTTAAAAGAATTTTCTAATGAACATGAGCATAAAATGGCAGTGTTGGAAGGCACCATCACCATAAACGTGGGCACCGAAGAGCAACCTCGGGAGTTGAAGTTAGGTAGTTCACTCACAGCGGAAGAACGGGTAGCATTCACGGAGCTTCTCAAAGAGTTTGTCGACATTTTTCGCATGGTCCTACGAGGACATGCCTGGGATTGACATGGAAATTGTGAAGCACACCATACCTTTGCTTCCTAATGCAAAACCAGTTCGACAAAAGGCTAGGAGGATCAAGCCTGAATGGGCTAAGAAGATTGAGGAGGAAGTAATCAAGCAACTTAACGTTAAATTCATCAAAGTAGTCCAATATCCTGAATTAATTGCTAACATTGTTCCGGTGCCGAAGAAAGATGGGAAAGTGCGCATGTGTGTTGACTTTTGAGACCTCAATAAAGCTAGTCCCAAGGATAGTTTCCCTTTACCTCACATCGATGTATTAGTGGATAACACTTGCGGACATGAGCTCCTATCCTTTATGGATGGGTATGTCGGTTACAATCAAATCAAAATGGCAGAAGAAGACATGGAGAAAACGTCATTCACTACACCATGGGGAATATACTGTTATGTGGTTATGCCTTTCGGTCTGAAGAATCCCGGAGCAACATATCAAAGAACTGCCAATACCCTACTTCACGACATGATGCACATAGAGGTAGGGGTTTATGTGGATGACATGATTGTTAAGTCCAAAACAAGGGAGGAGCACATTCCTAACCTTCGCAAGTTCTTTCTACGACTTCGCAAATACAAGATGCGACTTAATCCAGCAAAGTGCACCTTCGGTGTTACCTCTGGGAAGCTGCTGGGTTATGTGGTTAGCCAACGAGGCATTGAGGTTGACCCTTCCAAGATAAAGGCTATCCAAGAGTTGCAACCTCCCAGGACAGAAAAAGAGATCAGAGGCTTCCTAGGATGAGTTCAATATATCAGCAGGTTCATTTCAAAGCTCACCATGACTTGTGAACCTTTGTTCAAGAAATTAAAGAAAGGAAGCAAAATAGAATGAGACGATCAATGTCAAGCGGCCTTTGACAAAATCAAGGAGTATTTGCTGCATCCTACAGCCCTCATGTCGCTAGTACCAGATGAGTCTCTACTCCTTTACCTTACTGTGACTAGCTCTACAATGGGGGCTATGCTAGCTCAAAAGGTTAAAGGTCAGGAGAGCGCCATCTACTACTTGAGCAAGAAGTTCTTGGACTATGAAAGTCGATACACAGACATAGAGGAAATGGCTCTTGCACTAGTATGGGCCACCAAGAAGTTAAGACATTACATGATTTCACATATAGTGTATGTTATAGTTGAGAATAATCCCATCAAGTTCATCATGGATCAACCTACTATCAACAACCGCATTGCTCGAAGGGTGGTCATGCTTTCAGAGTTCAATCTTCAGTACCTGCCTCAGAAATCAATCAAAGGACGGGTTGTTTCAGATTTCCTAGCTGCTTCACCATCACAGGAACCTCCAAGTACTCACTTGGAATTCCCAGATGAGGATGTATTCTTCACTGACGAAATAACATGGGAAATGTACTTCGACGGAGCTTCCAATCAAATGGGCTGCGGAGTAGGAGTACTACTAATCTCTCTAGAAGGGGCACATGTCCCTGTGTCTATGAAGTTGGATTTTGATGCTACTAACAACACTGCTGAATATGAAGCATGCATCAAGGGCTTACAAGCTGCATTGACCTTGGGAATACGTCACATAAAAGTCTTCGGAGATTCTAGCCTTATCATTAATCAGGCTAAAAATACATGGAAGATCCGGTATGAATGTCTTATGGCATACCAACAGAAGCTCTTGGGACTTGCTGACCAATTCGAGTAAATTAGCTTCCAGTACCTCTCAAGGGATCACAATGAGTTAGTTGACGCCCTAGCGAAGTTGTCTTCAATGATATCGATACCATCAGGCACGCTCCAATTACCAGTAGTAGTAGAACGACAGGCTGAACCTATATATGTTTGCAACATGGAGGCATAAGAGGAAGAGACTGAGGGATGGTTCCATGACATATACAATTTTCTTCGTAAAGGAGAATATCCAGCTGAGTTGAATGCTCGAGGACAGCGAGCGATTAGGTCTCTAGCAGCACAATACTGCTTGATCCAAGATCGCCTTTACAAAAAATCACCTACGGGCATTAATTTATTATGTACCGGTGCTAAGAGCGCCAAGGAGGTCATGGCTACTGTACATGGAGGAGGGTGTGGTCCCCACATGAATGGACGTATGCTGGCGAAGAAGATTCAAAGCTAGGGCCGGTTATTTTTGGTCCACTATGGAGGCAGATTGCTTAGAGTTTGTTCGAAAGTGTCTCAAATGCCAAGAGTATGCCAACCTACAACATCAACCCCCATCATACCTAACTACTTTGACATCTACATGGCCGTTCTCAGTATGGGGCATCGACATCATTGGCAAGATACACCCAACTGGAACAGGAGGACATGAGTGCATATTGGTCGCCATCGATTACTTCACTAAGTGGGTAGAGGCAGCCTCTTTTCCCAAGCTCACATCCAAACAAGTGGCTAAATTCATTCTCCAAAACATCATATGTCGATATGGAGTACCTCATGAGGTCATTAGTGACAATGGAAGCCATTTTCGGAAGGAAGTAGAAACTTTGCTCGCCACTTACAAAATTCAGCATCACCGATCTTCACCATACCGACCTCAAGCTAACGGAGCTGTAGAAGCGGCCAATAAGACAATAGCGGGAATCATCAAGAAAATGGTTGTCACTTACAAAGATTGGCCGGATAAATTAGCATTTGCTCTGTGGGGATACCGAACCTCCATACGAACTGCTACAGGTGCAACACCATATTCTTTGGTATATGGGATGGAGACAGTCCTATCGATAGAAGTAGCAATCCCTTCGCTACGAATAGTAGCAGAAAGTCAACTGCCAGAAGCAGAATGAGCTCAGGCATGGTTCGAGGAGTTAATGCTAATGGATGAAAGGCGATTAAGGGCATTGCATAATGTGCAAGAATACCAAAGTAGGATCACTCGTGCTTTTAATAAGAAGGTGAAAAGTCGTTCACTTCAAGTAGGTGATTTGGTGCTTAGGGAGATGAGGGCACCTATACAAGATCCAAGAGGAAAATTTGCACCTAATTGGAAGGTCCCTTACATGATTAAGGACATTATGCCAGGAGGAGCAGCTCGGCTTGCTACTATGGATGGAGAAGATGTAATTTGGATCAACTCAAGCGATACTATGCTTAATATAACCAAGCAACTGGAAAACTTATTTTCAGACACTTGGGATATATTTAATAAATTATCATGTACATAAGAAAAATAAAGTTTGCAAGAACACAATAATTGTGAACAATATTTTTTCTTTATTAATTGATAATACAAGTACACTACTTGTAACATAAGAAAATTCAATAGGCATAATTAAACGAAAGACTATTCTGGCAAAGCAGTTTCAGTTCCTTCATTTCAGTCCATTTTTTAATCTTGCTTCACTTTCTCTACTTCGCCAGCTGTCTCGTGGTCAGTCTCCGCGTCTCTAGGTCCGTTAAGAGTTTTCTCTTTGTCTTTGGGCTTATAGGCCCGCCTACTTGGTCTTCGTACCTCCACTCTCGGACCGAGTCTATCCTTCACCGAGTCTCTCGCGCCCAGGTGGTCCTTTACCGATGTACGAGGACCTAGTCTTTCCTTTGCAGATGCTTGGCTCCTTCTCGCTTCTCCAGCGCGGCGAGACTCAACAGCAGCAATCAGCTATCCATGGTAGTCAACATCGGCAATATGAGACACATGTATCTTTGGAGGAGCTTTGAGAGTTGGCCTTCTCTCCCAGTATTTCAGCCACGACTCAATCACCGAGCCTCGAAGCTTCAACTGATCAGGAGTCTCACATAGAAGCTCGGGAATGTCATGCTTACAACCCATCTGGCGCTTCACTCGCGCGGGAAATAAAAGGTCATGTGTGTCAAGCCGGCAAGACACACATAAGCATTGCGGAAGTCATGAGACACATATTCGGAAATGTGCCACCAATCGATCCACCATAAGATCTCCCGAGGCTTCTTCAAGAATGCGATCCATTCTATTACCGAGCGAAGTTCAGTATATTTCCTCTTTCTCTGACAATAGTTTGCCGACGCTGATGAAGTCCGGGGTTCTTCAATGAGATCCAAGTGCTCCATTAACCAGATTTGCACAACAGTTAGCCAGGGTTAGATTGCATGATAATTATCCCCAAACTAACCACAAAAAAAGAACAAAACCCGCGCGGGTTTTGCAGACAGTAGGGGCAGAAACCAAGCAGAGGTGAAAAGGAGAATGAAATACCTGAAGTAGCAACGGGCTTCCTCGAAAGTCATGCTCTGGATTCGGATCGTCCAAGCCCATCATGGTTTCCGCTAACATTAGAGGCACCGGGTTGTAGCCTCGAGACATGTCGTCGACGATTTGGATCAAATTCGCCGGTCCGGTTCTTTCGCCGCCGTGATAGAAGCAAAATTCATCGAGGAGACATAATACGAGCGCTCGCACTCGTACCACGGGACCGTACTCCAAGGTATCTGGAGATTGAGAATATTCAACTATGGTTTGAAAGTGTACCTTTTCGCCGAATATTGCGCTTCCGATGACCCGAGAAGGAAGACATAAAAGCTCTTTGTATTGCTTGGGGATGTCCGTTGGCGTTGGAGGTGACGTCGGCCGAGCGAAATGATTTGTCCCTAAGATTGAGGACCATTCCTCCGGAAGCGGACATAACTCCTTCCACGCAAAGCGAAATACATGTATTTTCAGATCCCAAAAAGTCTCCGCCGCACGGAGAAAATCGTGGTTAATCCTCACTTGTCGAAGACTCATCAAGCTCGTTAACTTGTATCTTCCGAGCTCTTTCTTCTCTTCTTTGGACAAGGTGCTCATCCATGTTGCAAGTTTCTTCTCGAATGCCATGAGAACTGGGAAGTTTTCTTTGAGTTTTAGGAGAATATGTGATGAAGGCTTGGAAGTAGTGATGATTATATGCATAACATGGGGTATTTATACACCTCCATTCATGATCAAAAATGGAGAAAATGCAACCAGCAATGATCACATAGCCGTTGCCCTCCATATCCCATAATTTTAGCCCATTTGCAACGACTACAAAAAAAAAGAAACGCAGTATCAAAACCCGCGCGGGTTTTGATATGCCGAGATCTACGCGCGCGCCTGTCCAAGCCCAGGCCCAGGGCCTGCTGAAGAGAAAACCCGCGCGGGTTTTGTGTCGATATGGGCTGCCTCTCCGCCATTCAGCCCACCTGTTCCTGATTGTAATTGGGCCCGAGAATTAATTTGGCCCGTTCTTGCATTTTTAATCTTTCAGATCTTTACCCAATGATGCTCGGTTCTGAAATTTTTGCTCGAGTCTACTCTGACACTTAAGTTTTTGTTTTCTATTGTTTTCTTTTCTTTTTGGGGAAGCGGGATTAAGTTGGGATTAATCCCGTCATGTAGAAAATCTTTCAGGTATGCATTAATAAAATAAAATCGTGCATTCACCAAGTCTTGCATATAAAGTAAGAAATAAAATTCATAAAGAGTCTTGCATTAAAATAAAAAAAAAAGAGTACAAGTTAGTCCTGGATTAAAAAAAAAAGTCTAGAAATATGCATAGAGTTTTTGCTTGTCATCAGTTTGATCACCACAAGGAGCCCGAATCGCCGCTATCTTCAACCGGGTCGGCACCAGCATGAGAAGTCCCAGCATTGAAAGCACCAGCCATGCCGAAATAGGCGTCCCAAGAGTAGTAGTCAGGATCAGGAGCTGTCTGCGGTGGCCCAGACAAGGGAACCTGGGAAGGATGCACGCTCGACGGAGATGATATGGAATGCTCCTGCGATCCGGCTAGCCATGAATGGTCAGAAACGTGCCAGTCAACAGAAGGGGTAGGCCATACAGGACCAGTTCCGTAACCAGGGGCTGGCCAACTAGAAGAGGTCGACCCTAGCTCCTAGCCAAGAGTGTTGGGGTACAGACCACTCTTGCGCACCCGTAGGCCATGAAGGACCCTTTCTAGGGGTTGGAACTGGCCATCCAGCAGAATAAGAGCCAGAGCCAAAAGAGGAGGCGTCATATGGTGCAGGACGTGAAGTAGCGTCATCCGCTAGGGCTTGACCGCCAGGATACCCTACGGATGCACCTGAATCATGGTCCCTCACCACAATCTCCCGACCACGACGAGCAGAACGCACTGAAGCCGGAGTGCGGCGAGAATAAGAAGGCTGGTTGGTAGCACTCGACTCCGAAGCATCTTCCACCCAGTAGGAATGGGGTTGGGTATCACCACCATACCCAACATTATGATGTGACCCCCATTGGCCAAGTTGTTCCTCCAAGGACATCTGAGCCGTGTCCTCTTCCACAGGACGGCGACCTCTGCTACCAGATCTACTATGATGGGACCCAGTTGAATGATGGCCCTCGATCATTATGCCTTTGCCGTGACCCTCTAGCACAGCTGCTAGAGGAGGATGAGAGGATTCACCAACCTCTTCCTGAGATCGGCCCCGGGAAGAATACTCCCTTGCCGAAGAGCGATGTGGGGGCTCAGTACGAGGGACCCCTGCAGTAGAACGCCGAGGGGGATCCCAAAGAACGGACTCTGCATCGGCCTCCACATCAGCCCTTCTGGTGGTGTTCCCGCGATACCTGCCTGAGCCGGTAAATGCCGGGTCAATGTGCTTCAGCATAGTACTCCACTCTTTGGTCACTTGACGGAAGACATCCCATCTTGGCTGAAAGATGATTAGGTCAAGGTTAGACATATATAAATGACATAAAAAAAAAAGCAACATGAAGACTTACCGGTTTCCGATCAAACTCTCGGAGTGCCGAGCATTGACTGCTAGTCTCTACCTCCAAGAAACCACCAATCCTTCTTCTCGCTGGTGGAGCCTCCGCCTCAGCGACCTTAGCATAAGGCCCCATCTGCAAACTTAACGATCAGGAATCAGCCAGAAACACAACGAAAAATTCAAAGGAAGAAGATACCTACCACCTTGGGCGCCAAACGGCTCAAGTAGCGTTGAAATTCCTCATCAAATTGCTCCTGTGGGACGTTATGGACAAAATTGTTGAAGTCTTGGCCGCGAATCCAATCTCCCAATGCACCCGGAGCGACGCGCCATGGCTCGAACATGTGCTCTAGAGGATCCTGGGGTATAAGGTCGAGATATCCATCCAGGATTTGCCTTGTAGCTCTCACCCCCAAGTACCATATGAAGCCTGAGGGTCCCTCCATTAGGATGCGGAGGCGGGTATCATGCTCCACCGTTTGCAAAGGAGTAGGCAATCCACTCAAGTCAAACTCTGCCCATGTACGCCAGTTCACATGGTCCTATGAAAGAACGAGAATCACTTCAAGAATAAAAGCAAAATAAGTAAAGGCACTAGGTATAAAGAAATACTGGGGTGAGATTATCCATCATACGACGAATGCGATCGAGACCACCTGACTGGATTTTCTTCCCACGAATGGCCTCGGTAGACCAACGTTCAGCAGCTGGGACTGTCTTATTCTTCTTGGAGCGAATGCCCAAAGACAGAATATACTCATATGCCCATGACTGCATGAATATAAAGTCAAAGAAGGATTGAAAGAGTAGCAAAACTACAAAGAGAAGAGTCTCGGGGACATACCTCGAGCACCTTCCACAGAGAAGGACAATACAGATAGCGAGTATGAGAATCGTGGAGGTAAACCGGATCGGTATCCTGTGAAAGCCTAACGCCACGGCGAAGCCATAGGATGAAGTTCGCGTAAGCCGCCTTGCCCCAGTTCAAGTTCCGAACATTATTTAAGTCCAAAAGATTCCGAAGCCACGTCAAAGTGATGTTATCACCCCGGTTGGTGAATAGGGTAGCAGAAATAATGTACGCCAAGAAAATGAAGCGGCATTGATCCCTAGGCAAGTTCTGGAAGTTGGCGTCACGAATGGCCGCCTCGAAATGCGCGTAAGCAAGGTTGGAAAGGCCCTGGCCTGGCCTAGACGCGCTGACACTGGACCTAGAAGATCCAAGACCATGGGTGGAATCTTAGCGTCAAAAACTACATCACGCCCACCCCACGGAAGACCAGTGATCATGACAAAATCTGTAGGGGTGACTGTCATCTCACCCACAGGCAGATGAAAGGAGTTGGTGGTGTCCCAAAACCTTTCAGCTATGGCACGGCCTATGACGCGGTATGTGCGACCCTTCCAAGCGACCAAACATTGCTAGAACGGCATAAGTCCCGCCGCGGTCAAGGTGTGTTCAACAAAGTTCCCAGGAATCGAGGCTGCTACCTTAAGAGGATCCTTTAGGACACCAGGGGTTTTCAAGTTGTCCTCCAAAAGGCAAACAGAAGGGGACAGTTAAAGTTAGGGGCTCACCTAAATACATTGGGCCAAGGCATGTTCTTTTGGGCCCTAGCTGGACCCAGCACCAACACTGGGCTCACAGCCATGGCCCACTAGATAAATAAATTGGAAAACGAAAAAAATAAAGGCGCAAAACAAAAACAAAAAAAAGAAGAAAAAAATCCCATACGACCCAAATGAGCCGGCCCAGCAGAACGAAAACACGCACGGGTTTTTGTTCTCTGATGGGCCGCACATCCGGACCCGATGTTCCTTTTGGCGGCCTACAGGCCAGAAAACCCGCGCGGGTTTTCTCTTTCCTAATGGGCCGTTTTCCTTTGGGCCGAGCATGCATAAAACCTACACTATTTTTCCCATGGGTCGGGTTTTGTCCGTTTCTCAAGTTGGGTTATCGTTTGTAATGCATAAAAAGAGCCTTCATGAGGACATGCAAGCATGCTTAAAATAATGAAAAATCGACAAGACATGAAAAATAAATTCGTGCTTGCTCATTTTTTATTAAACTAAGCATAAAAAGAGAGGTTTTGGAAATTACCTTGCCATGGGAACGGTAGAACCAAGCATGGTTCCAAGGCTGAATAGTAAGGTCCGAAGGGTCGGCGTTCTCCACTGGAATAACGTTGCAACGTGAAGACATCTCGTGGGACCATGCCGCCGCATGTGGAAGAGGAGGATTCTTATGACCTCGGGGATGCATCTTCCAAAGAACTCAAATTTTCTTCAAAGAACAAACTTTCTGGAGAGAGAAGGAGAAGCTAGAAAGATAAGGAAGAGTTGAAGGTGTGAGTGAATGAGGTGAATGAAGCTAGGTATTTATAGAAATAATGAGTGAATATGAACTGGTCATTTCTAGGACCCGCCTTGAGATGCCAAATGCGTTTCATTGGTCGAAAATCCAAAGGTCATCACTTTGCCACCCAAAGAGGAGACATGGCTGCGTGGCACATTCTCATCCACACAAATGCATGGCCCACCGTTGATACCCTTCACGAGGAGAAGAAAAAGAAAAAAAAAGAAAAAACAAGACCAAAACCCGCGCGGGTTTTGGACGCTCTATGGGCCCAATTCTGGCGGCCCAGCGCCTTTCAACGGCCCAGTGAAGATTATAAAACCCGCACGGGTTTTCTACCAAAAAAATCCAAATTCAGCAGTCCAAGATCCTACAACCCAGCATCTTTCAACGGCCCAAAGACCGTGGCCCAAGGGTTCCCAAAATTCATGTAAAAAAAATCTGAACTCATTTGCATTTGCGAAAACTAATACTTACTTTTTTGATAATTTTCAGGTCGCCATATAAAAGAGCACCATCATCTGGTTGCCACTAAAAGGGACCATCCATCATCAGGTTGCCGTATAAAAGAGCACCATCATCGGGTCGCCGCTAAAAAGGGACCATCCGTCATCCGGTTGCCGCATAAAAGAGCACCATCAGCGACAGTCATCCAACGGTTGCCACCTAAAAGCCTCCAACGATGTCGTCAATGACAGTCGTCCAACGGTTGCCACCTAAAGGCCTCCAACGACGTCTTCAGCAACAGTCGTCCAATGGGTCGTCCAACGGGTTCCACATAAAGGACCCTGTTGATGTTAGCAACAGCAGTCGTTCAAACGGAGTCCACTTAAAGGTCTCCAAACGACATTCTTAGCATCGGTCGTCTATCGAAGAGAGCTGGTGGAATCGCCACATATGAAATTGAGCACAATTTTGCAAAGAAATAGCCCACTTGTTTCTCGAGAAGAGATGGGAAACATGCTCAATATAATTTGATTGAATAGTTGACCCAGCCCCTTGTTGTTTGACGAAACCCTCCACTTCAATTGGTAAAATTCGTTCTATACATATGACCAGCAACAAGAAAAATAAATGCAATAGCTAAATGATGATGAGCCATATAAGTTAGCCATAAACTTTGCGTTTGCGGATGGAATCCCCCAAGAAGGGTTAGAATGGCAGTCCCCGCTCCTTCAGAGGTACCAAATAACGATTACCACCTAAAGGTTACCGACGATCTCTTTATCAGCAGCAGTCGTTCAAACGGGTTCCATTTAAAGGTCTCCAAACGACATCCTCAGCATCAGTCGTCAAATGGTTGCCACCTAAAGGTTATCGACGACACCATCAACAGCAACGTCACCTAGTCGCCATGTAAAAGAGCACTGCCAGCATCAAGACAGACATCAAGTCTACTTTGACCTTCGTCCTATTCGGACTCGATCAAAGTGGGGGCTCCCTGTAGACACCGGGATTTGCACCGATATAATCCTAACTTATCAAGAGTTTAAATGAAACATCTGGGCCGGATACATCATTGGGCCAATGTAACAAGCAAAGCAAACAAAACAAGTTTAAGGCGGCCCACTATCAAGAACAAAACCCGCACGGGTTTTGATTAAAGAAGGCGGCCCAGAACCAGAACAGGCCCAAGGCGCTCCCCAACCCAGAGGCTTCAAAACCCGGGCGGGTTTTGTTTTACCTAAGCGCGTCGTTTTGGCTCCGTCCACGTCAGCGATCCATGCCTGGATATTATAAAACCCGCACGGGTTTTAATTTCCAGAAGTTGGCGCCAACATCTTTGATCATCCTTGATTTTAGCCCACATGGTTTGACCTTCTGCCTTAACCTCCCATAACACGCACGGGCTTTGATCTTTCATGGAGATGGAGGGCATGATCCTAGGGATGTGTCTCCCTCCATTTCCATCCAAATCCCTTACCTCATCACCTATAAATACCCCTTCATAATCACTCTCATTTCATCAACAATCATCCTCGATCACCCTCAGTCTACCAAATTTCCACCAACTATTATCATCATCCTACCTACACTCTCTTAAACTCTCTCTATTATCCATTCTCTTATTATCATCCTCTTACTCTACCAAATTCTCATCACATCATTATCCATATATCACCCTTCTATCATCCTCATACTTATCCTTTCATCCACCAAGTCAAAGGAAGTCAAGATTTTGATCGGCGCATTCAGATTCCTAAACCAACGAGGTTCGCCCTATGTTTCTTTCGTTATTTTAATTATGTAATTCGTATTTCATTTCCATTATTTTTGCATATCTTGTAAATAAAAACCTTCTTTTATAATGCATGTTAAGAATATAAAGTTGCGAAATTAATTAAACTTCTCCCCGCTATATTTTCATTTTAATGTCGATTTTAGTAGAGTCTGTTTTCTAACAGGCAAATTCGAGAATTCTTATAATTCTCGAATTCGTAACCTTACCCCCGGACTTAGAGTCGGGTTTCGTAGACCGGAGTTATTTTTAATTTTATGGTTTGTCGGTTTCCTTAAATCGACTGGCGACTCTTATTTCTTTTATAACCCATTTAATTATTTTAAACAGACGGATTTACACCAAAATACTTAAAAAATGATTTAGTATTTTCTGTATATTAATCCAAGGCTAAAAGCGAGAGAAAATGAGTCTAAAAATGATAAAACCCTGGCGGGTTTTATCAATTTCAGCCCATGTTCTCTGGCCCAAAGAAAAGCACGGTCTAGCCCATGGACAATTAAAACTCGCGCGGGTTTTAGCTGTCCATGGCGGCCCGTTTGCTTTCTGTTGGGCCTGGATCTGATATTCTGGTCAAAACTAAATTATTTTAAATTATTTCGGTGTAATTTCGAATATTTAAATAATAAAAACGGATTTGTGAAATAAATAAAATTTCACCACCCCGGAAAATGAATTTCATAAAATAAAAATATCCTTATTTAAGGATTAAGCAAGCTTAGTCGGCTCCCGATCGTTTAAGTGAGGGATAAGGGAGGATTGGTCAAGGACGTGTACTCATGCAACTCAACTCCATGGCGCGGCTCAGGAGCGATTGAGCACGGCTCAACACGTGGACACTCTATGCGGAGCTCGCCAGGAGTTGTGGGCAAGGGTGAGGGATAAGGGAGGGAGGTTTGAGACTTTTGTGGAGTTAAGGATCGCTCAACCTTACTAGGGTCGCTTCTTCGTAAGAGTAAAGCCCGATATGGCTTTCCTTTGCTCAAAGCACTCTCATCCCATGTTTCACACTTTTGGAGGTCTCTCATCTCACTTCCCACCCCGGTTTGTTGTGTATCGGTTTCGAAAAGAGGTAAAGGAGTGAGTTTGACGTTCTTGTCTCCCAATGGAAAAGTGTAGGTGTTCTTTCGGTCATCGTGGATAGCATGCCGATCAAATTCCCAGGGTCTACCAAGTAGTAAATGGCAAGCATCCATGGGAACAACATCACAAAGAACACTATCCTCATAAATGCCAATGGTGAAAGAGACCAAGACTTCTTTGGTTACCTCGAGGTCGCCACCATCATTTAGCACTTGTAAGCTATACATGTGGGGATGAGCCAAGGCCGGCAATTAGAGCTTCTCAACCATGTAGGTAGAGGTCAAGTTGGTGCAGCTCCCACTGTCGATGATGACCTTGCATGCCTTCTTGCCGATGGTGAACCGAGTTCGGAAGATGTTCTCCCGTTGAGAGTTATCCCGGGAATCCTTGGTCAAGATAAAGGATCGCCTAGGAGTCGAACTCTCCCCTTCTTACATACGGACCTCAACATTAGCCTTTGGAGCCTCCGGTGTGGCTACCTCACGTGTTTTTTCAACCATCTTCGTAGGGTATTGGGCTTGATAGTGACCATAAACCCGACATGTGAAGCATTTTCTACCCTTGAGCTTCCGAAGATATTCCGCACTTTCCTTACGAGCTCAGGAAGATGGTTTGGGTAGCTTGGAAGTTCGACTTCCCTTGGATGAAGTCATATTCCATGAGTGACTTCTTCCTTTCCTAGAAGGCCATGAAGTAACATTCTCCTCCATTCTCCTACCTTGAGAACCACCATGTGGATAATCATCAAAATACCTCGAATAACCACTACGTTGATTTCTAGGAGCCCGAGTCGAAATACCGCGATCCCTTTTCAAGGACTCTAGTTGCGTAGGGGTCGTAGTGCGGAGTAAGTCACCCATTCGACGTTGCACCTGTCTAACCTTCTCTTCGATACGTTAAAGAGTCTCATTGAAGATTGGTTTGGAATTGGGTTTAGGGAAAAGAGGGACATCATGTTTGCCCGAAGCA
The DNA here is from genome assembly GCA_029582165.1 of Portulaca oleracea. Classification (NCBI taxonomy): domain Eukaryota; kingdom Viridiplantae; phylum Streptophyta; class Magnoliopsida; order Caryophyllales; family Portulacaceae; genus Portulaca; species Portulaca oleracea. The sequence goes on along the minus strand of CM055878.1, from coordinate 10,447,790 downwards.
TAGGACACGGAGGCCTAGGGTCGTTTATATTTCGGTCCGGACCGGTTAGCCCAAAAAAAATCGGACCAAAAACTCGAACCAAACCTGAACCGGGTGGTAACCGGTCCACTCTTCGGTCCAAGTATTTTTAGTTTTCGGGTTTCGGTCCGGGTTGGTCTAAACCCGAAAAAACCCGGACCGGATCGGAAACCCAATTATTGTAAAATTTAAATTTAAATTTTTATAACTGTGTCAACACTCAGCCGTGATTCCCATAAAAATCACATCTATCATATATATTATATCCTAAAAAAATTATTCTATTTTCTAAATCTAATGATCCTTTCGAATCCTAAATTGGTATAATTCACGTAAATGGAAAACAATGACTAAATTTTGGTAAACTTTTAATATTCTTGTCAACTTTTAATATTATGTATCGTGATTTTTTAAATTTTAATAATTCATTATTTTTTAAAATTTTCTAACATAAACAATAACACACAATAAAAAATGTGCTTTCTAACAATAGACATACATAATTATTTAATTAGTCTATTTACATATTTTAGCAGAAAAATTTCAAAAAGATCTCAATCGGTCCAAACCGGTTTGGGTTGGTCCGGTCCAAATGCACATCGGGTTGGTCTGGATTGGGACCGGTGTTTTCGGTCCGGTCTTTGGTCCAACTTTTTTGCTATTTCGGGTTTCGGTCCAGTCCAGTCTGGTCCGGGTTGGTCCGTGTTTGACCCAATGAACACCCCTATGGAGGCCATTTGTGGAGCTTGGTTTTCTTATGGGGTGTATAATTTGAGCAGATGCAGGTTTGGGTTTTTTTGTAGCTAGGAAATTTTGAGGAGTTTTGTGAGACTAATTTTGTGGAGGAAAATGGGGGTGAAATCGGTAAGGGCAATGCAACATGAAGAACAAACTCGAATGGGTACACAACCACCACCAATAATATCCACCAACAAAACAACCACCAACTCACAAAATCCAACAATTAAATTTCAACACAACCCAACACTACTTCCAACCATTCAACTACAATCAAGAACAATAATAACACCCAACAACAATGGATGAACACAGGGAATGGGGGTACCCAAATTGCTCAACAATATCAACAACACCAAGAACACCAAAAATCACCACCAAAACTATCAGTTCTATGCCTAGCTCTGATACCAAATGGAGAGGATCGGGACCTAGGGTCTATAGATAATCACGTGGATGATGGAAATCCACTCATAGAACTCATAAACATTGCAAACTAATTGTTCAATCACTCACCCAATTGAACTAAGATGTTCAATCACTTGCACAAGGATCTTCCACAAACAAAGATTCTTGAAACACCCAAGAAATCTCATAAAGAGTTGAGAAAGAAAACTCATTCACAAAGAAGAGAAATCACCAAGCAATTTTTAAATTTTTCGTAGCCAAAGGTAGTTTGTATACATGGTTGTGTCGATAATTATGAGAATAGTGCAATTGCTTAGTTAGGAATGGTTAGTGAATGCTTGATAGGTTGTAAGCTTGGTTGTTGCCTAACCCAAACATGATAACCTCACATGTATTTGCAACCATGTGGTTTCCTTTGAATTTTCACTTCTGGCTTATTAATGTGATGGTTTTAGTTTAGGAGGGAAGTTTTGGTCTCTCGTATATCCATGCTCTAAATAAGAAAATCTTATAAAAAAATAGAAAAAGAAAAAAATTGTTGGTACACCTACAAGGGCTGGTATGAGTGATGCGGCACTCTTACCCCTTAAGCACTTTGTTGTGTATGGATCCTGTGTTGGAAGGGTAAACCCCATTTATGGGCCGTTCTTATTCTCGAAAAATACTAACGCAAAAACATTGAGAAAATCTGAAAATGTTGGTTCACCTTCATAGATCGGTGTGAGTGGTGCGACACTCATGCCCTTCAACCACCTCGTATGTGTATGGAAAGGATCTATGTAGGAAGAGTAAATCCCTTTCAGGGCCGTTCAATTCTCGAAAAACCCAACACCTAAAAGAGTTGAAAGTAATAAGTGTTGAACCTTTCTCTATGTAACCTTAGGCCCTTACCAAACCAAGGGCGACACAAAATAGGGAGAGGAATCACCTATAATTCATAAAGTATTGAGCATGGTATGTGAGTAGATAGTTCTGACCAACTGAACATAGACTTAAGCAAAAACAATCCGGAAACACTGCACTTAAGCACGAGGAACCCATGGAGCATATGCATGTGTGAAGTGAAAAATGTTAAGTCTGGTAACGAGCTTGCTAGTATCCTTGAAAGTTCTTGTTGCCCGTTCTAAATTGAGTGTAAGCATTGTTTAAGTGGTTAGATTCACAACTGTGTGTGTAGACTCCGTTCTGTGCTTATATTCTCGTGATTTTGTTTCTCTTCCTTTTCTTTGCTTTTGTGGGTATAGTTTCTATAAACCCTCATGAGACCTTCCTCGTCCACTTGGGCTGCCAAGGGGTTTAAAGGGCTTGTTGCATACGCTAAATGCAACCGTGATTCCTACGAAAGTGAGTTAGGATAGGTAGTTTCTTTTTCTTCTTTGTTTTAGTTTGCTCGGGGCGAGCAAACCCTTGTGTGGGAGTGTTGTTCGGTCTTATTTCGAGCCGAATTAATACCGTTAATAAAGGGTTTTGCTTGTTTTAGACCCCTAATTATAAGTTAGTTATAATAATTTTGTGTTTTTTTAGGCGAATCAAAGAAAAGCGGAAAAAATGAATCAAAGTGCTGGAAAATCCAACTAGCAACGCCTTAGCACCTGCGACGAAACAGCCAAAGGAAAATCGGCACAACCAGCGCCAACCACGGGCAGACCGTGGCAAGTACCACAGACCGTGGTAGGCTGCCACGGACCGTGGTGGCTGGCTGGGACTTGAGGGATGATTCAGCACAACCACTGCCAACCACAGGCAGATCGTGGCAAGCACCACAGACCGTGGTAGGCTACAATGGACCGTGGTGGCTTGTTGGGTCGTGCGGCGGCGATTAGGGTTTCGAAGATTTTGTTCTTCCTAATTTTCTTTTTTATATATACATTCTTCATTAAACAAAGAGAGTATTCTAGTTTTTAGTTTTAGACTTAGTGTTAGTTTTTTTTTTTATCATTCTTAGCCTTAGTTACTTAGTTTATTTCAATACATCAATTTGTAATTTACGCTTTGAGTTAATTCAAGAAGAAATTTCATCATGTTCTTGATTTTCTTGTTTATGCATTCTTCTGCCGCTTTAACCTTTATTAGAATTAGTTTCCACCAAAAATCTAATTTTAGTGAAGAGGAGGATTAAAGTTCCTCAAATTCTTCCTTCAGGTGAGGATTCGAGCAGTCTTAGTAATCCGAATCACACCTTTCTTGTTTGTTCGGGAGAAAGATTGGTGATTCAAGATTCGAGAAGATTGATTAGGAGAAAATATCGCAATCCAGATATATGTTTTCATTCTTAGATTCAGTGATTAGTTCAGTTTTTACTTTCATAGTTATTAATTGCTTTCTTGAATATGCCTTCACTTTCTTGTTTAGTTTCTTGTTCTTGTTCTATTAGGTTAAGTTTTGTTTCCAAATTCATGTTTTCTTTAGTAATTACTGTTTTCAATTCCTGTTTAGTTTAGTTTAATTATTATTTACTGCTTTCAACTTTGAAACCCTACCAAACCAATTACCTTAGCCTAACACACCATCCCTGAGGATACGACAACCTTACTCTAAAACCCCGAATTACTACAATCAAATAGGTACCTTTTACTATTATCCCCAGGGATGGTTGCACATAACCTAAAGTATTTAGGAATTCTCTTTACATTTGGTATATCAAAGAAGTTCCTAACATCCATGAGTAAGTCCTCCAACCCATAATATGTAAAACCCTAACCCCTATGGTAGCCATCCATGTTTTGTAGGAGACGAAAACAGTGATTTCACTTCCTTTCCCATCCTATATGCATAAAAACAACAAACTCACAAACCATAAATATCATAAACATTCAAGACATAAACAGAGGAAGGACGGGGAATCGGTAATTGAAGAGTAGCCATGCATCATTATCAATCAAAAAACAAAAATCATACTTAAAAGTTCAACTTATAAACCCTAAACTTAACATTAAAAGGCATTTTCACATCAACAAATTCAAACTTTCAAACTAAAATTCAACAAGACTACATGAATCACTCACGTAATACTTCAAACTTGTATATATAGTTAAAGTAATCTTCAAACACTGCCCAATTTCGTTATCCTTCGCAGTCTAGCCATGATCGAACCACCGGCAACCGACCATTTCTCCAAACCTTCTTCCAAACCCAAGTTTTTTGGTCTTTCAGTTTGTTGGTTCTCATTTGGGAGTGCTTGGACAAAAATACTACTGTACTTATTCTAAATATCAAAAATGTCACCAAATTTTTTTTGGTTCACTCATTGCCATTTAACCTGTTAATTTATCAAATTGGCCACTTACATGTTGTTGCTCGTAAACCCTTAATAATTCAATGAATCCCCTCTTCCCCTCTTTCTCTTTCCTCCCACACCTCCATTGAAGCCCTCACAAGCCCACAAATCCATTAAAGCTCCATTAAAGATCTCTCTTCCTTCTTTTCTTCTTCCCTAGATTTCTCCTTTTTCCCCTTTTCTCTTCTTCGTTCTCTTCTTCTTCCCTATCATATTTTATCTCTATTGTATACCAAAATTATTGAAAATTACAACTCTAAAAAATTAAGGGCCTCTGTGAAAATCTCTTAAAATTATTAATTCCTCCTGCAAATCTTGCAAATTGTGTCCGTAACACCCCCAGATTCATGATCATCAGATTACTACTAAACATCTCATAACTCAAGGATTAACGCAGCGGAAAACCATTTCCAGAGGCATTACCGCCGTCCACCTAAATGGACAAGGCTTAACAACCATAAACAATCAACACAAACACAAAACACAACCATACATACAACTTAATTAAATTCACACTACATTTACAACCCCTTAACATCATAATTAACAACTCCAAAATAAACCGCCACTTAAGGTTTTCATCTATTCATCAAAATATTTAAAACCATCCCATATTTCAAAAGGGGAGAGATTCATCATCACCGTCCAAGCGGGAGAGCCCTTATCCTTGTTACCGAATACCTACCTTAACTGAAAAGAACACCTCACTTACCTCCTCGAATCTGGGAGCTTGTTGCTCTTGGAGAGAACACTTCCTAAAATAAAAACAGAAAACTTCGCAAATGAGTTGGCTAAACTTAGTACACATACCCCTACAATGTAAACTTTCACAGTTCATTTTAGTTCGCGTATTACTAAAATCTTTTGAAAAAGGAAAACACAAACAAGTTACAAAAACTCTTGAACAACCAAAGAAAAAATAAACATTAACATCATAAGCATCGTCATCATCATCATCATCATCATCATCATCATAGACCTCACCATAAATAGACCTCGTCATAAATAGAGCTCGTTATAGACCTCATCATAGACACTGGCTAGGTCGCATGACAGATGCCCGTCGACATCGAAAGTACCTCAATGCGATTAGCACCATATAATAAGAGACCTCAACGTTGAAAGAACAAATATCATAAACTTTCCTTGTCTTAAACATCATGAAATCATCAGCATAACTAAAACATCATTATAAATAAAACATGCTTGGGAAAGGTAGGCTGCGTACCTTGAACTGGACCGCTTGAAGGACCACTAGCATTTGAACGGACCTGAACAGGTAGCGGCAACGACCCGTTGGAGTTAACTTGGGATAAGAATAAAGATAAGAATTAGATTGAGCTATTAAAAGGGATGATTTCCTTGAAGAACTAATAAATCAAAACTCAATGAGTTGGAAAATTCCAGGAATTTCCATAACACTTAGAAGGTATAACTCTTTTTACACATCTTAGAAGACCTTGCACGAGGACTCTTTGGAAGGTTTGGATTACGCCTCACAACTTCCTAGTTAAAGTTAAACTAAGAACACATGAAAAGATGAAATTGAAATAAGATAAACAAGCGAACTTTCTTGGGGAAAACATGTATGGGAGTGGTGTTTCGGAAGCCTATAAATCAATCTCCAAGTATCGTTTCAGTGCACAAGAGTAGCCTGTGGGAAGCTCGAAATGCATACTACAACTTTTATGTTGACCTCAAACTCATGCAAGCCTCAGAAAAGGTCATAAAAGTGTATAGAATATGCTATGGTTACCATTATTTTTGGGCAGAATTTAATTGCATAGCTAAAAAGAATGGGCCATAACTTTCTCCTCCTATGTCCAATGAAGGCCCAATACCCCATTTCGGAAAGCTTGTGAAATGTACAACAAATTTCATTTTAATCACAAATTGATTTGAGCATGAGAAAGGGTCGGATTTTGGCCAAGAATACAGAACAGTCAAAATAAGTTTCTCGGTAATCTCAGATTACTACCTCATAATCGGGAACTCATAACTCTCACTCCCGACATCGTATAGCTACGCAATTTACCTTCCGGAAAGCTCAATAAATCCTCTAAATCTTTCATATGAACACTTCACCCAAAAAGGTCTCTAAACAGATGAAATACATGAATTTCCAGACTGCCTCAAGAATTCGTATTAAGATATAAGGCCTCACGGTTTTGGGCATAGCTTTTGCTATACTTAACGAAATTCTACGATTCAAAAAACTGGGTTTAGCTAACATCTTAGGCTACCTATTCATATCATAAAATATGATAAATTCACACTTCACACCCCCTGAAATTTTCAGAATCTAATCAGATTGCAAAACTACTCAGAGAATTGCTTGCATGCATGTTTAAACTCTATAATCTACTTTAATCACTTCCTAAAACATACTCTCCAACCATAAATGTAAATTTCCAGAATTGATGACATAAAGGAAACCTTCATTTGAGTCCACATTGAAGGCATGCAAAGCAAACACATCCCATAATTGAATTCCCTATTCATAATCCATCATGCATGCACATCAAAAGTTATGAAACTCCCCAAATTGATAACTCAACCCTAATCTACCCACATGCAACTAAACTTAAACCAAGAATTCAACTTTTCACAGTGAAATAAACCACCAAAATATCATGCATGTACAAATCTCAACAATCAAACATAAACCATATTCCCTTCTTTTACGAGGCGTTTCATCGAACACTTGATGTGCATCACAATACACTAACAATCCATCTCTAATTCATCAACCAAAAACCCAAGATAAAACTTGCACTGTTATTACTCTCTACAACAATTAATTAAACTCATAATTTCATACTCAATTATCGTTCAACTCAAATAATATAATTTGAGACATGAGAGTTTAGAATTGACCTCGGAAAAGAAAAGGACAGAGAAGAGGAATGGGAGAGGCGGCACTGCTGGGGAGGAGACGTCGGTCCGACTGTGGTGGAGTCGCCGGAATTTGGCGCCGGCAGGCGGTCGTCGCAGTAGGAGAAGTCAAAGAGAAAGAGAGCAGTGAAGAGAGTGAGAAGAAAGAGCAAAACAACGTTCTGCTTTGGGAAAAAGGGAAGAAGAATAAAAAGAATAATATTGATTGTTAATTTCAATGGAAGGGAAGGTGGGCTTATTTAATTATGAGGCCTAATCAATTAACCTCTCAATTTACCTCTCCTCCTTATAATTGTTGTTCCCTTAGCTCGATACCAATAACTTGGGTTCCCGAATAAAAATTCTACGAGACTAAACTATGAGAGATTTCAATAATAACACTATCATGAGTCCTCACGCCTTGAATATGAATAAACCCGAATAACTCAATGAGAAAACCTCAAGCAGAAGATCTGAATACTATGGTTCACTAGGAAGAATTGGTAATACTATTTAAGGAGTATCTACCGAAATTCTTACACTGGAGGATCGATGGTCGTTACCCTGTTCAAGTCCTGCAAAACACACAGTTAGACGGAAAAAAAAATGCGACTTTGGTTAGTTAACTTAATCAATTAACGTAATTAAACAACATTAGGGTCTAATTAAAGTTGGGTTATTACAGTCTACCCCCCTTAAAAGAAGTTTCGTCCTCGAAACTTAGAAATGCTAGCTTTGAACATTGGAAATTACCTCAAAACAAATGAGGATACTTATTTGTCACAAAACTTCTTGTAAGGTGTTATGTATATTACTCCCACAGTTCCATCGAACTTACCTATAATACACTCATTTCCCCATACTTCATCTCATTCCAAGGGGGGTTTGTCTACATCTCACTTTCTTCGAAACATAGCCTCCTTAGGTCATCTCATAATATTCATTCTCTATAATTTCCATCAAATTATCAAATAAAATTTCAACCTTTGTAAGCATACGAGCATCGATTGCTATATATGTCTAAGAGACTTCACTAATCTTCATGCATAGTTTTCTTCAAGATTCATAAGGGAAACTTTGAGTTCGATCCCATGGCCGAAGTCTTTAGGTACGAAGATAAATATCTTAAACTACTTTGGTTCTAAGCCATATCATTCCCTCATTCAAACCTCCTCTAAAGTAAGACACCTAAAATGGCAAGTAGCACATGCCCTAACACCGAATGTCTAAGCACTTAGTGTATATCAATAACCTTAAAACCTTTGGATTCCTAGGTAAATTTTGGCAGAGTTTTCTCTGTAAATTGGACTATCCCAAGTTATCGACTATACAAATTAACCTGCATAAGAACAATTTCCATTTCAATCCATACCATAGAGCCTCAAGCTCAACCAATTTTCCATCCATAATAACATTTCCAACCATGATCCCAAATCCTATCACAATTTACTTCAAAGTTTCTAATTTCTCCAAGAGCCTCCTTATAAACCTGCTCTGTAATATCGGTTATCCCAATTTTACAAATACTTATTACAAACCTGCACAAACATTTTAACTTCAATTGGATACAATAAGGGCCACACGCCCATCTAACCACAATCAACAACAACCCAATAGTTTTGTTCACAACACAAATCTCAAACCTTTAAATCATTTATGTACAGATACTAGAAGAAACACTCAATCTTGTACTAACAATTCAACAGTTATCACGTACCAAGCTCTCAACGCCCAGTATGAAGAGAACTCTACCCTCGAGGTGCAGCAAGATCGTATAGGGGTTTGGCAATCCTGGAAGGGCCATTTGCTAAAATAGAACAGAACAAAGAAAATAACAAAGTTATAACTTATACTGATATACTTAGCTAATTAACTCGCAAACCAAGTTGTTTGACTTCCTACCCATTCCAATTGTCTAGATTTTCCACTAATACCCATAAAACCATATAAGTGAAAAGCAAAATTTTTGCCTCACGTCATGATACTGAACTTTACTAACATTGTCCATCCAACAAGCCCACATACTATTTTAAGCAAAAATTAGACTCCTGACCTCTATCATTGTTCCATGCCATTTCTTCCATGGTTATCCTAACTATGTATTAATAAACTTATAAGCTTCGATTTGCAAATACAAGCCACGCAACTTAAACCTCAAAAAGAAGATAACTCATAATCCCAAGATTAAACTCATATTTCCTTTGATCCCCATTTTTATAGCCTTAACTACTCGCTACAATACTTACGTCCCGAAAACTTCAGCTCTGATACCACAACTGCAACGCCCCCAGATTCATGATCATCAGATTACTACTAAACATCTCATAACTCAAGGATTAACGCAGCGGAAAACCATTTCCAGAGGCATTACCTTCGTCCACCTAAATGGACAAGGCTTAACAACCATAAACAATCAACACAAACACCAAACACAACCATACATACAACTTAATTAAATTCACACTACATTTACAACCCCTTAACATCATAATTAACAACTCCAAAATAAACCGCCACTTAAGGTTTTCATCTATTCATCAAAATATTTAAAACCATCCCATATTTCAAAAGGGGAGAGATTCATCATCACCGTCCAAGCGGGAGAGCCCTTATCCTTGTTACCGAATGCCTACCTTAACTGAAAAGAACACCTCACTTACCTCCTCGGATCTGGGAGCTCGTTACCCTTGGAGAGAACACTTCCTAAAACAAAAACAGAAAACTTCGCAAATGAGTTGGCTAAACTTAGTAAACATACCCCTACAATGTAAACTTTCACAGTTCATTTTAGTTCGCGTATTCCTAAAATCTTTTGAAAAAGGAAAACACAAACAAGTTACAAAACCTCTTGAACAACCAAAGAAAAAATAAACATTAACATCATAAGCATCGTCGTCATCATCATCATCATCATCATAGACCTCACCATAAATAGACCTCGTTGTACACCTCGTCATAAATAGAGCTCGTTATAGACCTCATCATAGACACTGGCTAGGTCGCATGACAGATGCCCGTCAACATCGAAAGTACCTCAGTGCGATTAGCACCATATAATAAGAGACCTCAACGTTGAAAGAACAAAAATCATAAACTTTCCTTGTGTTAAACATCATGAAATCATCAGCATAACTAAAACATCATTATAAATAAAACATGCTTGGGAAAGGTAGGCAATATCCGTACCTTGAACTGGACCGCTTGAAGGACCACTAGCATTTGAACGGACCTGAACAGGTAGAGGCAACGACCCCTTGGAGTTAACTTGGGATAAGAATAAAGATAAGACTTAGATTGAGCTCTTAAAAGGGATGATTTCCTTGAAGAACTAATAAATCAAAACTCAATGAGTTGGAAAATTCCAGGAATTTCCATAACACTTAGAAGGTATAACTCTTTTTACAATCTTAGAAGACCTTGCACGAGGACTCTTTGGAAGGTTCGGATTACGCCTCACAACTTCCTAGTTAAAGTTAAACTAAGAACACATGAAAAGATGAAATTGAAATAAGATAAACAAGCGAACTTTCTTGGGGAAAACATGTATGGGAGTGGTGTTTCGGAAGCCTATAAATCAATCTCCAAGTATCGTTTCAGTGCACAAGAGTAGCCTGTGGGAAGCTCGAAATGCATACTACAACTTTTATGTTGACCTCAAACTCATGCAAGCCTCAGAAAAGGTCATAAAAGTGTATAGAATATGCTATGGTTACCATTATTTTTGGGCAGAATTTAATTGCATAGCTAAAAAGAATGGGCCATAACTTTCTCCTCCTATGTCCAATGAAGGCCCAATACCCCATTTCGGAAAGCTTGTGAAATGTACAACAAATTTCATTTTAATCACAAATTGATTTGAGCATGAGAAAGGGTCGGATTTTGGCCAAGAATACAGAACAGTCAAAATAAGTTTCTCGGTAATCTCAGATTACTACCTCATAATCGGGAACTCATAACTCTCACTCCCGACATCGTATAGCTACGCAATTTACCTTCCGGAAAGCTCAATAAATCCTCTAAATCTTTCATATGAACACTTCACCCAAAAAGGTCTCTAAACAGATGAAATACATGAATTTCCAGATCGCCTCAAGAATTCGTATTAAGATATAAGGCCTCACGGTTTTGGGCATAGCTTTTGCTATACTTAACGAAATTCTACGATTCAAAAAACTGGGTTTAGCTAACATCTTAGGCTACCTATTCATATCATAAAATATGATAAATTCACACTTCACACCCCCTGAAATTTTCAGAATCTAATCAGATTGCAAAACTACTCAGAGAATTGCTTGCATGCATGTTTAAACTCTATAATCTACTTTAATCACTTCCTAAAACATACTCTCCAACCATAAATGTAAATTTCCAGAATTGATGACATAAAGGAAACCTTCATTTGAGTCCACATTGAAGGCATGCAAAGCAAACACATCCCATAATTGAATTCCCTATTCATAATCCATCATGCATGCACATCAAAAGTTATGAAACTCCCCAAATTGATAACTCAACCCTAATCTACCCACATGCAACTAAACTTAAACCAAGAATTCAACTTTTCACAGTGAAATAAACCACCAAAATATCATGCATGTACAAATCTCAACAATCAAACATCAACCATAATCCCTTCTTTTACGAGGCATTTCATCGAACACTTGATGTGCATCATAATACACTAACGATCCATCTCTAATTCATCAACCAAAAACCCAAGATAAAACTTGCACTATTATTACTCTCTACAACAATTAATTAAACTCAGAATTTCATACTCAATTATCATTCAACTCAAATAATATAATTTGAGACATGAGAGTTTAGAATTGACCTCGGAAAAGAAAAGGACAGAGAAGAGGAATGGGGGAGGCGGCACTGCTGGGGAGGAGCCGTCGGTCCGACGGTGGTGGAGTCGCCGGAATTTGGCGCCGGCAGGCGGTCGTCGCTGTAGAGGGGCACGCAGAGGAGAAGTCAAAGAGAAAGAGAGCAGTGAAGAGAGTGAGAAGAAAGAGCAAAACAACGTTCTGCTTTGGGAAAAAGGGAAGAAGAATAAAAAGAATAATACTTATTGTTAATTTCAATGGAAGGGAAAGTGGCCTTATTTAATTATGAGGCCCAATCAATTAACCTCTCAATTTACCTCTCCTCCTTATAATTGTTGTTCCCTTAGCTCGATACCAATAACTTGGGTTCCCGAATAAAAATTCTACGAGACTAAACTATGAGAGATTTCAATAATAACACTATCATGAGTTCTCATGTCTCGAATATTAATAAACCCGAATAACTCAATGAGAAAACCTCAAGCAGAAGATCTGAATACTATGGTTCACAAGGAAGAATTGGTAATACTATTTAAGGATTATCTACCGAAATTCTTACACTGGAGGATCGATGGTCGTTACCCTGTTCAAGTCCTGCAAAACACATAGTTAGACGAAAAAAAAATCGCGACTTTGGTTAGTTAACTTAATCAATTAATGTAATTAAACAACATTAGGGTCTAATTAAAGTTGGGTTATTACAGTGTCCTTGCTACTATGAGTGGGTAATGTATTGTCATGGAGGAACTTAGGGATGTGATGGAAGGGGAGATAAATTTGGGGAATAAGATGAAAAGAATGAAGAGAAAAGAGTTTGAATGTAGTGAGGAATAAAAGAAGTTGACGAAGAAGCTAACGATGGAGAAGATGAGGGGGAAAAGAAGATAGGGAAGAAAATTAAAAATTTAATTTTAATTTATTGCTTGTAACCGGTTACAGGTCATCCGAATGACATTTTTGACAGCCTTATTAAGTTGAGTGGAAATGAGTGAACCAAAATATTTTTAGTGACACTTTTGACATTTTAGACAAGTACTCTCTCGTTTGGTTCATCTCAATTGCAAGGAACAATGAGCGCCAACAATAAACGTCCAATCAATTTAGTAATGACAAGGGTACTTTTGTCTTTTCAATTTAAAGTTTGGGGGTATTTTCACCAAAGTAGATAAAAGCGCAGTGGCAAATGTGTTAAAAGTTGTTGACTAATCGCAATTATGCAAATAGAAAATGTTAGGTTGGGTAATTAACATTTCCCAATTATGAAGGGTAAAATCCTCATTTCAAAATACTTGGAGCATGTATAAGTTATTAGTTCATATAACCGTTGCTAAATAATAGTATTAACAAAGGTTAACAATAAATGACTTAATAATCTATGAATATCTCTCGCGAAATGACTCTGAGATTAAGTCTGATACAGAAAAGAGATAGCACAATGAACCCATCGATAGATCTTTTATTTTTATTGTTGTGGCTTCTCCTCGCCTGCTTCTTTTTTGGTTGCTTCCTTTGCGTCATCAGTTCCTTCTTCCTAAAGAAAACAAGAAACAAAAGAATCAATCATATACATATATGCACCTATTTGGCCAAGCTTCCGAAACAATTTCTATGTCAAAAAAGATGGAATTCAGCTAAGCATTCAATATTTTAGAATTTCAAAATAACTCTAAAGCAGTTAAAAAGTGCTTTTTAATAGGGTAGAAGTTAGAAGAAACAATTTTTGCGGAAATTCAGCTTCCATTAATAAATTACTTTATACTTCCATTATGCCATCCTCTTAGACTAAAGACATCCCTCATTGTGAATAATACCGAAATACTCAATGGACAATCATCGTATACTTTTTTTTTCTTCCTTCTAACCTTTCTCCATTGTTGAATAAATTAAAGGTTGTCATTGCCATCTCTCATGCCCATACCCCTTTTAAACTTAATTTAACCTCGTCTCTCTCACCATGGTTGCAACCTCAAATTTTTCTGATCTGTAAATATTTTATTGTGTGAATTTCACTCCCCCCTTTTTTACTTGGTCCAGATCCTTGCTTAGCCTCTTCATAGTATGTCCTCAACTCCTCATTGTTGAGAAAAAAAAAGGTTTTCATTAAGTAATAAACTAGGCATCAACTTTGTTTATAGTTCTTGTTTGAACTAATAACATATACCTCCCCTAAAGTTTTGTAAAATGAGGATTTTACCCTCCATATTTGAGAAATCTTAATTACCCAACCTAACAAATAATAAATGTAATAAATATGATGCCTAACTATTGTAGATATTATTTTTGTCTACTTTTCAAATTAGGATGAGTGAACTTAAGTGGTCAACTTACCAATTTACCCTTGATTTAATATGCCATTTCTTCTAAATTTACCATTTACCATCTACTTTCTGTTCTTCTTAATACTACTTCGAAAATCACAGACCCTACTCCCATTTTCCGTTCATTCAATTCTAATTAATTGATCTCTTCACCATCGTCATTCTTCCACTTTATTCTTCTTCCACTTTTTCGTTTCGAATATGTTGTTTGTATGGGAATTAAAGTTGATTACTGTCAATTTGCACATATTTTTTATTCCATCAAACTTAGTTACTGTCAATTGCATACTAAAAAGTACTTTAGAAATCTACAATTGCACTGATATGCAATGAATGATAGCGGACACTAACAGTTCCACACTAATGCTGTTCAAAAACTCTAAAATAAACCAAAAAAATAATCATAAATTTGAAACTATAAATTGAAAAAAAACATGATGAAGCTGAGTGGAGAACCTTGGCCAAGAAAACGATGAAATCTGTAAAATTTGATGTGGTTAGTTATCGGATTATATCGAAATAGGGTTATGATGATGGGAGGTTAGATAGTTGTGAATTTCTTCTTCGTTTAGAATGTTGGATTTGATGGCGTTTCATCAACTGCTGCTGATGCGAGTTACTCCAAGAACAACAAGCCTAATACTCTATTATTGAACACTGGAACTAACACTTAATTCTTTGATTTTTGTTAAGCAATACTCGAAATTTAAGTTCTTAAACCTTACAATAACATTAAAAGACATTTTCCCAATAAAAAAAATCAAACTTTCGAACTGAAATTACAAGGTAGTTTTGTCTTTTCAACTTAGATCTTGAGGGTATTTTCGTCTAACCATATAAACAATAGGGGCAAATATGTCCAGATTGTCGACTAATCGAAAAAAGTATACATTTATGTAAACAGTAAAGGTTAGGTAGGGTAATTAAGATTTCTCAAATATGGAGGGTAAAATCCTCATTTTGCAAAACTTTGGGGGAGATATATGTTATTAGTTCGTTCTTGTTTTGTTATTGCATGATGGGTGTTACTTTTGTCATTTAAAGTTAAACTATAAAATTTTCATTGAATTTGCTAAGGAATTTTTACCCATGTATCCATAAGTGAATTGGGAAAGATTCAAACTATAATGCCATAAGATGAGTATGATTCAAAAGTGTTGGAAGAGACTTGGAGTTTTTTTTTTTAGGAGGGTTGTAAGAAGGATGGTAATGGGCCGGAAATATATTTACCAAACACTACCGGGTTTTTTGCATTTTGGACCCCGAATTTTAGGGGTATTTACATTCTGAACCCTTAGTTTTCAACTTTAACTTTTTGGACCCTAAAGTTTGTAGGCTTAAAAAAAAGGACCCTAAAGTTTGTGAGGTGAAAAAAAAGCTCGTTTCCCGTTTTTGTTTTTCTTTCCATGTTTGAATTTCTCTACTGATTGGCATCAAACTTCAAGGCTAAGGTTAAAACCGATATTAAAGTTATAATAAACCTCTTTTATTGATGTTGGAGTTACTTAAAACCATGTACTCAGCGGTCTAAGTAGCATCAACACGAATAAGAGAGATGTATTATAGCTTCAATATTAGTTTTAACCATAGTCCTAAAGTTTGACGTCAATCGGGAGATAAATTTAAACATGGGAGGAAAATAAAAAATGAGACAGGGGCCTTTTTCTTCAGTCCACAAACTTTAAGGTCCTTTTTTATTCAGTCTACAAACTTTAGGGTCCAAAATGCTAAAGTTGAAAACCAAGGGTTCAGAATGTAAATACCCCTAAAATTCAGGGTCCAAAATGCAAAAAATTCCAACACTACCAACATTCTACCCTTTAAAAATAATTTGTAAGAGATTACTAAACATCTTAATTTTTAAAAGTTTTTTACAAACAATTTCCCAAACATTATTTCGAAGAAGTTAATTTTTAAAAGTTAAAGTCTGGCCAAACAGGCCCAAAAATGAGCAACAAAGAAAGAAACAAGTGGATAATACTAAATACACAATTAGATAATTATGTGGCATGAAATGTAAGAATCTGTAAATAGAAATTCATTAAACAGAACATGGAATCTTTCCATAGCTGAAAGAAGTTAATTTATTTTTTACGAAGGAAAGAAAGAAGCATGCCTTAAATGAATAGCAAATAGTGTGAGAGGTGGTTGACTTAACAGTATGATTCTTAAAATGTTTATGTTTTAGCATTATTTTATTTTATTATTTTTTTTTAATTACGGCGGTGCTACACTTTTGTAGTGAGTTGTGTCTAATTTTGCTTATACGTTTTCCAACCCTTTATGTGTTTTAAATAATCTAAAAAAAAATGTATACTATGTATCATTGTGAAGCTAGAATATTTGGTAGTGCTAAACATTAATTTTGTTATTTTTAGTCTATTGTATCATAGAAATCAATTTAAATGTACTATTTGTTTTTTTAAGTTTATGAGATTATGCATTTGAGGTCAATATTTCCTGTTAAATTTTCTATTTAGTAAAACATGTTAATTAATAAACAATATAACAATTTTCATAGGTGAGTGCATCAATAATAATAAAACTTAACTGCTCATCCAACTTTATTAACAATGATACACGTAATTAAAAATATGATAAATATAAGTGCATAAAAGTATCTTAGAAAAAAACTTCAAAATTGGTTAACATCTTATTTCTTTCTATTATATACAATAAGAAATAGAATATATGTCTAGTCAGTAATCGGAAAATTATCATAAAAAATGTTAATATTGATAACGTTAGATATAAGATAGATTAATAAAATTTAAAATTAAAAAGAAGATAATGGCAAAATTCAAATAATATAAAAGAAAATAGAAGACGAAATTAAAAATAGCGACTCAGGAAGGAAAAATAGAAAAAAAAGAATAATCAATTTGCTACTAGCTGAAAGCATCGAACCACTGCCAACCGGTTTAAGCATAATTTATACATTAGTCTACACATGCTAAAAGATGAAGAAATTGCACAGCGTGGGGACTTCTAGCTCTGCCCATGACCGTAAGTACGAAAATGATAAGCATCTTGACACAAGATGGTTCTTAACCATCTTGCATTTCTTCTAAATCATTAATAAAGTGAAATATAAGTGTATTTAAATCATTCTAAAGGTATAATTTATTATTTTTAGGGTTACTACAACTTATAAACAATTTAAAAATAGTTATTTATTTATATTTATTTCATAAATATAAAACTATATATAAAATGTGGATTTTCTACTATGATTGATAAAATTAGACTATTATTATATTTTTTCACCTAGCTAATAAGTATTATATTATTATAATTGATAAAAATATATAATTATTAAAGAAAATATTAATAAAAGTTACAAAAATGTGAAATATGAACAATTCAAGATGGTTAAGAACCATCTTGAGGTAAGATGATTATCATGGTCCCCGTAAGTATAGTTTATTCTTTCAAGAAACCCATTAATATTGTTTTTTTTGAAAAAAAAAAAATGGTACAAGAGCATGACACTTGAGTTGTTCGGAAAAGAAAATCAAAAGATTCCATCCAAAATACCAATCAACTTAGCAACTCTTCTATTTTGAGCAAAGGATAGGAATAAATGAATAACAACTCCGATACTTACAAGACTATTCGAGTAACTTACCGCATTATCTGACGTCCATAATGTTAGATTATCACGAAGAAGTTGCATGATCAAGGTACTATCCTTGTAAGATTCTTCACCCAATGTATCAAGCTCAGAAATAGCCTCATCAAAAGCCTTGAACAAATATAAACATAAGCTTTTAGCATATAGAACAACTTACATTAATTATCTTCACCATGCAACAATCTTAATTAAGAAGATAATAGAAGGAAAAAAAGAATGGACAGCATAACAGTAGCATAATTATCTTTCCTTGAAATATATATCTTTGCTATTCAGTGAAAAATAGGTAACGATTTTCCTATTTAGACCCTGTTGTTTTATGCGATTGGTAAGATGCAAAAATTGTGCGATGTGGTGAAATTGTGAAAAGCGCGGTAAGTTGTGGAGTGATATAGTGAAATTTATGGAAAGTATGGTTGATGTGGACCATGTGGTAGCTAGGTGAGCATAGAAAATGTGAAAAGTAGAGGAGAAAGGTGAAGAGCGAGAATATGAAACAATTAAGATTTTGATAATATAACTTAACAATCATTTCATTAATTAGAAAACTGTGATACTTACAACCCTAGTAAATTATAATACATATTAGCAAATAAAGAAACGATACCTGTTTGGCCAAGTTACATGCACGGTCTGGTGAGTTCAATATTTCATAATAGAAGACAGAGAAGTTAAGAGCAAGACCAAGCCTAATTGGATGAGTAGGGGGCAACTCAGCAACAGCAATGTCCTAAATACATTAACAGCAAAAGGTTAGGAAATGTTATCATCAAGAAGAATGATGCAAGCTTAAGATAAGATAATAGGAAACAAACTAGTATATATTGATTGAAGTAGCTAGGTATAGAATATAATAATTAATTAACCTGTGCAGATTTATAAGCTACTAATGTATTCTCAGCTGCTTCTTTCCTGTCAGCTCCAGTCTTGAACTCAGCAAGGTACCTATGATAGTCACCTTTCATCTTGAGATAAAAAACCTTAGACTCACCAGAGGAAGCTGAAGGGATAAGATGTGACTCCAAGAGATTCAAAATTCCATCACAAATCTTGCCAAGTTCAGTTTCAATTTTACCCCTGTACTCTCTAATAGTTGTAACATGATCCTCGTTGCCTTTGCTCTCCTCCTTTTGTTCAATTGAAGATATTATTCTCCATGAAGCTCTCCTTGCACCAATTACATTTTTATATGCAACTGATAACAGGTTTCTTTCTTCCACACTTAATTCTTCCTTATCGCTTATCTTTGCAACTTTCTCCATAAATTCTACCATTTCCTCGTATCGCTCTGCTTGTTCAGCCAGTTTCGCCATGTAAACATTCTCTTCCCTTGTCGATTCTGAAGACATTTTCTCTGAACCAACTTAATGTTAATATCGGCTACACACTTTCAACACTGTTATGTTAGTTACCATACAATAACAAACCTTTAGTTCAATTTGTACCCTAACAGATCACCATAATATAATCAAATAAATAAATTACTATATGAATGTAATGTTACGGAATTTGAAATATCTTCGAGGTTAAATGCTTCTATAGTTTTTTCAATGCTTAATGATAAACATAGGACAAGGAAAGAAACAACAACAAATATAACAGTGAAGCTAATTTATTTAAATCATCGAATATGTAGAAGCAAAATGCAAAATAATAGGATACACTTAAAAAAAAAAAACAAGCATAATAAATAAGTAATGAAAGGACTATATAAAAGAACAAATCATCCTGTACATGAACAAAGTAGGAAATCTAACCTTGATGCAAACAAAACAATCAGCACTAAGAAAATGGTTTGGAAGATCAGCTAAAAGAATTTCTATTAAGATCTAAAAGACATTGATTAAGAAGTAGAGATGAGAGACAAACAAATATGGAAATTTTTTATCTAACTATACGGTGAAAGTGAGATACGGGGAGGGAGACAGAGGAGGAAAGATAGATGAGAGGTTAAGAGAAAATGAGAGTGTTTATAGGGAGAAGCGTTATACGAGGGGCGAAGAGAAAGGGTTCTAACATTTAACAGACAAGTGTTGGGATGCAGATGGTAGAAAATTTTGGATATTTTGTGGAACAATATATGCGGTTAAATTTCACACTTTCCTAGGGTTGTTTAGGGTGAACGAAAAATTGATTATACTTAAAAGTCATACTAGTGTTAAGCCCGTGTGATGTACCGTATATCATACAATAAATATTATTTTTAATAAAAATTAACATAAATTATTATTGTACATATAAATTAAAAAGACTACAACACAAAATTCTCTTTCTAACATTTAATTGGACACACAAACTTCCCTTTATAATTATATTGATTATTTTTTTAATTTTGTGTGCGAGAAAGGCAATTTTGATAATTATGTTTATCGAAAATTTTTAACAAAATAATTAAATTAGATATTTACCTTATTTCTCATTGACTTAGCTTTCTACAATTACTCTATTTTCTTCATTTTATGGGGCCCACAAATTTTTCTATTAATAATATATAGATATAAATTGGTATGTTTGGGTCAACCCAAATAATATATTACATTGATTTCAAAGGAAAAAGAATAACAAACTTTAATAGTAGTTAATGAAGCAAATATATTACATTAACCTAAATTATTACTATCAATTGGAATTGTTTTGAGTAACATTGTTGTTAAATCAAAATCCGAGTTCCGATCTCAAAGGCATGAAAACAAAGTTTCGGCTTGAATCATATCAACTACAACAGCTTGTTTCAAAGTGGGGAAAGAAGGGGATGAGCTTGCAAACTGAGATATATAATGAAGCTAATTATTACATGAAAACTTATAAATGTTATATATATTGAAAATACACATCGATAAAATTGAAATTATGAAACAATAGTATCAAAAATGTCTAATTTTATAGTCTTAAACTAGTTCCAAATTAGAAGACCGTAAGCTAATGTTATAATTATAGATAAAAATGACTACAAATATAAATAAGTATAATACAAAGAGAAATGAATGACCAAAATATCATAGAATATGATATAAACAATACCAAACAAAAGAAAGTAAAATATAAAAATAAAAAGCTAAAATATTGAAAAGGATAGATTTTTTTTTTTTTTTGAGGATTTCTCATTTCCTTGATAAGTAATGGCCATGTAGAGTCGTAGACCCATTTCATTAGGCCCTGTTCTTTTCTGCGGTCATGATTTACCGTGATTACAAGGCTTACACAATATGTATCTTTAATTATTGAATAATTGTAATATAATTTATAACATTGCTTGTAATGATGCATGCCGGAGATAATCATGTGTGTGTGTGTTTGTCTATATATATATATATATATATATATATATATATATATATATATATATATATATATATATATATATATATATATATACATATATATATATATATATATATAAAACAGTGAACTCATATTAAGGTAAAAGTACTAGATTTGAATGATATATAAATATTTATTATATTTATCGTAGACAATGTATACTAAACATGGAAAAAAAACTTTGTTCATAAATCATAATTTCTGTCTATCCAATTCCTAGAATAGACTTAAAAATCGTTCTAGTTTTGTTTCTTAGAGCGACAGGGGTAAGCACCTCTAGTGTTCTAAACTAATTAAAAAAAATAAAAATAATATTATGAATATCCTAAACTAACATCTTCATACGCGGGAGCCCCAACGAATTTTGTGTATGCAACATCTTTGTTTACATTACATATCGTGCAAGATGTCCTGATTGAATTTGTAACTACAAAAAGAAAACAATTGTATTAGAAGTATTCTTAAAAATATATTACAAAAAATCCGGCAGCATTTCCCCCAAAAGTTAGTAATATCCTAGTGTATGACCCGGGAAAAAAACTTCCATTGGTGTCCTACGCGGTGTTAGGCGAGTCGAAAGGGGTATCTAATCTTTAAGGGATTTGAATTCAATTTTTATTAATCAAAATGTTCAAATGCAATCTTGAATAAAAAGGTAAAATTCGAAAAGAAAGCGAATGAATCAAATTGAATTAATTATAGAGTCGCCAATTAATTTTTGATGAGAATTAATAAACTCAAATTAAACTCCGCAAACCGCGAACCATTAGATTCGGATCAGGGGGTAAGGTTAAGAATTCGAAAGTAAAAACCTTCGAATCCGCCCGTTCAAAAAAAGGACTCTACTAAATCGGTTTGTTAAAGAAGAGAGTAGAAGAGGAGAATTAATTAGATTAATTTAAATTATTTAGATGCATGCAAAAAATTAAAGTGCGAAAATAAATAAATGCGATAAACGAAACATAGATAAATAAAGAACGAAAGAGAAGTTGCGATTTTAAGTAATTCGGTTCAGATTAGTCGTAATTAATTTTAAGCATACAACAGTATAAGTGATTACAAGAAAATAAAAATGAAAAGACGCGAAGTAAATATGCCAAGAATTAATGTATGCAAATGATGAAGAAAGGAGGAGGAGGAGAAGAGAGGGAGAAGAAGAAGAAGAAATCACCTAGTGTCAATACTCCTAGGTGATTCGGTGTAAAGAAAAATGATGGGAGTAGGGTTGTTTTTATAGGGGAAATGGAGTGAGGAAACTAGGGTTATGAAATAAAGAGGGGTAGCTGGGCAATTCTGATCAGTAGGAGGCCCAGTATGTTGGAATGAAAGGAAGCAGGCCATTGCGGAGCAGTATGTTGGGTTATTTTGAGCTGCCTAACTTCAAACGACTATAACTTTATCATCTGACCTCCGATTGACTTGATTCAAGTGTCGATGGAAAGCTTGTAATGAGTACTTTTAGCTTCCAAAATTAGGAAATCCATAGAGGTCGATGGAAAGTCGGTAATTTAAAGAAAAGCTTCGGGTAATTGAGTAAAGGGCTGGGTTTTTGGAATATTTGAACGCGGATGGGTCAAAAATGGAAATGGGCTAATATGAAAGACTTTTTTTTGTAGAGGAAAATTTATTTGGGTTTTTTGGGGGGTTTTTCATCATTTATGCATTTCAAGAATACTTGGCATTTAATCCTAAAAAATAAAAATGTTCAAAATAAATTACATAATTACAAAGCTGAACTACGACAAAATTCAGCGTCTACAATTAGCCCCCACTTTGATCGAGTCCGAGTAGGACGCTGATCAAAGTAGTTTGAAGACGCTAAAAAGGATATGCCCTAGCAGCGAAGTCTCGAGGCTGGATGACACTTGGAAGCAAACGTCCTGTGCCGCATGTATGACTTGTAGCTGATTGACATTCGGAAACGATATCCTATGTCTTTGTTGATTGTCGACGCTTGGAAGCAGTTGTCCTGCGCCTAACTGTACTTTCAAAGTTCTGTCATCGTACTAAATCGATGTTGATTTCCAAGTCTTTCTCGGTGTCAATGATGATTTTCCAGTTTTTCCCAGTGTCGATGATGATTTTCCAGTCTTTCCTGGTGTCGAGATGATTTTCCAGTCTTTCCCGGTGTCGATGATGATTTTTCAGTCATTCTTGTTTGACTATCTGTCATTCTTGCCTGGTTGATGATGATGATCTGTCATTGTGGTTTGGTTGATGATGTGGATGCAATATCCACTGTTAAAGATGACGTAGATGCGATATCTGTCGTCGAGGCGAATGCGATATCCTTGGCTGAAAACAACATAGATGTGATATTTGTTGTCGGGCCGATGCGATATCCTTTGTTGGAGATGACGTAGATGCGATATCTATTGTTAGTTCGGATGCAATATCCTTTGTTGGAGATGACGTAGATGCGATATATTTTGTCCGAGCGGATGCGATATCCTTTGATGAAGATGACGTAGATGCGATATCTATTGTCGGGGCGGATAAGATATCCTTTGTTGGAGACGACGAAGATGCGATATCTGTTGTCGGTTTGGATGCGATATCCTATGTTGGAGATGATGTAGATGCGATATCTGTTGTCGGTTTGGATGCGGTATCCTTTGCTGGAGACGACGAAGATGCGATATCTGTTGTCGGTTTGGATACGATATCCTATGTTGGAGACGACGTAGATGTGATATCTGTTGTCCGAGTGGATGCGATATCCTTTGTTGATGATGACGTAGATACGATATCTATTGTCGAGGCGGATGCGATATCCTTTGTTGCAGACGACGTAGATGTGATTATCTATTGTCGGTTTGGATGTGATATCCTTTGCTGGAGACGACGTAGATGCAATATCTGTTGTCCGAGCGGATGCGATATCCATTGTCTGGAGACGACATAAATGCGATATCTGTTGTCATTCTTAATGATGACATTCTGGTGATTTTATAATCCTCGAGAGTGTAATCAAAATCTCAGAGCCCTAAAGTGTTTTTAGGTGCTCATCATTCTAATTTTTCCCGTCAGGATTTTGAGCTTAATCCTTGGATAATATTTGGGGTTTATGTCATATAGCCCCCAGTATCTATATGTTGGCGACGACCTTGTTGTTGTCGGGTCTTCCAAACCTTCTCATAAGCTAATTCTTCATGCTAATGAAGGTTGCTGAGTGGGTAATTGTCCCCCCGGTAGCGACCACGATGATGACATGCATGCAGTTGGTATGCTATTCTACATGTAATGCATAGAATCGAGACTTATGATCTAGTTATGTACTCATGCACGACTCTGAGTTTCATGTGCTTGACTTCTTAATGCAGCCTAATGCATACCTCTTAGTGACCCTGATGAGAGAATGCTATATGCACATATTCATATTATAATGCATGTTGTGCAATGCTACCATGTGCTGAGAGCCCCCACTTTTTCTTCCCACAAAAAAAGTAAAGAAATCCTAAGTATCAAGTCAATTTTGAGGCGAGTTTCAAGATAAGGCAATAGGAAGCATGGAGACGATCGCATGTGAGAAGCCAAGTGGTCTCATATACTTGACACATGAGCCATCTTGTGCGTTGTTATCGTTGAAACATTCATGGAGCTGGATGTTGTGGATGTCGAGTGATGAGTGAGCCCCCAGTTGTAATGCCGTAAAAATTAATATCAAGGGAAAGCTTGACCCGCTTAAGCTGCCATAATGCGGATATTGAGTGACGAGCGAGCCCCCAGTTGGAATGACGCCGAAAACGATATCAATGGAAGATTCAACCTGCTTAAACTGCATGATGGGATAGTTAGGATGCTCGACTTTAATGTCATGGTTGGGAACCCCAAGCATTAAGAAGGATCAAGCGGCAAGCCGTCTTGATTTCCCTTGCCTTTACTCCATCTTTCTTAGTTCTTTTATTTGGGTAGGAACATATAAGCACACCAAGCCCCCAATACTAGTGAACAAATGGCTTCAGATGAGTCAACATGATGGACCTAGGTGGGTGTTGTCTTCAAGTAACCCTTATTTTGATGCAGTCGACTTTTTGTTCTACTAAAGGAGTTATCCCTCACTCAACTGTTCTGAAAGCGAGGATTAACTGACGAATCTCATGTATACACTAATGACCAAATCAGAAGAGCTCACAGGGTAGGGACAATGGAGGATGGATTATGGAAAAGGTAGGAATGGTGGTATAGAAAGCATGTTTGTGAGTGGTTAGGCCCCAATAGTGAGCCAGACGAGGCTATGGATGGCTAGGCGAGAGTAGTGATCAGATATAATGGACAAGGTGATGAATGGATGGGTAGTTCGATGGAAAAAGATTCGAACTGACTGAGGAAGGTGAGATGGTATTTAATTGGATGGAGATCCATGTCTCATGAGTTTATCTCATAAGGGAAGAGATGGTCAAATGGCTAGATTTGGGTATGAAGGGTGATCCAAGTCTGATGGGAAAAGTGGGTGTGCATGGTGAAAGGAAATTTAAGAGTTTCCATTGTCCTTAGAGAACAAGGCTTCCTCTCCTTTTGCCTAGCCCGCCTGATGAGGTTTTCAGGCTAGCCACTCGTTATTCTGTCTCTCTCAAAGACCAAATGCTTTAATGACATATTTACTTTAAAGTGAATTGCAGTGGCCGGGCCTCAAAGAGGTTCTCCTACGTATCCAATGTGGAATCAGGCCAGTCGTAGTTCAATTGGTGCAGCTTTAAAGGATCGATGCCTCAAGAAGGACTTTTAGATAGGTGGGAAGGTTGAACGGGAAGGGTAGGTGTGAAGGTTTCATAAGAAGGTTTTGGGATTTGTGCGGGTGACTTACAACTACCTCTATTCTTGCTTATTTCTTCTTTCTTCTTTCTTTTTCTTTTTTTTTGTATTTTTTTTGCCTTTTCTTCTTTTCTCTTTTTTCTCTTTTTTTGTGTTCTTTTTTTTGGAACTCAACTACCTCAATCTATATTTCTCTTATCAATGATATTTGTCACCCACAACACATTAGTTGGCTTAGATGGATTTGGGGATGCAATGGTCATAAAATGAATGACCGGGTTCATGGTGGTGGTTAAGAAGATGGTGTGAGAAGGTAATAATGTAGGTAAAGCGGCTAGGTGAAAATGAAGGTGGTGATGATGTAGGTGGTAAGGAGTGGAAGCCTCCTATCCTAGGCATGTTTTTTTAAGCTGCATGATTTATTTGATAGTGAGATTCACTTTTAGAGATAATTGGTCTTGTTCATTTGAATTCTCTCCTTTTGCCTAACCTGTTGAGTGAGTGTTTAGGTTAGCTTCTCTCCTCTTAATTTTTACTCCTTTACCTCTCCTTTTGCCCAACATGTAGGTGTTCAAGTTAGCCTCGTATTTTGTATTTTTTTTAAAAGAAAATTGTCTCTCCTTTTGCCTAACTTCGCTTTGGCGGTGAAGTTAGCCTCTTTTCTCTCCATTAACCTTGGACTCGAGGTAGGACACAAAAGAAAAAAAAACATAGAGTGAAGGTGTGATCGGGATATGAGATGGAATATAAGAGGTAAGCAAATGGATGTGTCAGACTTGGATGGTCATATGCGTGAGTGAGCTCTTCAATTCAAATCAGGAATGTAAGCACAAGATTCTTTCCTTAGCAGTTTAGAAGCAAATGAAAAGTCGGGGAAGACAAATGTCATAATCATGAAAGGTTTCATCTTTATTGAATGCAGCTAAGATGAATACATTAAAATCTACTTGGGATATATCCCAACTGACACTGAAAATACAATGGGTCACACACCTAAAATTTGATAATATACAACATTAGGAGTTCCGTATACGAGTCATGCCATCTTCATCTCCAGTGTAACACCCCAAACTTTTAATCCTTTCTTAATTACAATTAGTTTACTAATTAAACTCTAATTTTATTTACTCTCAAATTAATTAAATCGTCATACTAAACTTTTACAAAATTTCATTATTATTTTCGGAAAATAATACTTTTAATAATAGCAATTTCAATAATAAATTTTAGCCTCTTTTTTATTTTAGATTATGATTTCATTTAAATTTTGAATAATAGTAAACTCTTAATTGAATTTACAAATTATTTTCATGAATAATGTAACAACCCGTTTTCTTTAAAAACTCGATTTACTATGCTAATTAAAATTTTAATCATGATTTATGATTCGAATTCATGAGTCAAACTTTATTTACTTTCCAATTAGTTATATTAACTTTATTAATTTTAGTTTTTTTAATCAATTATACACATTTTTCATCTCTTATACAAAATAATATTTATGAAATATAATATTTTAGTTTATATATATATAAATCTATTTTTGCACATTGTTCATATTTATTTAAAATATTATTACCTTTATTAAACTTTGACAAAGTTCATCAATAAACCTCTATAAATACCATATCAGATCATCCCTTCATTCCATCATCTTCATTCTCATCACCGCCATCATCTTCCGCCATCACCATTCCACCTTCTACTTCTTCCTCTACCGCCACAACCCACCACCAATCACCACCACCTCCTATATCAGTAACCACCACACCACCTCTGGCCACCACCACAACCGCCGAGCACCACCAACAACTACACTAAAACCAAATTCATCAACATCCATCTCACCCATCTCAAATCCCAACCAATCACCATCCCAAAAATCAAACCCAAAACCAACACCATAACTAGAATTCATCAATTAGTGAATTACCAATTACCTTTTTCAGACGAAATCTCGCCGGAAAACACCAAGAGCATCGCCAAAAACGAGCCCCAAACCCCTTTCTGGCTTTCTCCCTCTTCTGCCCGTACCTCAACCACCGAGAACACCACCACCTGGCGGTTCCGATCGTCTTCCCTAAGTCGCCGGACCCCTCCATAGCCACCGCCCTCGACTCCTTTCCGGTTTGAATCGCCACCGTAGCCCTTGCCGTACCGCCTTGCTTGTCTTCTCTGTTTCTGCGTGGAAACAGATTAAGGAAGAAGAGAGATGGGTTTTTCAAACACCCATTATATTATTGGACTCTACTTCAAGCCCAATTAAACCACTAGTCAACCCATATTGCTTTTTAGTAATTTCTTTACTCAATCATTTATATCATCAACCTAATGATTACTATTTTAATGCACTTATTTACTAATTACTTTTTAATTATAATTTTTGTACATGTATATTTATCAAGTTGGATTAAGTTTTCAAATATAATTGATTCTTAGTCCGGATCCAAAAACGGGAAGTGACAGGTATAATTCGATGATTGTACCTTCGAAAAGCGTTTTATTTTTTCATTCAATTATTTTACGCAAGAACTGATTATTTAACTTGATTTTAGCATACATATGTGTTATCATAAATAGTGGACCCTTATCAGCACTCCCAGTACCGGAGACTGGGTTGGTGACCGGCCCAGCTATGCGCATAGACAAGGACAGGATCCTAGGGTTACCTCGCAGACATATCATATCATTAAGATTGGTTAAAACCAATCTAGGGTTCCACTCAGATAATAAATAAATAACTAGTTTTTAACTCTCTCCCCTTCTCTCTGTTTGCAAAATAAAATGAATTTAAATGGCGCCCCAATAAAATGTTTTTGTTTTCTTTTAAAATGTTTTACGCTACAGTGTCGGTTATACTGGGTTCCGTCTCATTTTTCTTTGTGTTTTTCAATGCTTTTGTTTTTAGGTGGCAACAGGAGTTTTGGGCAGATTTGGGGGCAAGGACAAACGAGTAGCAGATTAGACCACCACATAGCTAAAGTCTTTCAGTTTGGCTATTGAATAGTTGGCTCACCAAGACAATAGCTTATTTGTTATCATTTCCCACTTTCTCTTTTCATTGGATATTTCATCTTATTTTTCTCTTAAGTAGTATTATTTTATAAATATTTTATTTCATGTTTTTATCTCCTTATAAAAAGCCTTGCTTTTCCACTTTCGGAAGAGCGGCGATAACGCTCTTGACTTTTACGCTTCTGCTAATATAAGGTTAATTAAGTTAAAATTTTGATAATCCCCTGATTACAAGTCGAGGCGTTACATCCAGCGTAGTTTGCGATCCCTTCTTCATTTACCTCTGGTTTTACCCAACTTGTGGGTGTTCAAGTTTGCAATCCCTTCTTCATTTTATTTATTTGATTTGATTGACCTCTCCTTTTGCCTAACCCCAAGTGAGTTTTTAGAGTTAACCCCTCTTCTCTTTGTTAACCTTGGTTTGATTTGATTAGCCTCTCCTTTTGCCTAACCCCAAGTGAGTTCTTGGAGTTAACCCCTCTTCTCTTTGTTAACCTTGGTTTGATTTGATTGACCTCTCCTTTTGCCTAACCCCAAGTGGGTTCTTGGAGTTAACCCCTCTTCTCTTTGTTAACCTTGGATTTGACAAAAAGGTGAAGAGTAGGAATATGATGGACATGGTATCACATTCAATCGGTGACTATCAAGAAGAGTTGTTGGAGTTGGTGAAAAGCTTGAAGTCTCCATGATCTTATTCTAGCCCAAGATTTGACTCTTGACATTTTATGTCATATTTTGCCTGTATGAAAACCATAAACCTCAAAAACTAACCTTGACATTTACCTACCCAAACACCTAGCCACCTATATGAGACAACCTAATGCAAACAATGCATATATGATGAATGATTATTATTATTTGCCCACTATTGGGCTTGCATGAGGACTCCTAACCTAGAATGATGCTATGTACATGAAGAGGGGAGGTATCCATCAAGTCATCATAAAATCGAATCAACATTAAAATTCCAATGGACTCAGATTTAGTTAACGACCGGAGGGATGCCTTAGGGGTCAAACATTACTTAGGGTTGAGTAAAGTCAAACTTGAATCGCAAGCTTAGTCGAACCTCTTTTGACTTGGGCCTAAGAGAGGCCTTTTGGGCCTACTTTAATCTCGTTTGAATATTACCCAAACTAAAGTAATGTTTGAGGGAAATGCAAGTATGGACCGACTCACTTTACAATGAAATGTACAATTAGCACATAATTAGCACGTTATTTTATTTTTTTTTGAAGAAAACAAAAAAAAAAACAAAGAAATGCACATAGCATACAAATGAGTGTTACCATCCTAACCATGGTTCTAGGTTCGATGTTTAGGGTAAGTTTCCTAAAGGCTTCTATGCTCATGTCTCGCACGGGCCGTAAATTCTATGGAGTTCATAGTAATACGGGTCGTGTGTTTCTCACAAAATTTAAGGGAAAATGTAAATTCGTAATCCCTAAAATTTTGGAGTAATTCATGAGTGGGAAAGGGTTATGATCTTCCTGAAATGTGGAATTCATTTCCTCGAAGTCATAAACGCACTTTACCCGAAAGGAAAATTTAAGGTTAAAACCCTAGACGGTACCTTTTGGTTCTTCCCGATTTAAAAAAATCGAAAAGTAGGCCCGTATGCAAAAATGCCTACTAAATAATAAAAATTAAAAGAATTAATTTCTCCTTTCTACTCAAAAATTAAAAAAACCGATTTTTCAAGTTTTACCCTCTTAAAGTAAGTCCCCAGTGGAGTCGCAATTTGTAGGACCCGGGAAAAAAACTTCCATTGATGTCCTACGCGGTGTTAGGCGACTCGATAGAGGTGTCTAGTCTTTAAGGGATTTGAATTCAATTTTTATTAATCAAAATGATCAAATGCAATCTTGAATAAAAAGGTAAAATTCGAAAAGAAAGCGAATGAATCAAATTGAATTAATTATAGAGTCGCCAATTAATTTTTGGTGAGAATTAATAAACTCAAATTAAACTCCGCAAACCGCGAACCATTAGATTCGGATCCGGGGGATAAGGTTACGAATTCGATAATAAAAACCTTCGAATCCGCCCGTTCAAAAAATGGACTCTACTAAATCGGTTTGTTAAAGAAGAGAGTAGAAGAGGAGAATTAATTAGATTAATTTAAATTATTTAGATGCATGCAAAAAAATTAAAGTGCGAAAATAAATAAATGCGATAAACGAAACATAGATAAATAAAGAACGAAATAGAAGTTGCAATTTTAAGTAATCTGATTCAGATTAGTCGTAATTAATTTTAAGCATCAGGATTACAATAGTATAAGTGATTACAAGAAAATTAAAATGAAAAAACGCAAAGTAAATATGCCAAGAATTAATGTATGCAAATGATGAACAAAGGAGGAGGAGGAGAAGAGAGGGAGAAGAAGAAGAAATCACCTAGTGTCAATACTCCTAGGTGATTCGGTGTAAAGAAAAAATGATGGGAGTAGGGTTGTATTTATAGGGGAAACGGAGTGAGGAAACTAGGGTTATGAAATAAAGAGGGGTAGCTGGGCAATTCTGATCAGTAGGAGGCCCAGTATGTTGGAATGAAAGGAAGCGGGTCATTGCGGACCAGTATGTTGGGTTATTTTCAGCTGCCTAACTTCGAACGACTATAACTTTATCATCCGACCTCCGATTGACTTGATTCAAGTGTCGTTGGAAAGCTTGTAATGAGTACTTTTAGCTTCCAAAATTAGGAAATCCATAGAGGTCGATGGAAAGTCGATAATTTAAAGAAAAGACTCCGGTAACTGAATAAAGGGCTGGGTTTTTGGAATGTTTGAATGCGGATGGGGCAAAAATGGAAATGGGCTAATATAGTAGAGGAAAATTTATTTGGGTTTTTTGTGGGTTTTTCATCATTTATGCATTTCAAGAATACTTGGCATTTAATCCTAAAAAATAAAAATGTTCAAAATAAATTACATAATTACAAAGTTGAACTACGACAAAATTCAGCGTCTACACCTAGGCAATTCAAAGTGCCTTACATATCAAATTCACATATAAATAATAACCTCAACAGCCACACGCTGGAGTACATCACGAGCTACAAGCTCGGAGTCCAACCAGATATATATACATAAAAATAAATCTATACAACGCAAGATAATCACCATACCTTTATTAGTACTGTCTATCAGGACTTGGTACTTGACCAACAAAAGGATAAAGATGTCGAGAAGATCCACTTGGATGTAACTATCAACATTATAAAACTCAATTAGCTATAAATATTTTTTTTTTGCGGCAATCCAATCCGTAGAAAACCAACATAAATAAAAGATCTAAAACATGAGTTCGTTATACAGGTCCCTACCAAAGAAAAAAGGCAACCTAAAACTTGCTTGGGTCGCCTTCGCATCAGCCACTAAGTTAAACGCAAAATCTTTTCCATTGATAGACAAAGAATTATTCGAGATTTACTACCATCACTTCATCTTCCTCATCTTTATGTAACGACCTCATTCTCATGACCACCTTTTAAAAGTTCAATAACACAAACTAATTAACCACTGGCATAATGATTTCATATCTTCCACTACAATGGCATAAGTAAAATTAGTTGGTCAACCTGGTAATTGGCATTCAGCCATAAGTGACACAAACCTAGTAATTACCAACATACTGTGATGTTGTATGGCTATGTGTACTAATGATGGTTAGAGAATTGGAAGGGGTCAGGTAGGGTACTGTTGAGTGCTTCGCTCAAGCATGATGCTTTATAGGATAGCAAATCTTTGTAGATGGTTAGAAATAATATGAATGGTGGCAAGAAACTGGTAAGCTATGTTCTCTTGGTAATAGAAGAAAATCCTCATCACTTAATAAAGAAGATAAAGGTCAAAGCTATTGAAAATTACTTAAAATCCAAGGTACACTACCATGGTTTTGGAACTCTAATTGGAATATGAGATATCATTAGAAGTCATATGCCATGCAAATAATAATTCTGAAAAAAACTAGCACCAGGCAATAGCGACCAAGAACTACTAGTGCCAAACAAAGAAAAAACAACGCTAGTGTAGGCAACTACTAGCACTTGCACCACCACTACCAAGACTAAGAATGCTAGTGCCAGACAACAACCAGTAGTTATTGACCTTCAGATAATTCCTTACCTCCCCCCCCCTCAATTTCCTTCCATGGAAATAGAAAATAATGGATTAAAATTCATTTCTTCAGCATAAGTTACTGAGATTTTACATATAAAGCTCCTCCAATCAAGAACAAAGCCTGATGCCCATTTCCAAATGTCCTTCGGTAACTCCAAACCAGCCAAGAACCACAAAAAGCTACAAAATTTTCAAAACAAAACTGAGACAAAAGGAACCTAGTGGTGACTTGCCAAATTTCAGTATTATTTCTTCCTAGATTATTCTTAATCCTCTAAAGCTAACCAATAAGTTCAAACCAATTTAAGGCAAAAGATAAGAGAAGTGAAGGTGAAGTATAACCCACATGCATACCAAGAACTGGCAGGTGACTTGCCGAATTTCGTCAATATTCTCCCAATATAGAATAAAATTGTTTCATTTATAATGTATACTTATATAGCTTTAGGCTTTAAGCATATGTATTGGTTGAGGCTAAGAATAGAATTAGTTGAAATTGTGTTGCTTGAGGCTCAGAACAGAGTCTAAGATCTACTCTTATGTTGCTTGAGGCTCAGAATAGAGTCTAAGATCTACTCTTATGTTGCTTGAGGCTTTTAGAGTCGAAGTAAAGGTGAAGTATAACTCACATCCTAGTTTATAAGATCCACTTTATTTATAACACCATTGAAATTATGTTGCTTGAGGATCATAACAGAATTATTCGAGTGTTTTTGTTCTGTAGGTTTCCCCAGTTTCAAGTACATTCTTTGATTCTATTTGACTCAGTCAACAGGTCAGAAAACCTCTATGTCCTTCACTAAACACATACTTAGCTAAACAACTCCAATTCAGTAAGAAAATATTCAAGGGATGGAAAACGATATGAAACTATAGATGAACTAATCAATGCTCAAAAAATGAACTATAGATGAACAAATCACACAAGAGAGAAGACATGATAAAGTAACAGAGTACAATATACCTCATTATCATTCTCACACTCTCATATATGAACAAATCACACAAGACAGTTGACCTAAAGAAGGTTGGTACGGCGGGAGTAGCATCTTTGTGGCTGACTGGCTTCCTTTTTGGTCATTTTGATCTCTTCCCTGAGTAACTTCAGACAACAAACAATTTGAGAAGCTCTCCAAACAAAGCAAAAATTGTACAAGTAAATTAACTAGATTCCATAAAAAAGAATACAACAACAATCACACAAAAGAGAAGAAAAGATAGAGCAATGACCAGAACTAAACCAAGATAACTAAACAATTTAACATTGTTCATTCCATTCTAGTAACTTATAAGGCTATTGATGGAGATCATCCCACAGCTCCTCACTTGGTGCAAGTATGCTATGAGGTCATCCATGAATCCAAGAAGGCCCTTGACCATATGGGAGGTCATTCACCCTACGTGAGGCCATCTCTACTTATCTCAATACCTCAGAATTGAGACTCTCCTCTATTTTGTGCCTAGGAGTGATGGGAATCAGCCTAAAGAGGCCCAACTAATCTAAGAGTGTGTTATATGATGATTGAGGCTTACAAGAAGGGCAAGGGTGTTGAGGGAGGTCATTCATCTTATACGACTCCTTCACTGTTTGTCTCAATATCTCAACATTGAGGCCCGTTCTCCTTTTTGTGAGACCTCTCCTGCAAGTCTTTTGTAGAGGAATCAAAGAGCTTTCCATAATGTCCAAGTTTTCAAGATTTGGAGGCCATTTGAATCCTACACAACCATTTTAATCTGGCCCTGCGATGACGACCTCATTTTATAGTTGCTTGATATTTTGGTGTTCTTTCAAGGGCGTTTTGGTCTTTTCACATGGGGTTCGGTTTTCTAATACTATTGGAGGTCCAAAGAAGGTTCCAACTGACTTGGAACAAAAGCAACTTGTGTTTCTTCACTTGGCCTCCTTAGATTGGAATCTAAGTGAAGGGAATCTAACCAATGGGGAAGTGCCACGTGGGTTGCTCCTATTGGTCCTCCTTGCCACCCATTTGGACGAGTACTTCATGGTGAAGATATGTATTAGCTTAATCAGTTGTAATTAGCTTAATTAAGTATATTTAGGAGGTTTCTTCATCGTTAGGAAACCTCACTCTAGATTACTTTTCACCTACTTGTGTGATTGTGTGCTTGGTTGCTTGCATGCTTCCAGCCAAGCCTTATATATATATGAACCTTTGTATTTTGAATCTCAACAACTCATATGAAATATAAACACAGCCGAGAGTTTCATCTAGTTTGTGAGTGTCTTAAACTCTCATTTCTACTTCTGTAACTTGATTTGGCTAATCAAGCAGGTGATTGGTAGAACCTAATCAACTTCTTAGAAGGTGAATTATGTAACTAAGAAGGAGGTTAAGAAGCCCTAGTGAATATTAGTCATGGTGAGTCTGTATTGATCATTATTCACTTGTTCAAACTATAGATTGATGCGTGGTGTGTCTGTACCGCTCCCAATCTTTAGTTATATCCATTTATTTCCTGTATTTTCCATTCGTTGTTGTTGAGTTCATTCCGTTTGAGTGAGTTCTTGAAGCCTTCATATGTCCTTCATATCATTTCCCATCCGAGGCTGTTGATATCATCCTTTAGCCTTGTTTATCAGAATCCACGTAAGGCCTTATGCTTGTCTTGAATCCTTCGTATGTCTCTTATGGTTATATAGGGTGAATAAACCTAAGTCCTTGTTGTCATTCTTAAGCTAAATCATCAATTGCTTTTGTTCTCTCTCATTTGATCTGGTCCTCATTGTCTTTCATGAGGTCCTCAAGCTGGTTCTGAATGTCCTTCATGAGTCCTTGCTCTTATGTGGCATATATAAGCTAGGTTCCCTCGTCATTTTGGAGATAAATACATCATTTGAGGCTGTTTTCCTCTATTGTTAGGATATTTGAGTCCTACGTGAGGTCCTTGGTGTCATATGATGTTTTCCAGCTTGTTGAGTTAGAGGTCCTTGTGTCTAGGATACATCATAATTTGGTATCAAAGCTTGACTACTCTCCTGGTGGTTAAGCTTCCATTTAGCTCAAACATAATTCCTTTTATTTTCCCTCCACAAAAGAACCTTAGTTATGTTGTCCAACAAATCTTCATCTCAAGAGAGTGACCAGGTTTTGAAGGAGGAAAGGAGATTAAAGAGATTAAAACGTGAGTTTCATCTCCTTGACCTCAAGGTGCTACAATTGGAGATGGATTGGTATGAATTTATCTATGATTCAAAGAAGCCACGTGAACCACCCTTGGTTCACGAGGAGGAACATCAAGTTCAGAAGGATGTGGAGATTAACTTTGATCTCCCTCCAGAATTTGTTAACATTGAAGAAGTTAATGAGGTCCTTTTTGAGTCTTTTGAGGTTCAATATCAAAAAGATGAGTAAGAGGTCGATTTTAATCTCCCTCCTAGATTTGATGAAAGTGAAGGTGCTGAAAATATCTTTAGGTCTCAAAGAGAAAAGTATTCCATTGTCGAATTTCCTCTCCATCTTGCTAAACCGGAGGTTGATGGCTGTCTGCCGTTGTCACAGTCAAGGACCTTAATGTTCTGTCAGCCAATGACATTGGCAAAATCTAAACCTCAGTTCGTGGTTATTAACATCATGGCATCTTTGTGTGCTACAAGGATGAGAATGGAGAATGAAGCTTCCAGTGGCTTCAACGTTGAGTTGGTTGATTTCCAACCAAGGTCACTTCTATGGGTGAACTTGGAGATGACAAGAAGACCAAAGCGAAAGAGGTGGAAGCGAAGGAGGTCAAAGTATGAGGAATGGAGTATCAAGCCCTCTACAAGCTCAATGGAGGAGCTCATTGTCTTTGTTGATGATGTTGAAATTCCAGCCTTGATCTTTTTCAAGTTAATTGGTGTCCAATATTTTTGTCAAGGTATGGGATCTCAAGAATTTCCTTACTACATCATTTTGTTGGGCATGAATGACACATACTTGCGAATATTTTGGTCAGTCGGGAGTTTTATGAATGCATTGTTTTGTGAAATTTCATGTGCTTTGGTGTTGTGTTGAGAAGGTTGTCGTGAGCATACAACTTTGGATGAGTCAAGATAGTGGAATAGAAGTGAAGTTATATCATCTTGATTATGTGAGCTTTGATGATGTTCGTTGTGGTTTAGTTTGGAGTGTTGTTAAAGCCTCGATCACATGCTCTATGTTGGAGAATATGCCTTGGTTGTTTATTGAGGAAGTTGTGCTAGGAAACACATTATTTCGTCTTACCCTCACCATGCTTGACAAGGGAAGCAATTATGTTGCATGCCTTTACGATCAAATTGTCAACCATCCTGTCTTGAGGTCCTCCAGACAGTCAAGCACTGATTTGCACACTCCTTACCAACCTTGGTTCATCATCAATCCTACCATCAACCTACCACCGAAAACCCCACTGTCTTTATCCCACAAAACAACCTTTATAGCCCCACAAAAACCCCTCATACCAAATAACTTCCTTTTCAACAAGGGGAGTTCCCAAACCTACTTTCCATACCACTTTATCTCCACATTACTATCCTCCACAAAAGAGCAAACCCTTATAACCCACGAACCTAGGTTTCCATCTTTGAACCTATGGTTTTTGAAGATCCTTGACAGGGTTGAGGACCTTATCTTGACCAATTATTCGTTGGTCCTCACAAGGATAGATAAACTTTTTCATGATCTATTGCCAAGCCTTACCCTATAAAGGACCTTCCAAAAATCTTTTGACCCTGGTATCATTTTTCCCATACAACCAAGCCACTCAAAGAATCCCAATGAGACCTTCAAGATCCTAAGGTTGATGGTTGTATTTCATGCTAAATGGATGGATAGCACATCAATGCAATGTCTGACATATCTTGCTAGTACTATGGTTGATGGTGAGGCAAAGGCATATGAGAGAAAGGATGATTCTACCAAGTCGTTGCTAAACCTAGAGGACTCCTATGAGGTCCTCAGGATGATCAATGTTCATTGGTTAACGAAAGAAACCTTGGTGAAATGTTTTGAGTTACTTTATGTTCTCAATGTTTTAATGCGACTCGAGAGTCGAATGTATTGTTCTTGTTTTGGGCAGATTGAAGTTGATCCTTATAAAGACGGTTCGATATTAATGTCCTTGAGGACATACTATTCTTAAGCAGAGGACCTTCCAAGTTTGAGGACAAACTTTTCTCAACTTGAGGGGTATGATGGAGATCAGCCCACACCTCCACACTTGGCAAGTATGCTATGAGGTCATCCATGAATCCAAGAAGGCCCTTGACCATATGGGAGGTCATTCACCCTACGTGAGGCCATCTCTACTTATCTCAATACCTCGGAATTGAGACTCTCCTCTATTTTGTGCCTAGGAGTGATAGGAATCAGCCTAAGGAGGCCCAACTAATCTAAGAGTGTGTTATATGATGATTAAGGCTTACAAGAAGGGCAAGGGCATTGAGGGAGGTCATTCATCTTATACGACTCCTTCACTGTTTGTCTCAATATCTCAACATTGAGGCATGTTCTCCATTTTGTGAGACCTCTCCTGCAAGTCGTTTGTAGAGGATTCAAAGAGCTTTCCATAATGTCCAAGTTTGCAAAATTTGGAGGTCATTTGAATCCTACACAGCCATCTTATTCTGGCCCTGCGATGAGGACGTCATTTTAGAGCTGCTTGATATTTTGGTGTTCTTTCAAGGGCGTTTTGGTCTTTTCACATGGGGTCCGGTTTTCTAATACTATTGGAGGTCCAAAGAAGGTTCCAACTGACTTGGAACAAAACCAACTTGTGTTTCTTCACTTGGCCTCCACATATTGGAATCCAAGTGAAGGGAATCCAACCAATGGGGAAGTGCCACGTGGGTTGCTCCTATTGGTCCTCCTTGCCACCCATTTGGATGAGTACTTCATGGTGAAGATATGTATTAGCTTAATCTGTTGTAATTAGCTTAATTAAGTACGTTTAGGAGGTTTCTTCATCGTTAGGAAACCTCACTCTAGATTACTTTTCACCTACTTGTGTGCTTGTGTTCTTGGTTGCTTGCATGCTTCCAGCCAAGCCTTATATATATGAACCTTTGTATTTTGAATCTCAACAACTCATATGAAATATAAACACAGCCGAGAGGTTCATCTAGTTTGTGAGTGTCTTAAACTCTCATTTCTACTTCTGTAACTTGATTTGGCTAATCAAGCAGGTGATTGGTAGAGCTTAATCAACTTCTTAGAAGGTGAATTCTGTAACTAAGAAGGAGGTTAAGAAGCCCTAGTGAATATAGTCATGGTGAGTCTGTAATGATCATTATTCACTTGTTCAAACTATAGATTGATGCGTGGTGTGTCTGTATCGCTCCCAATCTTTAGTTATATCCATTTATTTCCTGTATTTTCCATTCGTTGTTGTTGAGTTCATTCCGTTTGAGTGAGTTCTTGAAGCCTTCATATGTCCTTCATATCATTTCTCATCCAAGGCTGTTGATGTCATCCTTTAGCTTTGTTTATCTGAATCCACGTAAGGTCCTTAAGCTTGTCTTGAATCCTTCGTATGTCTCTTATGGTTATATGGGGTGAATGAACCTAAGTCCTTGTTGTCATACTTAAGCTAAATCATCTATTGCTTTTGTTCTTTCTCGTTTGATCTGGTCCTCAGTGTCTTTCGTGAGGTCCTCAAGCTGGTTCTGAATGTCTTTCATGAGTCCTTGCTCTTATGTGGCATATATAAGCTAGGTTCCCTCGTCATTCTAGAGATAAATACATCATTTGAGGCTATTTTCCTCTATTGTTTGGATATTTGAGTCATACGTGAGGTCCTTGGTGTCATATGATGTTTTCCAGCTTGTTGAGTTAGAGGTCCTTGTGTCTAGGATACATCAGCTATAAAAAGTATCCATCGATGTTTCAATCCAAAACAAATCATCTCACTCAAACAATATCAAATAGTCAAAATCAACAAAAAATTCTCAAATAAGATTAATGCCAATGAATGAGACAATTAAAATCAATAGAATTCTCCAAATGCTTGTCTACTCATTCTTTTAAATAGTTATTTGTCGGATGACTAATTATTTTAAATATATTGGACATGTCATTAAAACACGAACTCTATGAAATCTGCTATTAGAATGTAAGTGTTTAACAAAGTTTTGATAGAGTTTCTTATAAATATATTGGGGTCTCAAATATCATTATTTAGCCTAGTTTTTGTTATAAAAATAGTATAATATTGAGAAAAATATAGGAAACAACATCATTTTGCATATAGCCTTCTTGAAACACACAATTAAAGGTATTGAAGTCTTTGAACTTTTGGCCTACAATGCATCTCCTGCAATGCTATTCGTTTTCCTACAATGCATCTCCTCACTATAAATAAAACATAAAGATAAGTAGGTTAGTTCAGTGATCACAATACAACCACACCCACCTCCTTCTAGTGCAACAAATACCCGAAATAGGCCAAGACATCTTCACACAAATGAACTCACTAGAAACCTATCATAAATTCGGTATAAGTAAAAGTATTACCTAAAGTATGAATACACCTCTCTATCTTGGTAAACATTGAAGACACTCCCAGACACTACCCTACCAACGCCAATGGATTACTTGGGTCTATCAACCTCGTTAGCCTGAAGCACGGTGACATTCCTCGTTGGCCTGAAGCATGGGGTCAGCAACCTAGCCAGGTGGCCCACTAACCCAATAGCGACCCTAACCCAGGGAAAGGAAGAGAAATTTTGTTGAATTTAGTTTAAGTACATAACGAATTGAAGCAACAATTTGATGCAATTATAGACGACAAAAATCATCATATTTGTAAAGTTTGGGCAAGTTTCATACCGTGCAATAAAAGGACATGGAGAATGTCGAATTTGATGCACGAGAAGGGGGGCAAGATCGATTCTGGAACAGCGACAAACAATATTAACTAAGTAGTGACAATCAGAAGGAATCTGACTTGAGAGCTTGCACACGATTGTGAGGAACTGCAATTAGGGCAAAGTAGAAGCAGTGCGGTAGAGTACCATCAAGCCAAAAGTGAGAATATTTGGGTTTGAAGTCATATGATGTGTTTTCAATTTTTTAATAGGAATTCAATTTCAACCGCCTAAGCATGTATTAGGAATTTAGAGTGCCACTAACAAAAGGTTTTAAGCAAAATGATAAACGCACAATTTTTTAATAGGAATTCTTTTAAATATATTGGACGTGATTTAGGAATCCAAATTAGGTTTTTCTTAATTAAAATTGAATAAAAATTAATTGGAGGGAATGTAAAATTGGGCTGGAAAAAAATAGGAGGAAATGTATAATTAGCTGAAAAAATTAGACGGAACATGATTTTACTGAAAATTTTTATCTTCCCGCCTCTCTGAAAATTATTAAGTGTCTTTTGTAGCATTTCAAGCTATTTGCTATAATAGACCCTCCCTTTTGCGGCAAAATCGTATATGCTACTATTGTGTTTACAACCTTTTACATATTGTGACAATTTTAAATTTGCTACTAATAAATTGCCACAAAACCTAGATTTTCTTGTAGTGGTGCCTTCAACACACACTTACTGTCCCTTTTATAGAGGAGCTTCACACAACTTAGATGTCATAGTGGCTTCAGTGAATAGTACCATTATTATAGATACAGATGTCTACAATACAAACACGTGACTATTACAGACTCAATAGTACAAACATTAAATAACAACTACTCTTTTTTATTAGTGGTACCACAGTAGCTTGCAGGTCATAATGCTTGTGGGGCTGCCAAAGATGCTCTATGCTCTAAAGTTGTATAGATTGAAATATTCTCCCTTATCATGCTCCAACAGATTGTATTTATCATAGAGCTGTTGAAGATAAGATTTTCCTTCTGTGGATAAGAATTTTCCAGCTCCGATTTTTAACAAATATTCATATACATCTTCAGATTTGGCTACGTTAAGATCAACAAGTTGGTCAAACTTCTTTGGATAAGTAAAGGTAGTGTTACCACAATGGATAGCCCTATATCCTCTATCAATATCCATCCATAGATGATGCATTAATTTGTAAAATCCAGTTGCTCTTGCCTTTGAAGGATGAATTATTTTTTCTCTTTTTTCTGGAAATCACTCTTCTTTTGTAAGATATCCTCAAGATGTATCTTCAACTCTAAACAGAAAATGGGCAGGACTGATCTTATCTCCATTGTACTCAATATTAACACATTCATAGAATGTAATCAGCCATTTCTGGTGAATGGATTTTGCACACCCTTCTAAATACAAATTTCTGAAATTTTGTAAATCTTGGAAACAATGTTCCTTCTGTATTAGGGACAATGTGACCTTCATTAGTCCAGAATTTTCTTACCATACATATTCCCAAGCCTTCATGATTGGATCATTTGGAGGGGTAGTATTAGGGTAGAAGTGTACTTTTCCTATCCAGAAAAGCCTTAGAAACTAATTCTTTTTCCC
Source organism: Portulaca oleracea (assembly GCA_029582165.1). Classification (NCBI taxonomy): domain Eukaryota; kingdom Viridiplantae; phylum Streptophyta; class Magnoliopsida; order Caryophyllales; family Portulacaceae; genus Portulaca; species Portulaca oleracea. The sequence goes on along the minus strand of CM055878.1, from coordinate 10,405,060 downwards.
AAAGCTCTCCAGACTTCACGGTTATAATATCTCAAGGGATCCATGACCGGTGCATACCACTCATGAAACCAATTTTTCTGAGCCTTTCTTGTAATGATACTCTGAATATCATAACAAATTTCGAGATAATTAATCTGAAGTTCATCGAGACTAAATTTCTCGGCTATTAGATATTCAACATAACTAATAATAATCCTGCATCTTTTCTTTTTATTTTTTCTAAGATTACTTAGAACGAATCTACCAGGAGGTGACACCCTTCCTAGTAATTCAGGTAACCGCCGTTCTACTTCATCCGCTTGTTGGCGCGAGACATTCACCATGTTGAATTCCATTGGCTAATTCTCGCGTCAGGCTGTCTAGGGGTGGGAATTGGGTGGGTATGGATGGGCACAATCCATACACACATTTTACCCAAATATTATAAGACCCTACCCATACCCTACTCATGCCTCTTAATACCCACATGGGTAATACCCACTTGGGTATTACTTCCATGGGTATTTATGGGTATCCAACTATTCAACTATTATTCTTATTTTGTATTCTAACGTTTTAGATAATAAATTTATATTTGGAGCTCAAAATTTATATTTGAACTTTTTTTAATCTATCCTATCATATTATAAAGTTTCAAGTCAAACTGATAAAGTTAAATTTTAATTTAAAGTTTCAGTTTCAGTTAGTTTTTGCGACAAATAATGTCTATATATGTCGCGATAAATGTTATTGAATAAAAAGAATTAGGAGCTCAAAATTCATATTTGATCTGTTTTTAATCAATACTATCGTATTACAAAGTTTCATGTTAAACTGATAAATTTGAATTTTTCCTTAAATTTCAGTATATAAACGCAATTCAACTCGATATGCATATAGTTAAGACATTAATGGATATATGGAAACCCATGAATAATGGATACCCACACCAAATTATGGGTAACCCATACCCAGCCTACCCATTACCCATCTTTAATGGGTTTTACCCACCCATTATGGTTGGGTAAGGGTGGGTACCGAATATATGGGTATCAATTCCCACCCCTAAGGCTGTCTGCTAATGAATTCTTCGAACCCTGTATGTGTTCAATAGAGAAAGAGAACTGGTTAAGCCATAATTGCCAACGCAGGAGCCTGCCTTGCGCTTGCATATTTGATAAATTCTTTTTAACAAAGCCAAGTATGCCTTTGCAATCAGTTCGGATTGGAAATTCTTTGGAGTTAAAAAGATTAGAAACTTTTCAATTCCTCTTATGATAGCAAGAATTTCTTTTTCGATGGTAGTGTAATTGCATTCAGCCTTATTAAAACTTCCCACTGCAATATTTGCAGAGACGTTCTCCTTCTTTGATTTTGAGTACTGCACTCCAGTGCTCATTGCTAGCATCTGTCTCAAGAATCAAATCATCTTCTTCGTTAGGAAAATTAAGGACAGGAAGATTTTGACATAAATTTTAAGATTCCTTATAAGCAATGAATAATCCAAACTCCAATTCCATTCAACATCTTTTTTAAGTTTTCTTTGCAAAGCCTTTCTCAACTTTGCTAGATCCTTGATAAAATCTGATGCATAGGTGAGACACCCTAAAAATCTTTCTAGCTGTTTTCTATTCTCAACTTTTTCAGGAAACTTTTCTATTTTTTCTACGATGTGTTTTTGCAGAATGACTTGTCCAACTTTAATTTGTAATCCAAGAAATTCTATTTCTTGCTTAGCATAGACACACTTATTTTTTCCAAGAACATTTCCATGATTGATGCACTTTTGAGTTACTGCTAAGAGATCATCTTTGTGTTGTTTAATAGTTTTAGAGAAAATAAGGATATCATCAATATATACCAAACAACAATGACTGAGATCTTTGAAGACTAAATGGCATGACTAACCATTCATAATGCCCTTGAGGAGCACCAAAGACTGTTAAAGGAATGCTTTGTTCGTCCATTTTTATCTACCAATAACCACTCTTACAATCCATTTTAGAGAACCATAAGGCTCCTTGGATTCTATTGAAGAGAATTGTTTTGTTTGGAATATAGTATCCATCGAAGACTGTGTTATCATTAAGCTTTTTATAGTTGATGACCATTCTAACTTTTCCTCTTTTCTCTTCAGCATGATTTCTAACCATGAACGCAGGACTTGTATGTCAACTCTTGCTATCCCTGATAAGCTTTTTATCTAAAAGCTCTTTTATCAGTTCCTTAAATTCTTGGATATCTTGGTATGTATACACCATCTGTTTAACCCTGATAATGATATTGGGATCTGTTAAGCTGATAGTAGCGTAGGTTTTATCTTTATCCCAAAAATTTTAAAGGGTTGTCAGAATAGAGTTTTTTACATAACTCTTCTTGTTGTTTTTCAATTTGTTCTTTAACAAATAACTCTAGAAGTGAAATAGTCAATGCTACTTCTTTTTGAGTTGGCACCACTCTCTCACCACGCTGGTTGCGCGAAAAATCTATTGTTTGGTGGGTATATGCTTGTTGTAGCTTTTTAATAGGTATGGAGTGACCATCTATTGTGAAGATAATTTGTTGAATGGTTTGGATATAAGGAGAATATAATCTTTTGAAGTTATTTCCAATGATCATATCATGTGATGGTTGGTTTGTTGCCCAAAATATTGGAATTACACACTTGACTCCTCCCATTTCTATAGTTAAACCTTCAATAGCTTCACTATGGGTCATAACACTATTATCCGCAATTCTCACTTGCAAAGGATTTTTTGTCGTTTTCCATAAATATTCAGGAAATAGTGTCTTCTTGCCAAAGCGTACTGAACATCCACTATCTATGTATGCATATAGTTTATATTTGTCAATTCCTTCAATTAATGCATACTTTTATAGGAATATAGATGCTATTGAGGTTGGTTTTGGTGATCGCATAATGATTTTCTATATGCATGTTCAGTTCTGGTACTTCTTTAGCTATTTCATCCTCATATATAGGTTCACTTATAGTCCTAGTTTTGTAGCCAATGATCTTTCTATCTAGGCTGGATGTTCTATCTAGACAAGATCTTGCACAATCGAAACTCATTCTACTCATTTCCGAAGTCATACTTACAACATCATCATCTTTTGATACTAGTTTATCTCTAACTGACGAGCTTTCTCCCCAATCAGATCTAGTACTCATATTCCTTAACAATTGAGGTTTGATGGTGATTTTACCATCTTCATTAATCTTAATAACATTCTTCTTGCCAATTTTGGTTGGATTAGAGAAACTATCAATCCAAGAACATTCTATCCTGATATCTTGAGGATATGATTTTACCCTCTGAATTTTCTGTTTAGGTTCAGGACTCTCAAACTTTGCAGCTTCTATCATAGTAACTTTTGTCTTTGGATCTACGGTATTATCTAACTTGTAGATAATTTTCTAGAATATTCTAAGTGGATAAACACCTTGTTTCATATCCATACCAACGGTTTTTATCTTTAGAGATAAATTTTTTTTTGGCAAAATCATCTTTAAGACTAACATAATATCCCGTCCTGCAATTAAATCCAACTGATCCATTAAGTAAATTAGTCTTTATGCCAATGATAATCTGATTGTGAAATTTATTGTGCCTAATATCACACAGCAATGCATAAAGATCTATATCCTTGCCGTAATGTTGTAATGAAGTTATTTGGACTTGCACACTTCCTACATGGATATATCTATATTTTCTATCCTTGTTGTGCCTCAGAACACTTTCCCAATTGATTAGGTTTACTTCTCCAACGTCATACTCTCAATCTTTAATCTCTAAGTCTCCCTCCATCATTTCACAAACATATTTTGATTTTAACTAAAAGATGGATTTTTTTATAGATCATATCCTTTTGGATAATTGGAATTACCCAATCACCTTTAACTTCTTCACCATGATTTTCATCATCTATTATGAATTTCTCTCCTTGTAAGTCTCCTAGACTCACTAAATTACCTTCCATCATATGACTAGTATCTTCATAATCGGAATCAGATTCATTATCTATGATGATTTCAACAATACCTTTGTTATTGCTAAAGGCAAGCTCAAAGGTTTCTTCTTCAGTTATTTCGTCATACTCAAGACTTCCTAAAGTTTGTATCAACTTATGATTTTTCTTGGTTTAATACTCATTAGCATAGCGACCAACTTCACCACAAGCCAAACATTTACAATTACTTTTGCCTGTGGGGCAATAAGTACTTTTTCTGAAAAATCTTCTTTTCTTTGGGGCTCGTTTGTTGGTATATAGCTTTCTCCTGAGTTTTTTCACTTCTTTGTTTATTAAAAGCCTTTTTCTTATAACCTCTTTTTAGTTCAGAGACTCCCCATCTGTGTGGAGTATCCCAACAGAATAGGAATTGTTTCTTAATGGTCTGATGTTTTTTGATATTTAGGCATTGATTAGTGATTCATCTTCTTATGAAGGCACATCTCATACCAAGAGTATCAGTATGTTCAGGATTCTTTTTCAACCATTCTTCAAATTTCTGTTGGATAATGGAATTTATAGGATAAGGTAGTTTATCATAAAACATAGCCAAATTCGTAGGGTTATGGCCAATTTTATAATAAAAGTAACTAAACTCATTAACATAATGCTCCAGATATCTCATATCTAGAATTTCTATACTAACAAGTTTTCGTTGATATTCTCTTATCTTTTCTTCAATTTCTAGATTAACGCCAATAAACTCCATAGAAATTTCTTTGCACAGGGCTTTAAACATTTCAGTAGGATTTTCTACTACTCTCAATATAACTTTAGCCTCTTCAGAACTAAAATCATACCAATCTGCCACTGTTCCTGAAAAACTGTGTTCTAAATAATTTAGAAAGTTTTCAGATGTCCAGTTGGCATTTAGATTGAGAACACTACTCATACCCCTCTTCCAATGTTCAAATATTTCTTCCCTGTTACGGACTCCATCTAGATTTAACATGTACCTAGTTTGACTTATGGGAATAAGACTTCTTCATGAAGAGGTTGATATAAGGTTTTAAAGGAAAATGACTTAGTTCATCCAGCTATATTATTTCTTGGTTGGATATATCTATTATTACTACAACTAGATTCACCAAAATTTTGAGGTAATGATATTACATGGACTTGGTTTGTTTCAAGTTCTTCCCCAACTTCATTTTCCTCGGATATTTTGCTTAATCTCTCTCTAATCTCGTCTAGAGGTATAGCCTTCATATCTTCTAATTTGATTAAGTTCATTTGTTGGTAGATTTCTTCCTCAATTAGCACATAATTGACATCTTTAATCTCATTATTAACCTCCTCTTCTAACAATATCTGTTTTTCGGCAATAACCGTCATAATATTATTAAGAGCTGCTCCTTCTTGTTCTATTTCGAATAACCCTTGGAGTTCCTTCAAACTTAGAGTTTGAAGTTCCTTCGTCATCTCTTTCTTGATTATTAGGAGATTCTTCTTCTTCTCTTTTAGCGGCCTCAACAAGTTCTGGTGCGTTTTTCTTAAGAGAATGCAAAGGAAAAGGAACTTTGTTTTGTTGATTTTGGAAAGGATATTATTTTTATAAGTAGTACTGGTATTACTTAAACTTTCATACTCAAGCACTCGATGTCTTGAATCGTTTAACAAACTTATATGGGAAGTATGAGCAAACTTGTTTAAAGCTCTTACTTCACTTCTAAGTGCTTCTAAATCCTTTTTAAGGTCTAAAATTAAATCAAAGATAGAATTTAACTAAGCTCCTATCTCGCTTGTTTGATCTGGATTATGGAAGATATGAGCAAAATCAGGATAAGGACAATTGGGTGAGGTCATTAATTACTAATAATATGTTTTTAAATTCACTAATTATAATTAGTGAAGATTGACACGTGGCTCAGATACCAAATGGAAAAGGACCATAAATAAAGCAGAAATATATAAACTATAGTAAACAGAATTATTAACTGTGCTAAAATAGAGTTTTTAACTACTAAGGACCAAAAACAAAACTAAAAGGCAAGCAGGGACTAAAGTGCAAATATAAAAAGTTCAATTGTCACCCATAAATTATTACCCCATAATATAGGGTACCTGATAGTTATTTTTCAAAATATAGGGCCCTTATAGTTATTACACTAAAACTTAGGGTCCTGATAGTCATTAAATAAAAAACCATAAATACTCAAGCCCCTTATAAGTACTCATTGGGTAATGCCTCCTCCCACTTTCCTTTGTTTACCTTGTACCACATTGCCTCATCTTGTGGTTTTTCTTGCAGAAATAAAACAAACCAAATAAAAACTTAGGCTTAATATTTTGGTGGAGGTTCTTTGCTTAATATTTGGGAACGTCGTTTGCTTCCGTTGAGCATTTGCTATACAGAAAACTCATTTGTACCAAGATTGACCCACGATTCCACTTTCCGACCTCAGAAGAGGAGAAGCAGAGACAGAGACGGAGAGGGGAAGCCACGCCTCAAATTTCCACTTCTAGTTCTCTCTAAATTTTCGCATTTATCTGTTCGATCTTCCTTCAAATTATTGCAGGTTTGTTTTTCAAATCTTCATCACTTTTAGTTTTTGCCCCCGGCCTCTCTCTCTCTCTCAATGTCGATTGAGTGGATTGTATGTTACATTGCTACGTAGCTAAAACATGTGTTTAATTGGGAATTTTGAGGAGAGAGAAACTTAGAAGCCAAGAGTGAGAGAAGGGGCATCAGTTAGGTAGAAAATAGGGAATGGGGAACGATGGTTTTTGATCAAGATAAAAGGGTAGGGATGTGAAGTTAGCGAGAAATTAAGGAATGAGAAACCGTGGTTACAAATAAAGTGTTTGGGAGGGGTGATGTTTGACTAGGAAACCATAAAATTCACGTTAATTAATTTATTTATCTAAAATTCTATTGGTTCAATCACCTAAAAATGCTCTCCTTTCATAATTCAGTAGACCCCACCTACTTTTCTATTACAAAAAATTACTTAGAGGTACCCTAACTTTTGAAGAAACAATTTTTTGATACCCTAACTTTTCAAAACTAATTTTGGGGTACCCTTACTTTTAGGATTAGAAATTAGTAGGTGAATTTCTGGTGAAACTCCGATTGATTCAAATCATTTTCGTTCAAAAAAGCAAACGGCATTTTCGTCCACAAATATACTTAATCAATTTCCCGCCTAAAATTCACCGGTGAATTCAAATCATCGGCCGGAAATTCACCTAATTATTTCTAATTCTAAAAGTTAGGGTACCCCAAAATTAGTTTTTAAAAGTTGGGGTACCGGAAAAACGTTTCACCAAAAGTTAGGGTACCCCTAAGTAATTTTTTGTTTCTATTATAATATATAGATTATTCTACAAATATTGGAAGAAGAAAAACTAATTATCCACATCTAACCTTTTTCAAAATATTACTCAGAGATACCTCAATATATGGGAAACTATTTTTCGATACCTCAACTTTTCTAAATTTATTATTTCGAGGTACCCCTAATTTTTGGGGTAATAATTATTAGGTATCTTTCCGATCATCAATTTTGTTAAGTGACCGAAATAACCTTATTCTTCTTCTTCTTCTTCCCCATCTTCCTCATCTCTATTAATTTCATTAATTAATGGAGTCTAAAATCAATTTTTTTAACTCTCTTTTCCCATTCTAAAATTAAAACTTTCTCGTTCGATCCCCACCACCTTCTCGCTCACCACCCACAGTACACGGGCGCCCTTCGAGAACCTTCTACAAGCCGCCGTCGTAAATGCATTTCTCAATAATTAAGACGAGATTTTTACTAACCCATCGTAGAAGGTCTCGCGGCTAATGGTCTCCTACGACCAGCCCGTCGTAAATGCATTTCTCAATAATTAAGACGAGATTTTTTTTCCGTCGTAGATTATTACTAATAACTAAGACGGGATTCCTCCCGTGGTAAATGAATAGAACCAATTAAGACATGGTTTTCTCCCTGTCGTACATGATCTGCAGAAATTAAAACATGTTTTCCTTCCCGTAGTAGATGCTCCCAAGCAACTGAAGACAAGTTTCTTTTCCCGTTGTAAATGATTTTCACAACAACTGAAGACAAGTTTCTTTTCTCGTTGTAAATGATTTATAATATATTTTTACATTTAATAATAATAAATTAATTATTTCAAGTAATAGAAAATGACAAGTATCACAGCATGTGAACTAATCACTTAAATAATGATAATGTGTCCAAAAATATATGCCCAAGTATGAGTTGTCATCTCATGTTATATTTTCTAGTGCAAAAAACACTATTAATGTCTTATAACAAAAGATCACCTAAGATATGAAGATCTATATAAAGTTATAAACCAAAAGTTGTACACCAAAAAATGATTTGCATTCATGAGCTTATCCTCACTCTTATGTTCTTCCTAGTTTCAAGTATTTACTAAGGTTCTTCATTAAGGCATCCATGCCAGTTCCCACTAACCCTCCAGAATCTCATTAACAATTGATTCTATTTCAAAAAAGAAAGTTGCATTCAACCTCATTCACCCGAATATAATGTGTGTGGGACACAGGGGCGGAGCTATGAATTTTTTATAGTGGGGGCCAAGTTTAAAATTTACGTCATATAAAATAAATACTAAAAATTTATATAGTAATGTATTCTAATAAATTAATAAATAACCACATAATATGATAATCAACGTAATTGATGATGGAAAACGTACATTAATTTAAAGGAACTCTTCATCTGCTTGGCGTTCATAAGTTCATGGAGCTACACAATTGATGCATCCTTCAAAACAAATAATAATAATATATTAAAAAGTGACATATATTAAAACTCATGCAAATAAAAAAAAGGTTCATTGAAGATACCTCATCAGTTCAATCTTCCTCGCCTATTTTTAATGTCATCAAAATCATCTATTATTTTATCCACTGAGAATGTCTTGGCAATTTCCTTCTCAATATAATCAATTTAAACACTTAAAAATTAAATAGATATAATACCCATTCAATAACTATATTTTTATTAGACACAAAAATTAATAACTTAAATAAAGTTCACAAATTCAATAAACATACTATTATTCCTAAATTGATCTATACAAAAACTAATTCAATAATTTAAGTGAACAATGTAAATATATTAATTTAACAAATTAAGCATCTAATCAGTGAAAACAAATACACAATAGTCCTTTTATATATTTAACTAAAACAATTTAGCAATATTGCATATAAAACAATCAATAAGTACAACTACAATATATAGAGAAAAGTAAACCAAATAAACAATCTAATATCTTTAAATATCTAATCAATGGTATTACATATAACACAAATACACAACAGTATTGTTGTAAAGTACTACTAATAAACTAATAAACAATTGTTTTTAAATACTTAATAATTCAATTGTTTGTTTATTTGTATGAGTGAATACTGTGAATGAGTGAAAAGTAAAGCAAATAAGCATCAGACCTTTTGTATGAGTGATTGCCTAATGGTGAATTGGTGATGCGGTGATGCATTGATGTCGTGATAGGTCTTTGTCTCTGACCCTCTGTAGCTCTGTCCTCTGAGACTCTGAATTTTTAGTTTTGCACACTGTTGTCTGTGTCACTATCTCTGTCTGTCCCTTCAACTTCCACAATTCAATTGCAACTGATTTTTTTTAATGGGAGGAAATAAGGTATAACCTAGTATTGGGTATTAAATTTGATGGGCCCAAAACAACAAAACTGATATGTTTTTTTTAAAAAAATTCATTAGGGGGAGGGGAGGGGGGCTGGCCCACACTAACCCCCTAGTTACGCCCCTGGTGGGACATACGAAGAATAGGCGAAATGGAAAAAAAGTTTAGCTGCAACGACATCATCGGTGGTTGTTAGTCCAAAATAATGCAAATACAAAACAATCATATCCAATTTTAGGGTTAAGAAATCAATTACATGGGAATTGGTTGTCCCAACGCTGAACTCTAGCCATACTCCATCATCCTAACCTTGGGAGATCCACTTGTGACTGAGAGAAATATGATGAAGGAACAAGAGTCGCCGCTGAAGATTGAGCGAGGGAGGGGCGGCGAAGAGACTACGCGATGAACGAAGGAGGGGCCAAACTCACACAAAAGGGATGAAGAGACTGAGCGATAAACGAATGAGTCGATGAAAGTGTTTCAATTTTTCCCTTCTTTTCTTTATTTTAGAGGAAATCCCATTTGGTAGGTTCCAAATTTTGTCTATTCCATGTTGTCAACCACTTTACAAAATATTTCAAGTGGTAAACTTATTTTGAAAATGTTTCCATCTGGTGAGCTCGTTTTTGTACACTAGTTGACTTCTTCTTATAAAACTCTAATCATGTCTCAATCTCACTCACCTCACCCTCTTAATCTCACACTCGACTCACTTAGAATAATTTTTAAAGTGCTGACAACTTGAAATAATATTTAAAGTGTTCAAAATAAGCCTACCATTTGGAATAATTTTCAAAATAAGCCTACTACTTGGAATATTTTATAAAGTGGTTAACAACTTGGAATAAGTAAAAGTTGAAGCCTACCAAATAAAATTTCCTTTATTTTATTTTGGTTGAGTCAAATTTTTAATTCTTGGCCCGAAAATTGCCTAGCGGCCAATTTTACATGGGCACTTAATTTTTTCTTTTATTTGGTAGCACAGCGGGCTACTAATGCAACTACGATAGGATTATTTCCCGTCTTAAATAACATAATATTCTAGAGGGGAAAAAACCATGTCGTAATTAATGTATTATCTATGACAGTTTTTAGCGACTATTGCTAATGAGTGGTCATAAATAAAGGCATTTCTAGTAGCGATATGCTGGTGTGGGGCTAGATAAATGCTGTTGTAGGCCTTTATTCATATATTTTATTACTAAATTTCTAGTGTGTGTGTGTATATATATATAAGAAATTTCCTGCGTCCAAGGTGCTTGGTGCCCTAGCCATGGCGAAGACCAGGAAATCCGCCCGTCGATCATCAAATAGCAAGTCGTCGGCAAGTTCTCCGGCCAAAGTTCCTCAACCACAATCTGAATCAAAACGTTCCAGTGGAAATCCTCAAAGTTCGGCAGTGGTAGAAGAATCTGTGACAGAATTAAAGAAGGCTGATACGCCATAACAAAATAGCAAAATTACAACATTTGCGTCTCTTCTTGATCCGGTGAAGGCAACAATCTGGAATTTATCCGGGCGCCTGTTATTTGGAATAAACCACATTAAAGAAGTTGATCCTCCCAGTATCAAAGGCCAATTTCGCTTTTGTGACATGTGGGTAAAGCACATGAATTTCCCGAAGATAGTGCAAGATGCAACTAATATTGATTGTTATGGAACCTGATAGTATAAGCCTAGAAGATATCTTCAAGCTGCAAAATCTATGTTGAAAAATATGAACGAAAGAAATTATTATGACCTCTATCAACAGCAACAACATGCTCGTATGGAATTGGGAACAAGCTCAATCAGAGTTTGATAATGATCCTGCAAATGCCGACAGACAACTAAAGGTGGTGAATGCTCAGAATCATTACACTGCCATTCTTTACTCCACAAGACTTCTCATCGCTCAACAGACGAAAATTGAAAAAGAAGCAATGGGGGATGCGTGCACTAAATTCTTTTTCAGTATAATGAAGCAAAGGAAACAACAACAATCTATCTATTCTATACAAGACAATCAAGGAAATAGAATAGAAGGTTATAAAGAGGTTGCAGATAACATTCTCCAGTACTATAAAGGAATGCTCGGTACTCAGAACTACCAAAGAGACCCGATTAATTCAGAAATAATCAAGCAGGGGAAGCTCCTTACTGATGATCAACAAGCCCATCTTATTCAGAATTTCACAACTCAAGAGGTCCGGGACGCCTTGTTCTCCATTTCGAATCACAAATCTCCGGGTCCGGATGGTTTTCAAGTGGTTTTTTTCAAAGAATCGTGGGACATTATTGGCCCTTATTTCACCTAAGCCATCCTTGAATTCTTCCAGACCGGTAAGCTCCTTAAAGCTTATAATTCAACTACATTAGTTTTGATCCCGAAGGTGGAAGTTCCTATGACTGTTGTGGATTTTCGTCCAATCTCTTATTGTAATGTGGTTTATAAATGCATCACCAAGCTTATGGCTAACCGCCTTAAACATGTCCTACCACATATTATCAATGAACGTCAGTCCGCTTTTGTTCACTGATAAGTACTTCTTGTATATATGAGAACTTGGTTGTTTTGATGAGAATTTGGGGAATATTTGATTTGATTATGTTATTTTATACCCGAATTTCCCATATTACACTTGGTTTGGAGTTTGGTGAGTTTTGTAGGGAATTTATGAAGAATCGATGTAAACCGAGCCCAAAAAGCAAGTGTAGATCTAAGTTATGAGCTTAAAGGACTAAGAAGTGAGATGTTGGATCACCCAAGGCCCAAACAATGGCCCAAAGTACTCCTAGGCCTGAAAAAGACAGTGGCACGGGTGGTGTCTGCAGTGGGACGGGTAGTGCCTATGACCAGAACGTGAAGAATTGTGTGCAGTGAAGCGACATGGGTAGTGCCTAGGGGGGCACGGTCCGTGTCACTATGAGCACGGTCCGTGTCACCCCTGGCACGGTCCGTGCCTCTCCTGTCTTTTCATTTTCGACGGTTTTGAGTTGATATTTGCCTATATTATGCTTACTTCCGGCGGAGTTTATGGAGAACAATCATCCACCATCATCCATTTCATGCCCTAATCATATCATTCATCATCCATATTCCATTCCATCATTGAAGATTGAGAGAAGATTGAAGATTGAAGAGCAACTCGAACATACTTTGAAGTGGAGGAGCAAAAGTCCTCCATTGTTGATTCCTAGCAAGTTTATTCTTCACTTGGGTTTATTTCTCAATCTCTCATAGATTTTCATATTCTTTCTAGAATAGATTTCAATTGCTTTGTAGTTTCAAACATGAATAGTGAGTAGTTCTTTTTAGTTTAGGGGATGAACCTTTGAAGTTGCTTGATGAGTTGACTTTGTTGGATTGAATTATCATGAATTTAGTTTGTTTCAATCTATTCGGTCTTTGAATTGAATTGTTATTGCTTTTGCTTGATCACCAATTACAAGTTAATAGGTTGTTGAATGAAGTACCGAAAGGAGAAGTTTGATTACCCGAAAACCTAGATTAAACTAGTTAAAATTATCTATACATAGAAGTTTTAACTAGGGTTCTTGAGATAATTTGATCTTTAACCTTGACTAAATCGAAATAACCACGAAAGTATGTGCTTGGTTTGTCTTGGCAATTCGCTCTAGTGACAAAATCTCATTGCGAAGTATTCTATGCGATTATCGAACCTTGATTGTGCAAATTAATGAAATGAAAGTTCAATCCACATCGCTGATTCGTTATTTGACTTAGGTTTCATCCCCTGAACGCCTTTTTACCTTGATTAAATTCGAAAAGTTTGTGTGAATAACCCTTTGTTTAGTTCTTGATTGTGATTAGATTTAGAATTAGTTATTTCAAACCAAAAACGGATCGACTTAGCGATCAACTAGGAGGCTAGTTCAGTGCGTTGAAAGGAAAAGTCCCTGTGGGAACGACCTTGATTTATGCTACAATTTCACCCGTGCACTTGCGGCCTATCAAGTTTTTGGCGCCGTTGCCGAGGACTTTGTCCCTAGCCAGCCACTGAACGAATACCCTAAGGTTGCCTAAGTCATTTATTTTCTGTTTTGATTTTCCTTGGTTTTTTGGTTTTTGTCTTGCGAGGTTTACTCTACGTGCATGCAAAAAGCTCCACTCTTTGAGCTTGATCCTGAAATCGAAAGAACCTTTCGCTCCCGGCGAAAGAAGCAAAAGTTAGAGCACGCCCGGAGAAGACAAGAAGAGAACTCCAAGCGAAAGAACACCATGTCCGGTGTTGGCGGCGGTGGCGGTGGCGAAGAGCCTAGAATCACGCTTGGCTCCTATGTGATGCCAAATGTCACGAATCAACCCTCCGCCATTAATCCCCCAAGAGTGGCCGCTGACGATTTCCAGCTGAGGAGTTCACTCATCAATTTGGTGAAGGCCAACCCATTCCATGGCCTCCCCAATGAAGATCCCAACCGACACCTTCGCCTATTCAACCAAGCATGTGAGACCTTTAAGGCAAATGGTGCAACGCCCGATGCAATCAAGCTGCGATTGTTTCCCTTCTCACTTGAAGGGAAGGCTTGGGAGTGGTTGGATGCTCTTCCATCAAGCTCTGCCATCACCACTTTTGACCAACTTGCTAGCTTATTCTTGGCGAAGTACTTTCCTCCTAGCAAGTTGACGAGCCTCCAGAATCAAATCTCAACATTTGTCCAAAAGCCGGATGAGTCCCTCTATGAAGCATGGGAGAGGTTCAAGGACCTCTTGCGTCAATGCCCCCACCATGGTTTAGAACCATGGGTCCCGATACAAGCCTTCTACAACGGGGTGGATGACAACTTGAGGGCCAACATCTTGGCGGCGGCGGGAGGCAACATCATGTCCAAGACAGTGGCGGAACTCCAAACTTTGATTGAGGAGATGGCGATCAATAGCTACCAGTGGTCAAAGCCCCGTTCCAAGAGGACGGGAGGTAAGTATGAAGTTGATGCTATTTCTATGTTGAATGCTAAGTTGGATGCCATGACTAAGAAGATGGATTTGTTGAATGTGAATGCTCCCCCTCCCCAACCATGTGCGTCGTGTCAATCATATGAGCATGAGACCTTGAATTGTCCTAGTGGGTTGGTTAGCAATGAATCGACCGAAGTGGTTAACTATGTTGGTAACCCTTCTCATAGGCAAAACTTTGACCCTTTTTCCAATACTTACAATCCCGGTTTTAGGTTCCACCCGAACTTTTCTTACCGGAATAATAACCAAATGGGTCAACCCCAAGGACAAAGACAACCCCAAGCACCTCCACCACAAGCTCCCCAAAAGCCTAACCTAGAGGCCATGATACAAGCTTTGATGTTGTCTCAACAACATCACCAACAACGGAAACTTGAGCATCAACAAAGACAAGATGAGGTGATTAAGGCCTTAGCTACTAAAGTTGACCTTATGAGCACCCACACTCAAATGCTTGAGAATCAAATTGCCATTCAAGCTGGTACCTCCACTACCCCTCCGGGAATGCTTCCCGGAAAGCCCGAACCTAACCCTAAGGAACAATGTAATGCCATTGTTTTGAGGAGTGGGACACAATATGAGGGACCTAGCGTGCCAAATACCAAGCATGGGGGAGTTGTAGTTGAGAAAGAGGTTGAGAGGCCTAGTGAGAATGTTGTTGGTTTTCAAAGAGAGAAAGACCTTGAGAGTGAGCATTCAAAAGAGAACACCGAAACCCGACCTTCATCTCCACCTAGAGTTTACAAACCACCGTTACCCTTTCCTCAAAGATATGCTAAGGCTAAATTTGATGCAAAATTCGGCAAGTTCTTTAATATGTTAAAGCAATTGAATGTGAATGTGCCGTTTTTGGATGTTTTATCTCAAATGCCTTTGTATGCAAAGTTTTTGAAAGAAATCCTCTCTAAAAAGAGGAAAATTGATGAAATTGAGGAAGTTGCTTTGACTGAAGAATGTAGTTCCGTGGTTCTTAACAAGCTTACTTCTAAGCTTAAGGACCCGGGAAGCTTTAGTATTCCATGTGGCCTAGGTAGCTTAACCGTTGACCGAGCTTTGTGTGATGTGGGTTCTAGTGTAAGCTTAATGCCCTATTCTTTGTATGAACGGTTGAACCTAGGAGAGTTGAGACCAACTACCATGTCATTGCAAATGGCGGATCATTCTATCAAGTACCCTAAGGGTATTTTGGAGGACTTTCCCCTTAAGGTGGGTGATTGCTATGTGCCGATTGATTTTGTCATCCTTGATATGCCCGAAGATTCCCGTACCCAAATCATTTTGGGGAGACCTTTTCTTGCTACCGTAGGGTGTGTCATAGATGTACAATGTGGAAAGATGAAGTTTAGGATAGGGGAACATGAACTTGAGTTTGACTTATTCCGTGATGTTTTGCCACGTGGCGTTTCCCCTTGCTTTGGTGTTGATGTGTTTGGTGAGAAGGATAAGAATTTTGATGGTTTGATTTGTGAAAAGAAAGATGATTGTGTGCATGTAGTGGAGAGTGAAAAGCTTGAGAAATCTCGTGACCATTCTGTTGAAAATTCTTGTGGTTTATTTATTGATAAAGGCCATGAACTTGGCGATGCAAGGGTGGGAATAAAAGAAATCTTGCTCCCACTTAACATCATCAAGAACGTGCCTTATGCTATTAACAAGGGTACATTGGATGAGATTTTCAGGTTTGATGATGGAGATCCATCCATTTTTGAAGGAGGTGATGAGTTTGACCCAAGCTGTGGGGTCAATTTGAAGATGTTTGGAGTTACTATGCAATGTGAAGCTCCAAAAGCCCTTGGCTATGGAGTTATGGACTATTCACCGGGTTGAGAGGTACCTTGTCCAGCTTAGGACATTAAACAAGCGCTTTTTGGGAGGCAACCCAAGCTTTTTCGATTTTATTTTTATTTTATTTTATTTTTTTTTAGGATTTTCTAAAATTTTTCCTTATTTTTCTTCTTTTTATTTTTGATTTTTCTAGATTTGTGTTTTCTTCCTTGCTTCTCGGGTGATGTTTCGCATTGCGGACAATGCTCGGTTCAAGCATGGGGGGGATTTGTGTAACTTTTTGTGGATATGTGTGTTTTGAGTCGTTTTTATTTTTGATTTTTAACTTGTTTTGAGTCTTTTTCTTTTGTTTTGATTTTATTTCTTTTGTTTTCTAGATTTACTTGTAGTTTTTTAATTTCCTCTTTTCGTAGTTCATTTTTCGTTTTCTTATTTTCTTATTTTCATTTTGAGTCTTGTAAAAGGTTTTTGAAAAAAAAAGAAAAAAATTAGAAAATTAAAAAAAAACTGCTTGATATAGGATTTGGCGAGATAGTTTTCTTTTGACTTGATTTGATCTTGTATAGGCCGTTTGTGAAAGACTGTGAATTGACATGAGTTGTGATGCTAATTGTTGTGAGAATTGTGCTAGGATAGTAAGACCGATTGTCTTTGTTTCTATTGTAAGAGTGAGTTGTGCATATGCATATCTTCTTAAACTATGTAATGATTGTTGAGCGCTACCCGTGAGTCAACATAAGCCTAAAAGAAAAGACTAATCATTTTTATTAGTCTAATTTCCATGAGTGACTCACCATTGTGGCATCCTCCTTCATTTGCTTTGCATCTCCTTGAAATTGCTATGCATTGTACTTTGACAAGATGATAGAGGCATTAGGAATTGAACCCGCAAACCTTGACCACCCGTTTAAATCAGAATATCCTTAGTTAGCCCTTTCTTGCCTTGACTTTTTCTTTTCTTGAACCCATATTATGAGCCTTGGCCGATTATATATTTCCTACCCTTAAGCCATTGCTTGAAATGTGTTGAGTATGAAGTTGGGTTGATTGTGGTTACTTTGGTGGTTTGGTTTGTGATGGGGATTGGGTTGAGTTGTAAATATTGATTTGATTCCCCAATTATGTGCACTGAGGTTGTTGGTTGGAATTGGTAGCTTGCCTAGTGTGTGTTGTTTATAAGTGTGTATGTTTCATTCAAGAAGAAAGAAAAAAAAAAGAAAAATATAGAAAAATTGTGAAAACAAAAGAAAAAAAAATCGGAGAATTCCGTAAAAAAGAAGAAAAAAAAAAGAGTAAAGTGTTTGACATTGTGTTTCTTTTGTTTTGAGGCAAGTTTCCAATTGTTTGTGGGGTTGAATGGGATTGATTTTAAGTGGTGAGAGTGTATGTATGTTGAATTGGTGCGAAATAATTTCAAGCTTTGGCTTTTAGCTCCACAATTCCCAAATATTTTCCACTCCTTACCCTTAACCCTAGCCCCGTTACAACCCTTGAAAGTCCTCTTGATTGTCATTGTTGGGAGAGTCGAGATTCTTAGCAAATACGTGGTTGGTTGTGGCTTTGGTTTGAGTGTTTGAGCGAACTTTCAATGATTTTTTATATTTAAACACATGAGAGGAGTGTTTCCACATTCCCAGAAAGTGAGTTTGCTCTTCATTCTTACCTAGTTTCATGCTTAACATGTGCCTTCTTATCTCATTCGGTGATTAAGGGTGATTGGTTGAACTTGTCGAGTACCATTCTTGAATAATTTGTCTTCATTTACTTGTGTAAATTGGCTTCTTTTTCACTCTCGGGCTGTACTTTAGATTAGATTGGGTTGATTGAATGTTCTATCATTGCCATCCTTAGGAGTTGTAATTATATAAAAAATTTTCGTTTTCGTTCATTTTTACTTTTGAGTCTTTTTACTTTTGCTTTGAGTTCTTTGAGTCTTTTTGTCCGGTTTTCTTTTATTTTCTTTTATTTTCTTTCTTTGCCTTTTCTTTTGAGTTTAGACTTGCTTAGGGACAAGCAAGGACTAAGCATGGGGGATTTTGATAAGTACTTCTTGTATATATGAGAACTTGGTTGTTTTGATGAGAATTTGGGGAATATTTGATTTGATTATGTTATTTTATACCCGAATTTACCATATTACACTTGGTTTGGAGTTTGGTGAGTTTTGTAGGGAATTTGTGAAGAATCGATGTAAACCGAGCCCAAAAAGCAAGTGTAGATCCAAGTTATGAGCTTAAAGGACCAAGAAGTGAGATGTTGCATCACCTAAGGCCCAAACAATGGCCCAAAGTACTCCTAGGCTTGAAAAAGACAGTGGCACGGGTGGTGTCTGCAGTGGCACGGGTAGTGCCTATGACCAGAACGTGAAGAATTGTGTGCAGTGAAGCGACACGGGTAGTGCCTAGAGGGGCACGGTCCGTGTCACTATGAGCACGGTCCGTGTCACCCCTGGCACGGTCCGTGCCTCTCCTGTCTTTTCATATTCGGCGGTTTTGAGTTGATATTTGCCTATATTATGCTTACTTCCGGCGGAGTTTATGGAGAACAATCATCCACCATCATCCATTTCATGCCCTAATCTTATCATTCATCATCCATATTCCATTCCATCATTGAAGATTGAGAGAAGATTGAAGATTGAAGAGCAACTCGAACATACTTTGAAGTGGAGGAGCAAAAGTCCTCCATTGTTGATTCCTAGCAAGTTTGTTCTTCACTTGGGTTTATTTCTCAATCTCTCATAGATTTTCATATGCTTTCTAGAATAGATTTCAATTGCTTTGTAGTTTCAAACATGAATAGTGAGTAGTTCTTTTTAGTTTAGGGGATGAACCTTTGAAGTTGCTTGATGAATTGACTTTGTTGGATTGAATTATCATGAATTTAGTTTGTTTCAATCTATTCGGTCTTTGAATTGAATTGTTATTGCTTTTGCTTGATCACCAATTGCAAGTTAATAGGTTGTTGAATGAAGTACCGAAAGGAGAAGTTTGATTACCCGAAAACCTAGATTAAACTAGTTATAATTATCTAGACATAGAAGTTTTAACTAGGGTTCTTGAGATAATTTGATCTTTAACCTTGACTAAATCGAAATAACCGCGAAAGTAGGTGCTTGGTTAGTTTTGGCAATTCGCTCTAGTGACAAAATCTCATTGCGAAGTATTCTATGCGATTATCGAACCTTGATTGTGCAAATTAATGAAATGAAAGTTCAATCCACATCGTTGATTCGTTATTTGACTTAGGTTTCATCCCCTGAACGCCTTTTTACCTTGATTAAATTCGAAAAGTTTGTGTGAATAACCCTTTGTTTAGTTCTTGATTGTGATTAGATTTAGAATTAGTTATTTCAAACCAAAAACGGATCGACTTAGCGATCAACTAGGAGGCTAGTTCAGTATGTTGAAAGGAAAAGTCCTTGTGGGAACGACCTTGATTTATGCTACAATTTCACCCTCGCACTTGCGACCTATCATTCACGGACGTGAAATGCTCCATAATATTCTGCTATGTCAAGAATTAGCAAGGGGTTTCAGCCGTTAAACTTCATCAGCGAGATGCATTCTAAAAATAGATCTCTGGAAAGCTTTCGACACGGTGCACTAGGACTTCATAGAGGAACTTCTAACAGGCTACAACTTTCCACCCATTTTTGTCAGCTGGATCAAGGAATGTATTACTTCCACCTCCTTCACTTTACAAATAAATGGTGGCCAATTTGGGTACTTCAAAGAAGGGAGGGGAATTAGACAAGACGACCCTATCTCGTCCCTCCTCTTTGTTCTTACAACGGACTACTTATCTCGGTGCCTCACTTTTGCAAGCAAACAAGAAGGTTTCAAATTCTACCCTCGTTGCAAAATCTGAATCTGACACATCTGGCTTTTGCCAACGACTTATTAATAGTTTCTGAAGCGACCACCCAATCTGTTCAACATATTATAAATGCTCTTCATCACTTCCAGAACACTGCAGGATTAGCTGCAAACCATGGGAAATCCACGACTTTGATAACAGGTGTTCCACCTCAGCAGAAACAATGTATCCTGGATTTGACAAACTTCCAAGATGGAAGTTTTCCCATCACCTACCTTGGAATGCCAATTATGGATGGGAAACTCAGCAAGATGGATTGTATGAAGCTTGTTGACAAACTTACAAAAACTATCCAGTCATGGCGCACAAGCAACATCTCCTACGCTGGGAGGGTCAGCCTCATCAATAACGTTCTGATGAGCATCTATACTTTTGGGCCTCAATCTTCATTATCCCCTAGGAGGTAATTAACAAAGTAACCAAAATTTGTAGAACTTCCTATGGTCCGTCACTTTTGATTACCACCGCACCCCTCTTGTCTCCTGGGATACTGTCTGTAAGCCAAAAAGTAAGGGAGGTCTCGGTATCAAACACTTGAGTAATTGGAACACAGCGCTGATTGGAAAGCAAATTTGGGCTATTGCAACCAAGAATGACAGCCTTTGGGTCAAATGGATCCACGAGCGATACATCAAAACCCGAGACTGGTGGTCCTTCACCCCTAGAGGTGACACCTGCTGGTATTTCAAGAAAATTTGCAGGGTTAAGGACCGCCTGAAAGGGCTAAATATAAGCCCTTATACTGTCAAACAAGCTTATGCAAACCTGTGTGGTGATCATGATAACTGGCCATGGGCTCGTTTAGTTTGGAACAGGTTTAATACTTGCCGACACTCCTTCATTCTATGGCTGACTATGCATGATAAGCTACCAACTCGCAGCCATCTAGCTAAGCACTCTCCCCTCATTCAAGACATTTGCGGACAGTGTGGAACTGAGGTTGAAACTATAAATCATATCTTCCACAGTTGTGTTGTTTCAACCGAAATCTGTCAAAGCATACATCATTGGTTGCACATCCCTAACAGAAGCTCAGATTTCCATGATTGGTGCAGGAAAATCCTTCACTGGAAAAAGCCCAAACATTTGAAACAAATCTCCTTTGCAGCAGTTACAAGCATTGTATACAATATTTGGAGGATTAGGAACCTCAAGGTATTTCATTAGAAGACACAAGGGCCTTGTCAAACCATCTATCATATTAAAAGCTCAATTAGGAATAGGACTCTTTTCTTAGTTCATCATACTACTCGATGTAATCAATATATAGACATTCTTTGTTAATTTCTTATGTTTGTTCTCTGTTTTATTTGGAATAAAGTTTTTTTAACCGTTCCAATATATATATATATATATATATGAAAATTGGGTTTTAATAATTCCTACTTTCACTAATTGTATAACAGTAATCGCTACTTTCATTTTGGATTCTGGCAGTCCTAAAAAAAATAAAATTGGATTCTAGTGGTACCAAATCCACCTCCAAATTCTTTTTATTTTTTTCATTCCTACACAACATTGTTTTTTATTTTTTCGTTCCTACCCCTAGAAAGATAATGAAATGTAGTTACAAAAATATTATTTACATTATTTTTTTGAGACTCTGAGCAATTATTATAATTTTTTAAAAGGAATAAAAGTGAAAAAAATCATTAAAAAATAATATAAAAAATTGGGAGAAACACTGTAAATTCAATAAAAATTATGGTAAATTGTTATACTATGTTTTGAATCAAATGCAACACAAAATCTATGATATTTAGGGTATACTCTCGATGATGTCCCATTACAATCCAATTTTTTTTTTTTTTTGGACCACCAAAATCCAAATTCATAGTAGGGATTATTGTTGTCCAATCGTGAAAGTAGGGATTATTGTTGTCCAATCGTGAAAATAGGGATTATTAAAATCCAATTCTCCTATATATATATATATATATATATATATATATATATATATATATATATATATATATTAGAAAAATCGGAGAGATCATCCCATTAACAAAGCAAGTTTACAAAGACAACTCTTGGCATACCTAAAGGGGCAACATCAGAAAATCCAAACACAACTAAAGGACATACTCAAACTCTATCTCATCCTAATCTAGTCTTTACATCCTAACAATAAAGTCGACAATCAATTCAATCAAGTGAACTTTATCTTGAAAAATTCTAGAGCTGTAAACATCAAAAAAATATGATGCTTCTTCCTCTTTGACCAATTTACCCCCATCTGAGAGAGACTCACATCTTTCCAAGTACAAGAAGGTCATTGAAGCCTACACATAACCAGAGTCCATACCTCCAAACTGAATTTGCATTGTTCGAACATATGAGTATGGCCTTCCTCATTCTCAGAACATAGAACACTCCATTCATTGCATACGAGCAAGAGTCAACAACCTTCCCTTGATACATAACAACGGAATAAAGAGAATTTTGGGACCCGATATTTATTCCAAATAACAGATGCCTACTCAACTAGGACCAGAGTACCAAGCAGAAATAAATCAGCAACTGAACTAGAAAAGTGGCTGGAAAAGCATATTTTTCAGAAAGATCCCCCCTTACCTTGATAATGTGGCGTTAATACCAACTATTATTCTGCTTGATCTCTCAGTCACGGAACGAAGACTTTTTCTCCACTGTAACTTGCCAAGCTACTTTCCCTACGGACCCTACCACTACTTTGTCCCAAAGAAACACTTTTTTGACGTTCAAATCTCCATACTTCTTCGGTAAACAACAATTCTCCCAAGCAAAAGGAGGAGCTTTAGAACCACCCCAAAGAAAGTGACGAAAAAGTAACCATAGCATTAATCACATTCTAAGGTAATATAAAGATTTGTACCCAATATGAATGAATAGCCATAAGAACCCTGTTAATTAATTCTACCCTTCCTGCATATGTGAGTCGTTTTACTGCCCACCCCCTCAATCTGCTGCTCATTTTATCAATTTAGATTTGGCAGTCATGGTGATTCCACTTGGTTGGTGTAACTGGCACTAGGGGTAGGCACATAAAACCTAAACCGCAACTCGAACTGCAAAACCAGTAAAACCAAACTGGTAAAAGCGGTTAACTGAGTTGATTTTTGTATAAAAGCAGTTTAGGTTAACCAAACTGGTATGACCGGTTTTGGTTTTGGATTTGGATTTCTATAAAACGGTTAACCGCGGTTAACCGGCTTTAAATAAGAAAAAAATAACCCTAATGTCTCACTGTCTCTCACTCACTGTCTATGCTTTGCTGCGTCGCTTTTAAAAAAATACGGGTGATTTTATTATTTTTTTTTAATTTCAAGCGGGCAATTCGAAATTGAAACCTACACACTCACACAGTAGTCACTCATTCACTCCTTTTTCTCAAACGCAAACACAATTTCACAGACACAAACCCTAATGTCTCACTGTCTCTCACTCCTTTTTTTTTCAAGCGGGCAATTCAAAGTAGCGGCGTATACATATCGGAATGCGAATTTATTAGCAATATGGATGCATTTACTTCCATAAACGTTATTGTAAATTTCTAGGAAACCGGTTAAGCATAAACCGTGTATTGAATGAGGTTAACCATGTAAATTTCGGTTTGGTTTAGGTTTCCAGATTTTAAAAGCGGTTAACCGCATCTAAATGGTTGTTTCGGTTTGGTTTAAGTTTCCAAATTTCAAAAGCGGTTAACCGCATATTACAGTTTCGGTTTATGTTTTTAAAATCCAAAAACCTCAAATGCGGTTAACATGTTATGCCCACCCCTAACTGGCACACCTAAGTATCTAAACGACAACTGCTCTTCTTGGAAGCCAATATAGCTAATCAACTCAGCTTTCAACTCCTCTGAAACCCCAACAATCGTTTAACGTTTTTCTAACGAACTAGGACAACGGACATTATGACTCGAGGAGTAGGGTCCATAATATTCAAGTTCGGTCTTTGGTCTCAAGGAAGGTTTCTAAGAACAGAGTTTGGATACGGTTTCAAGTAAGGATTAATCAAATAAAGGAAAGCAAGGGCTCTAGGGTAGTATCGGGCCAACCTAATGAAGGACTAAACACGGATTTCGAGGTTTTAGGAATGATCGGTATTCGATGACCAGGTGTGAGATTGGACGGATAAGCTAGCATCAATTTCCCTCTCCCAAGTGGTAAATAGATGCATACATCCCAAGGTCCATCATCACTTCCGTGTATGACAGTCCTTAACAGAATTTGAATACAATCATAACTGATCGGTTCCAAAGTCCCTCTCGCCAGAGTTAGGATTAGGAACCAATCACTCTGCCTTAGATTTCCAATTCGATGTTTTGGGGAGGATTCATAACCTCCCGACACCAAAGTCCTCCAATCATCGAATGGAAACCTAGGGTGGAACACCTAATTACCTCATTAATCACCCTAATCCTAGTAATCCATACCTAATCCCCATTAGGGGCCCTAATTACCCCTTAACCCTAAGAGACTTAGCTACTCATACTCATGATAGACATAGACAAAGAAATCAAGACAAGGTTTAACCTAATTCTAACACAATAATCAAACATTAGTATAAAAGCAATAATCATAGTAATTAAAAGCATTTATTTAGAGTTACAATTAGGTTTAGTATAAACAAATGCTGATATAAGTTGCAATATATATTATCAAATAAAAACATTTGTAGCTCAAAATTTATGTTTGAGCATCTCAGAAACGCCTCGAAATTTCAATTATTAAAAAGTTAAATGTTGACTAACATGAATAGCAAGGATTATATCTATTATCAGCACCCCAAACTCGAAATCCACCATCACTATGGGCACATCATTGATGCCATCCTTGTGCGCACCAGCTACCCGGAGTACTTGCAAAAGTACCGGCCTCACTTTGTTTGCACATGGCTCGACGTTGTGGCCCTCTCGCACATGCAGATCATTAGGGCGCACAAGCCAGGTGCCAGAATAAAAGTGTACTATCATGGCACGAAGGAGACCCACAGCCTAACACTTGATGAACAATGGGCCGAGAGGGTCATCAAAATAACCAACAACGCAAATTGGTCGTGCGACACTAAGGATGCTGAGGAAGAGGGAGATGATGAGGGAGAAGTGTACAGCAGGTTTGTATACTCGGTTTTTTTTTTAAATATATGTGTGTACATATATGTCGTTCTTCTTAGGGAGCTGGACCTAACTAAAGGTCTTGGTCAAGAGGAAGGTTGAGATCACTAAGGGTAACAGAAGAAGGTAAGGTCGCTAACTTAGCACTAGATAAGCAAGCTACAGATAAGAGTTCAATCAGATGAGAAAGATGGACTTCGAGGGTTTTAGGAAGTCAACAAGATCAAAGGAAATGGGTCGCATCTAGGGGTAAGAAGCCAGAGGAAATCAGATGGGAATCCTACTAGGATATGGCCACCGAGCTCCCTCTTCGAAGGGCAGTCCGGATTAACTACCTCAAAGCCCACCACGGACCCGGAGGGTTAGTTTAGCAAGGTTCCCTAGTTAGCCCCATCCTCACTTTCGTGAGCGAGTGACTAACTATCCCTTCCTAGCCTTCCATTGACAAGCAATTAGTGCATTAAAGAGCTTCCGGTCCCTAATGCACCCCACTTGAAGGAAGCACTAAAGTGGGAATTAGATTTCCTTCAAAATTACTCCTCAGCTTGCTAACCCATCCCTAGTCACCCATCAACAACCTTATTCACCCCATAACCCATAGGGAATCTAGCCACTACCAATTACCATAACTAAGCTAACACAAACAATTCCGATCCTTAACATGATTTCTAACACAATGTAAAGACAATCTCAAATAAAGCAATGAAATAGCAATCAAGACAATCAAACAAGGAAGTAAGCAATTAACAATGAAATAGTAGAGTAAAGGAGAAGAAACCACCTATTGGTGATGAAAACAAGTAGATGATAAACAATATAATTGATAATCTTCACAATCTTCCAATTGATGAAGCTTCAATCCTTGAATACAATCCAAATCCAAGCAAGAATGAAGGTAGAAATCTCCTTAATTACCAACTAATTACAAGCTTTCTCTCTCTAAAACTAAGATGAATAGTAAAAAAATCCAGAACATAGCTCCCCTAATAAAATCGTTACTAAAAGGTATTTATACAGGCAAGGAAGTTACTCAAAACGCAGCCGTTTCAGCCGCAAGAAGCGTTTAAAACAGGGTCGTCACGGGCACAACGGCGGGTGTAGCATGCGCGATAGAGCAAAAAGTGGGAGGCGGTTCTGATTTTGCGCATGTACGTGGGCGCGACACCATGGGTCGTAGGTACGGCCGTTCTGCCTAGGCCTTCTCCAAGTTTTTCTCTAAGACAAGCGTCGTTGGTGCAACCCTATGTTGTCCCGGGTGGCACGGCCTCCGGGTCCAAACTCCTCTAGGCCTAGCGCCCGCTACGAATATGTAGCAGGGGCGACGGTTCTGGGCATGAAATGTGGCCTCGTAGCGCCCGCTACAAGGTCTACAGCGGGTGCTACGAGCCTGTTCTTGTCTTTTGAGCTGTTTTTCTCGTCCCGACTCTACTCTTCTTCAATTCTCACCTCGGCTTGGCTCGGGAAATCCCTCAGAACCTCCTAATTTTCCCTCAAATTACTCCTTTGCCTCGTTTTATTCCTCAAACTTGAGAAACCTACAAAAGAACTAAAAACCAAATAAAAATAACGAAAACAACTAGGAATCGAAAAGTGCAAGCCCGGGAGCATAATTTAGGCCCAAAAATGGGCCTAAAAACCCCCTCACTTGAGCTTTTGCTCGTCCCGAGAAAAACAGAACAAAACAACTTAATAACTAAAAAACTAGTCCACTTTGGTGGGAAGAAACGAGTGCATTTAGCGTATGCACCAAGCCCTTTAAACCCCCTGGCAGCCAGGGTGGATGAGGTGGGTCTCGTGAGGGTTTGTAGCGACTATACCCACTGAAGACATGAAAAAGGAAAAAGGGAGAAAGGAAAGGTGAAAAACAAAACTAGTTTCAAAAGGGAAGGAAGAAAAGGCTCATTAGTAAAATCATGCAATCAACTACTCGAAAGGCGTCGCAAACCGACCAAAAGGAACTAATATGAGCAAATTAAGGACACCTAACACAAAGTGTTGCCAATCTTGGAGATTTTCAACTCCAAACGCCTCATACTAAACAAGAACCTCGTGCACATGTGCAAGTGTACCCAAATCAATTCCGATCAAGCCTCAGTAGAGCCTATACCCGAGCTCATTTCAAAGCGAAAAGACTAGCAATGCGTTGTCCTCCTCCATTTATGTCGCCCTTAGCTTGGTGAGGACCGCAGGTTAAGTAAAGGAAGGCCCCACAACTTATTTTCTTTTAAACTTTTCTTTTCTCTTTTTTTTTATTTTTATTTATTTTTTTCTTTTTCTTTTTTTCTCTGTTGGCATGGTTCGAGATTGATTCGCGGCCCGTTAGGGGCTACTGTCCCAGCGTGATTTTGCTCCGTACGTACAATTGTACTTAAGGGGCGAGGGGCCACTTCCACCCACGCCAAACCACGTTAGCAAACCAACTCTTTCGCTCTTTCTTTCTTTTTCAATTTTTTAGGTCAGTGTTTTTCGAGAATTGGAACAGCCCTCCGAAAAGGGGTTACCCTCCCAACTCAGACCAATCGTTGTTGGTTTAACCGACTTTTATTTATTCATTTATTAACTTTCACTTTTCAACAAGCTCAAATATAAGCCACTAAGATTTCACGGTCTCAAAAAAGGGTGTGAAAAGAAAAGAGGAACTTGTTGTTGCACTTAACGAAGAGAGCCTAAAGAAGATGGGTCATGACAACACCTAGGTTAAAGCCTACAATGCTCAAACCGGCCCCTTTTAGAAGATTACAAAGCCCTCAAGCTATCAACTACGCAATTCTAAGAATGAGCAAACTCTAGAGAAAAACAAACACTTTAGGGGATTTTCACAACCTTTTCTCCTTTCTCTTTCATTTTCCATAACAATTTTCAATTTCTTTTCGGATTTTTTCAAATTTTTAACGAAAACCTAAGAAAGAAAATCAAAGTGCTAGGTGAGGTACCACCAAACACAAATAACTCCCCCCCCCCCCAAAAAAAACACACATACACACTCACTTAAAAGGTCACAATGTCCTCATTCTGGGTCAGGTTGTCTCATGAAGGGTAGTAAAAAGAGATAACCATGCAAAACAACACCTAGCACAGAAAAGGTGGCAACCTGAGCCCACATGACTCCATCAACAAGAATATCCAACATACACATACTCAGGGACGCGCCACCAAAAAGGATAAAATCAAGCATGCAACATGGATCAATATACACTGAAAGAGGAAGCGGAAAGAGGTTAACTCGAAATCTTCACTCAAAAATGCTCGATCCGAGATCCAAAAGAACCATGCATAGGGTTAGGATATTCAAACAAAACTACTTAGATGCATCAGTTCTAGCATGCAAGATTAGAGAAGTGAAAAGAAATTAATTAAAGGAAAGAACTAAAACATATAAACAATATATACATTGACTGGAATATACCCCAACCCCAAATCTCATCACTTGAGGTGGGACTGGAGGGTGAAGCACTCGCCTACACCCGGTCCTACACTCGATGAAACTGAGCGTAAACCAACAACCTCCAACAAAATAACCCACAAGAAAGATCATGAAGACAACAACTATAACAATGCCAGGATGGGGATGAGATGAAGCACAAAAGATGACCAAGTCATGACAACAACAGACAAGGAAAAACCAATAATCAAGCAACTCAATCCCCTCCTACCTCCCTACTAAGCACCCCCCCCCCAACACACACTTATCTACCACTAATAGCACATGCAAAAGTAATATAAAGATTAAGTGGGGGATGGGGACGCTTACATTTCACTGCTCTGGCCCTCCCGGGGGAAGAGGATAAGGGTAATAGGGAAATAGGTGGGATTGTAGGGGTTTGTGTAGTCGTCCGGTGTTGGGTTGTGCCCGGTGATAGAATAATGGTAATACCCCCATTAGCGCATATACTGGTTTTGCTGCTGAAAATACTCCTCGTGCCGCTGCAGCTGTGTATGCACGTTGTTGAGTGTGATCTGCTGACCGTTCAACAACGCTTGCTCACTCTCTAGCAAGTTATGTTGACTTTGGAGTATGGTCTGTTGTTGCTGGAAATTGACACTCAATTACTCAAGGTAAGAGTTAATTTTTCCTAGTGAAGCTCTCCATGACTGGTCTCCACTTACCTCACCCACTCGGCATCCCCTCTAGCATACCCCTCTTCTTCTTCTCCTTCTCCTTCTTCCTGTTCACCTTCTTCCTCATCAAAGTCTTCCTCCTCATCCCCGGGCACATCCGGACCACCCACTCTACGCCGGTAATCGTATTGTTGGCTGCACGACCAATTGTGGGAGTTTGTGAAATCGAGCCATCCTTCCGGATCTAGGTGTATGGACGTCTTGTTGGCGTCGTGCCCATGGAGGTAAATTGTAAAAGTTCGATTCTTTGTTAGAATACCCATCTTCAGCAGCCGAACCCCATCTATGGGATTGGGAAAATACCGCAGCATCGACTTCTTGAAATAGGCACCAAAACCCTCCTGCTTGAGGAAATGACAAATAATGTGGCCCATGCCTATTGTCGTGGGCCGGTTTTCCATGCTGATCTCACGCAAGCAATGCAGAATACAGGACCCGGTGTTGACCGGCGGTCCCTCACAGCATTGAAGATCACAAACAAATCGTCCTTGTAGACTTTGGGCCGTCCATCATCCCAACCAAAAACTGAACTCATCACAATCCGATGAAGAAGTCAGACCGAAAGGTTGCAGAAATCCCTCCCTTTTGAATTCCTTGGGTAATGAAGCCGCAATTGCCCTCCTCGTGACCTTGCATGCATCCTCCTCCAACATGTAAGTTGTTTCATCGCTTCTTGCTGATCGAACTTCTCACACCGCTCATAGAACTTTTCATCCACCGGTAGACCAAGAGCCTTGCACATATCTTGGACCGTGCACTCCTTCTCCCGATTGGCCACTTGGTATTTGAAGGTGGCTATAGGGTGACCATCATCATACACACGAAGGGAACTAAAACTCCGGGACGGGTTGGTCAACTATCGAATCATCGATCGTAATGAAGATTTCCTATCCAAAGGTCCCAATGAAGAAGTCAAAGCTAGGCTTGCAATAGATAGCCTTGACCGTGTCAGCATCGTAGACATCTAGTGCGCACATTTTTCTCTCCTAGAACTTCCTAAACCTCTGCGCATGGGCCTCCCCTTTGAAAGTGACCTTGGCTCGAGGATCGAATTGAATTTGAGTGGTTGGTTGGGCTTTATATCGGTCATTCCCCGGAGAAGATGGCTTCGGGGGTAGTGAAGAAGACTCCTCAACCCGAGACCTCTTGGTTCTACCCAAAGTTTAAGCAAGTGTATATTGTGATGCGATGAAAACAGTACATTGAAGGAAAGGCCTAACTCAACAAGGAATTCAACCACAAACAACACCACAAATGAGTAGAACAATGAAATTGCATAAACAACAAATCATAAATACCTCAGTGGTGAACTCTAGGACGAATTGCCGCAAAACCGAGTACTTATGGAGGAATTCAGAGGAATGTAGGGTCTGCAACAGGTGAAAGGAGGACAAGGGAGAAGATTGAAGGTGGTGGTGAAGGTGATTTAATGGTGGAGGAGGTAGGAATGGTCTGAGGATGGTGAAAGGGGTCGCGCGTGTTAGGGTTTTAAGGAGAGAAGGGGTCGAAGCTATGAAAAGAAGGAGAAAGAATTGAGAAAGAAAGGGGGAATATCAGGTTTTTAGGGCTGAAAAAACGGGAACAGCAGGCCTGTCGTGGCCGCTACACTGGTGTCACGGGCGCGACAATTATGGAAAACTGGAATTTTTGCCCTAGTGTCATCGCGGTCGCTATTCTGGCTGTAGCGCCTACGTCGACCTCCTGGAGGAATTGAAGGAAAGTGTTGTCGCGACCGCTACAACTTCTGTCGTAAGCGCGACGAATCTGGAAAAGTGGCCCTTCTTTTTTTACTCCCTGTAGCGGGTGCTACAACTGTTGTGGCGCCTGCCACAAGCCTCTGCCTCCACCTCAAGACCTCCAACACCCAAAAATACTCTAAGTCCTATAATTCATCCCCTTCTAAGATTATTCCTTCTACGTTTCTCCAACACTCTTAAGAACATCAAAACTCACTAAATCTCCAACACTCTCCCTCACGCTTGTTTTCTTTCCTCATTCACTCGGTCACACTTTTCACTCCATTTTTTTCAATTCTTTTCTTTTTCTCTTTTTTTTCACTTCATTTTTCTCTTTTCTCTTCTTTTTTCTTTTTTTTCATCCTATAACTAATTCCCCAAGAAAAAATAGAAAAGAAACAAAAAGAAGAAAGGAAAACAAATAAAAAAAAGAAAAGATGCAAAGATGAAAAATAGAGCGCTTGTTTTAGGTCCCTAGCTTGACCCAATTACCTACTTGATTCTCAAAAGGCACGGGGCATATGACAGTAGCGTCGTCAGTCTCTTCCACCATCTTTTCTTCTTCTTGTTCCCACACGTCCCAATTACACTTGCGAGGGGATCAAGGTGTTCTTCTGGTGATTTAGTCGGTCGAAAAGAATAAGGAAGTAATGATATCCTCCATTTCTTCCACCATCGCTTTCTCTCTTCCTTTTTCTACACCGCCTAACTCCATGCCTATGCAAACCTTTACGCCTTTTCGGTGGTGCGGTCGACCGTAGGGAAAGAGGAGATGATTTCAGCTCTATGTTAGGGGGTTCACTGGGCCTCGGACCTTTGAAAACAATCTCTTTCACTTCTAGGCCTTCAATGTAAGTCTCACCCAACAAGATTTCATTCCTCATGGGGATGGTTTTGAGGAAGTTGCCCGAAACGGTGTCCTTAATTTCATCCGGTTTGGATTGTAAGGCCTCAAGGTGATTGACTCCACCCCAGTCATCAGGTTCCACTTCATGGGAATAAGACTTCCTTGAATGCTCAACTATAATCTCTGCCACCGCATTGACTTTAAAACACGATTCCTTGAAAGGTGGTTTATTCCTCTTATTGTCAAGATCGAAGTCAATGCGTTCTTTCCCCACATGAAGGGATAAACGACCTTTCTTTACATCGATCATCGCACCGGCGGCGGCTAAGAAGGGTCGACCCAAAATGACTAGTATATGTGCATCTCCATCCATCTCAAGTATAACAAAACCACATGGGATGAGAAAACTCCCCACTTGCACCGGGATATCTTCCAAAATGCCCAAAGGCCTCCGTAGTATCGGCGAGCTGCAAGTTAATCGTAGTCGGAGTCAAATCATCCAAGTTAAGTTTCTTGGAAATCGAGTGTGGCATAACGCTCACACTTGCCCCAAGATCGCAAAGTTCTCTGCCGATTTTCATATCCCTAATGGCACACGGAATAGAGAAACTGTCGAGATCGACGAGTTTCTTGGTGGTCTCTCTCCCTATTACAGTGATATACTCTACTGTAAGATGAATAGCTTACTCTTCCTTTATCCTTCTTTTGTTTGTAAGGAGGTCCTTTAGATGCTTTTTAAAAGAAGGTACCTCCGAAATAGCATCCAAGAAGGGAATATTCACTTGAAGCTTCTTCAACATCTCTATAAATCTCGAAAATTTTGCATCAATCTTGTGTTGAATCAATCTCCCAGGAAATGGGACGGATGGTCGATATGGCTTTAGTTTTACCGTGGCATGCCCTTGGTCACACTCCTCCACAATCTCCTTCCCTTTCTCAACTCTCTCCTTAGGTTTCACTTCCTTAACCCACTCTTCCATTTTCTCATCACTAGGCATCTCAATCACTACTTCCTCCTCCTTCTTCTCAACACTAGCTTATTCAACCTCCACATCCTCCTCTTCAGTCACATCATAACATCTCCCTCTTTCTCTCCCGAAGAACTCTCTTCCATCATTACGGGTCCATCAACTTCTCTTCCACTCTGTAGGGTGATAGCATTCACATGCGCCCTTTGGATTGGTTGTGGTTGGATGGTTTGAGAAAGATGTTTTGGATGGACAACTTGGGTCAAATGGATCTCAAGGCTTTTGAGACGAGCCCTGTCATTTTCCTGGTTTGCCACAATTTGTTGCAGCAACTTCTCTACAGTAAATTCCTGGGGTTATTGAGAGGTTTGAAGTTGTGGGATGGGTTGTGGGTAGGTAGGTTGTTGGATTTACTGGTTTTGGTAGTCGGGAGGGTAGTGATGAATGTTTTGGTTAAGAGCATGGTTTCCTTTGGAGTGAAAGGAAACTTGGTTAGTGTAGGAAGAATGGATGGCATGCACTTGCTCCGATTGTTGAAGCTTTGCACATTGTTGAGTGAGATGTGGATCAAAGCAAAACTCACATGTATTGGCATTGGCAACGGGAGTGGATGCAAGGGTTTGCATCTCTTGGACTGCTTTCAATTGATTGGAAGTTTCATCAAGCGTCATTTTCTGCTGCATCTCAAGGATGGTGGCCATAAGAAACTTCACAGTGGGGTTACTCTCCAAGGAAGACCCTCCATCTCTTGAGCTTCGGCCGCCTCCCCAATGAAGAGAGTTTTGAGGTAGCTCATGAAGGAAAACGTTGGCCTCCTCCGTGGTCTTCTTAAGAAACATCCCCCCGTATGCATTATCAATTTATTCTCTAAGTGTGCTATAGAGCCCGTAGTAAAAATGATGAAGTAACAACCAATCGGGAAATTGTGTTGCGTGCACTATCGTTGGAGACCTTTAAACCTCCCCCAAGCTTCAAAGAGAGTCTCACCCGGCTCTTGCTTGAAGTTCATAATTTCTTGCCTAAGTCTGTGTGTCTCATCAGCCGAGAAGAATAGATGAAGAAAATCTTTGCTTAGCACATCCCATGAAGAACAAGTACCGGGTGGGCATGTATTAAGCAACATCTTGGCCTTCCCCGTCAAAGTAAGCGAAACAAACTTCAGTTTCATAAACTTTGACGATACTCCAGGCATTTGCACAAATCCAATCCGATCTTTGAATTTGTCAATATGATCGATAGTATTCTCATAAACGTCCCCATCATATCGGTTGCTTTCAAAGACATCTAGCAAATAAGGCTTGAACTTGAATACTGCGTTTGGTGGTAATGGTAGAAGTGTGATAGGATTACCTCCCGTACCCGAGGATGGAATGGAATATGAAGCTAAGGTACGGGGTCGATCAGGTCGTTCATCGGCCATTAGGACTTGATGCCACCTGAGATACTTGATTGGCACTAAAGCGAATCTGCATGCACCAAAAAGAACCAAAGAAGAATCAAATTCCCTACGACTTAGACACTCTGACCTCTAGCGCGAATGCGATCTTAACTACTCTAACCAAAGGAAACTAATAGCTAGGGGCGCTACCTCCCCAGCAACGGCGCCATTTTGTGTACAACAGGTTTGTATACCCGGTTTTTTTTATATATGTGTGTGCATATATGTCGTTCCTCTCGGGGAGGTGAGGGCCTAACTAAAAGTCTTGGTCAAGAGAAAGGTCGAGATCACTAAGGGTAACAGAAGAAGGTAAGGTCGCTAACTTAGAACCAAACAAGCAAGCAACAGATAAGAGTTCAGTCATATGACAAAGATGGGCTTCGAGGGTTTTAGGAAGTCAACAAGATCAAATGAAATGGGTTTCACATCTAGAGGGTAAGAAGCTGGCGGAAATCAGATTGGAATCCATCTAGGATATGGCCACCGAGCTACCTCTTCCAAGGGCAGTCCATATTAACTACCTCAAAACTCACCACGGACCTGGATGGTTAATTTAGCAGGGTTCCCTAGTTAGCCACATCCTCACTTTCGTAAGCGAGTGACTAACTATCCCTTCCTTTGCCTTCTATTGACAAGCAATTAGTGCATTAAACCCCACTTGAAGGAAGGTCTAAGGTGGGAATTAGATTTCCTTCCTAATTACTCCCTAGCTTGCTAATCCATCCCTAATCACCCATCAATAACCTTATTCACCCCCTAACCGATAGGGAATTTAGCCACTACCCATTACCATAACTAAGCTAACACAAACAATTTCGATCCTAAACATGATTTCTAACACAATGTAAATACAATCTCAAACAAAGAATTAAATAGCAATCAAGGCAATCAAACAAGGAAGTAAGCAAGTAACAATGAAATAGTAAAGGAGAAGAAAACACCTATTGGTGATGAAAACAAGTAGATGATGAACAATAGAATTGATAATCTTCACAATCTTCCAATTGATGAAGCTTCAATCCTTGAATACAATCTAAATCCATGCAAGAATGAAGGTAGAAATCTCCTTAACTACCCACTAATTACAAGCTCTCTCTCTTTCTAAAACTAAGATGAACAGTAAAAAAATCCAGAACTTAGCTCCCCTAATAAAATCGTCACTAAAGGTATTTTTACAAGACAAGGAAGTTGTTCAAAACGTAGTTGTTTCTATTGCAAGAAGCGTGTAGAACAGGGCCATCGCGGGTGCGGCTGAGAGAAAAGTGGGAGGCGATTCTGTTTTCGCGCAGGTACGCGGGCACGACCGTTCTGGGTAGGCCTTCTCCAAGTTTTTCCCTAAGGCAAGCGTCGCGGGTGCAACCATTTGTTGTCGCGGGTGGCATGGCCTTCGGGTCCAAACTCGATCCTCTGGGCGTAACGCCCGCTACGAAAATGTAGCAGGGGTGACGATTCTGGGCATGAGATGTGGCCTCGTAGCGCCCGCTACAAGGTTTATAGCGGGTGCTATGAGCATGTCCTTATCTTTTGAGAAGTTTTTCCCATCCAGGCTCCACTCTTCTTCAATCCTCGGCTCGGCTTGGCTCGGAAAATTCCTCGGGACCTCCTAATTTGCCCTCAAATTACTCGTTTGCCTCGTTTTATTCTTCAAACTTGAGAAACCTACAAAAGAACTAAAAACCAAGTAAAAATAAAGAAAACAACTCAGAATCGAACGAAATGGGCAAGCCTTGGAGCATAATTTAGGCCTAAACAAGAAGCAGAAAAAGGGGAAGAAGGAGAAGAGGATGAGGAGGAGGAGGATGAGGATGAAGAGGGAGGAGCTGCAGGAAGCTCGTGGGACTTCCAGGAGTTCCGACAGGAGCTCGACAAGGTCCACTCCGACCTTGACCATCTTTCTTCAGAGGTTGGTCAGAAAAGGACCATGATCCAGGTGATCCAGTCGACTTTGGATAGGGCTATTCATCGGTTTAAAACCGAACCAAACCGGGTCGAACCGAATAAACCGAAAATCGAATAAGGGTCAAAGTCCAAACCGAAAACCGAACAGAATAAAATCAGTTCGGTTCGGTGTTCGGTTTATTCGGTTTTGAACCGAAAAATGCACACTTTTTTATGGTGTTTCACTGGAACCGAATAAACCGAAAATCGAATAAGGCCTAAATTCCAAACCAAAAAACTGAACCGAATAAAAATCGGTTCGGTTTGGACCGGTTCATTTCGGTTTATTCGGTTCAAAACCAAATAATGCACACCCCTAACTTTGGAAACCTAGGGTTCGGTTCTATCAGAGCTCCAACGCTCCATGCAGTGGAAGAACCAACATACTTACCATCAGGGCCATCTCCTCAACGACCTGGCCTACCAGTACTACCAGAGTGGCGATCGCCAACATGCCCCTTATGGGTGGCACCATCCGGCGTATCAGCCTCCACCACTCCTTCCAGGGCCTAGCCAACAGTGATTGTGAGTTTCCCCACCCCTCCTTGTATTCATTAGATGATTATGACATTATTTTCATGATAGTGGGGGGAGGGGGGGAAGTTCACATGTTGGGTGGTTTGTGCTGATAGTTTAGGTTCGCTACCTCTTTCCTTGGGTTGGTTTACTTTGTCCTGTTTTCAATGGATTGTTCTGCATTGATGGGTGTTTCTTGTGGTTGATTTATACATGATTCGGGGGTGGTTTGTATAACTTTGGGGGATGTACATTGTGGGAGTGTGATTTTTTCACTTTTGGCGTGTTTTAGCTTAGTTTCTTCTGTGCTTTTATTTTCCTTTCATAGTTATATGATGCACTTGTAGCCTCTTTTTCTTTAGCTTTGCATTTGCATTTTGTTTCTTTTGCATGATTGTTAGGTGCATGTAGCTAGGTTGCATTGTTCTTCTTACCCTTTTGTTTCTTTGTTCCCCTTTTGGTGGACGCTACTTAGAGTCTTATACTTATGAAGACCTTTTGGTAAGCTCGTTCCACCCTTCTTTTATTTCCTTTGTTTCCCTTTTTATGTGTATATGTACCTTGATGCATGCTTGTTTTTCTTTTGGGTGGTGCGCCCCTATATGCTTGTGTTGGAACTATTGGTTGTTAGAGCCGTGTGGCCAGGTTACCACCATTTTCGTGTTTTTGTGTGTTTTCTTTTGTGTTTTTTGACCCTTTTCGGGAATCTACCCTCACAATGAGGACATTGTGAAGTTTAAGTATGGGGGGGGGGGTCAGTGGCGAAGCCAATAAGAGTCAAGGGGGGTCAGTTGACCCCCCCAACTTTTTTTTATCAAATTTTATCAAATTCCCCCCCCCCCCCCAATTTCCCATCATTTCCCATCATTTTATCAAATTTTATCAAGCCAGTAAGTCGAGTTATGAACTATCAAATCCCCCCGGGCCCCCCCCCCCAAATTTTATCAAATCTCCCATCAGTCCCCTCCCCCCAATTTATCAAATTTTCTTAAATGTATATTGAGTAATTAATAAACTTGCTAATTTTGTGATGAAATCATAATTTATGAATAAAACGATTAGGGTTTTTGATTTTATTTTGTTCAAATATTCATAATTAAGATTATCTAAATTACTTATTGCATTAATTGGTTACAAATTAAAATATTGTTGTGAAATGGTGATTGTTTTATTATTAATTGTTGATTTTTGATAGGGAGATTCTACCATAGTTAGTGACATGCTATCAATTATTTTAAAGATGGTTTTTTTGATAAAGTGACCAATTTAACGAGTAAATCGTGTTTTACTATCAAAATACGACTACTCGTAAAAGAAAATGTGAGGTGTAAGGTATGTTTTTTTCATTTTCAAAACTATGTCATTGATCTTTTTGTGTTATTTAAGTATATTAAATTTTCAGAACTTGTTCCATTATCATTAGTCGTTTTTTTTATTAAATTTTATTTTGACACCCCTGATTTTGAATTACATCTTCGCCACCGGGGGGGGGGGGTATTCTTGTCAGGGTAGTTTAGCTAGTTCCTTAGGTTTTGTTTGTTTTTGTGGCTTAGAAAGAAAAAAAAATCAGTGAAAATCCCTAAAAAAGTTTCCAATTTTTTCTTGTTTTAGGAGTTGTCTATGCTTTCTTTTATGCCTTATTTGATTCGAATAGTTGAGTTGATTAGGTGAAAACAGTAATTATGTGTGTGCTAAACCTAGTCTTCAGGTGTGTCTTTGTTTTTCGATAACTCAATTCACCTTTGTGAAACGGTAATCTCACATCTTTTCACCTTGAAGTCTGTTTTTCGGAATGTTCTCGGCTTAGGTAGTCTGAACTTTGGTTTTCACATTTTTCACGCTTTAATTAAACTGGCGAAACCAACAAGGGTTGGTGTGAGTGGACGACACTTACACCCCTTAAGTACTTCGTTTACGAATGGAGCAACCCAAGTTGGAAGGGTAACCCCTTTTCAGAGGGCGGTATTGATCCCGAAAAATACCCAGTAAATAAAAAGATAAAAAAAAAGAAAATAAAAAGAAGAAAAATGAGAACAAGCTTGTCTTTTTTTTTTCTTTTTTTTTTTGCCAACAGAGACAGAACAACAACACAAAACCAACGAAAAACACAAAAACAAACAACACCTAACACTACCCAAGCAAACATCTAAGTCCCAGCACCTCCACGAACCGCCTTTTTTGCCACCCTATGTGCTGGTTGAACCATTATGCGCGGCACCTTTAAGACTTGCACGCTATCAATTTTGCTGATTTCCAACTTACAAGCCCACACCAGACTCCTGCACTCAACAGGCGCCCGATGAACATCGAAAAGGGCTGCAATAGCCACATCGAGTCTGTCCAGATAACAATAGAGCTCAAGCCTCTTCTATTCCCTTCTTGCAAAGCCAACCGAAGGGCCAGCAGCTCACTAACCAAAGCCGACTCCCCCACACCCGTGTAGACTTCACATTGGGCCTGCTCCCCCGAGCCCAACAATACCCAAGCTGCTGCAAACTTACCATCATCCTTCCTATAGGCTCCATCCACCACAAAAACACCATCCTCCTCCCGAACATCCTGATTCCCCCACTTGTATGAGCAAGGCACCCTGTGCACACTTGCTTTTTTACTCCTCTTGTTCCATTCTTGAACCTTTCTCCACCACCCCATCTCCTTCTCCTCCTTCCCCAAAGACTCACTTAAAAGCCAAGATGACACCCTCTCATCATTTACACTCACCATATTCCTTGTTTTCCATATGGCCCACATTGTGCAGCAGAAGTCACCAACTTTTTCCCTCCCATCCTCCTTTCCTTTCGTGAGATACATCACCCCATCCTTTATCCACTGCCACCAGCCTACATGTTGATTAACCTCCGAACAAATCCCTAATCGTGCTCCTCTCCATATGTGTTTAGCAATAGTACAAAACCTAAACAGATGCCCCAAATCCTCCACCGCTCCTCCACACCAACATCCCTCCTCCTCCACCAGTTTCCTCTTTTTCCTATTCACCCCAATCGGGAGAGCATCAACGGTTGCCCTCCAGACAAAGGTTCTTATCCTAGGAGGAGCATCACAATGCCAAATAATTTTGCAGAATCTAGTCTCCTCCTCAGTCGGTTTTTGCATATACTTCCTGATGTAGATTTGGTTCCAAACCTACACCATGGAAGCCAAATACTTAGCTACATTGAAAAGGAGCTTGAAACTATCACATTTGGTTTACATTCGAATGGTCTTAACCATGGAGGAGTGATGATTTGCTCTCTAACTCAAGAACCATAAGGCTATCATGGAAGACGTCCTAGAGTGGATTAATCTATATTCAAAGAGCTTTCATATGGTTCAAGAATCTTTAAATTTGGATAAGAATTGAGAGAGTTATCATCAAATGTAATCTAGCTTAGTTCATTAGTTTCTTTATGATGTCATTCTTGTATTAGATGATGTAAGCTAGTTTATCCCTCTTTCTTGATTTGTACACGCCTAAGGGGGGGGCTTGAGTAGTATAAATAGACCCCTTAGGGTGCCTTGTACATTCATTCAATCATATATCAAATACAAAGTAAACACATGGTGTTTTCTCTCTAGTTTTGAGCTAGTGTTTTCGTTACTCTTGAGGGAGAACGAGTCATCCCCTTCTTCTATTCTAAGATTAGCTATCTTAGATGGTGAAAGGAAGGAATTGAAGAGTCTTGAAGGTGGTTTGCCTTTATCCTTCAAGGGAGCTTCAAATCGCCATTATCATTCATCCATCCAAACGACATTCATCAAGAATTCATCAAGAATTCATCAAGAATTCAACAAGAATTCATCAAGAACCCAAAGCATTCAATCGTCCATCATTCGTCCCTTATCCAACCTTCATTTGGTAATCATCTTTCATAGTTCTTTCCATCCATTTCCAATCTATTTTCGCCCCTTAAGAACTTTGAGAAGGGAGATTCTTATCTTCGCTCTTAAAGATCCTTAACCCTTTGTGTAATGTGATCTTGTGATCCCATTATACATCAAAATTGGTATGAATGATGTAGATTTGGTTCCAGGCCTACATCATGGAAGCCAAATACTTAGCGACATTGAAAAGGAGCTTGAAACTATCACATTTGGTTTACATTCGAATGGTCTTAACCAAAGAGGAGTGATGATTTGCTCTCTAACTCAAGAACCATAAGGCTATCATGGAAGACGTCCTAGAGTGGATTAATCTACATTCAAAGAGCTTTCATATGGTTCAAGAATCTTTAAATTTGGATAAGAATTGAGAGAATTATCATCAAATGTAATCTAGCTTAGTTCATTAGTTTCTTTATGATGTCATTCTTGTATTAGATGATGTAAGCTAGTTTATCCCTCTTTCTTGATTTGTACACGCCTAAGGGGGGGGGGCTTGAGTAGTATAAATAGACCCCTTAGGGTGCCTTGTACATTCATTCAATCATATATCAAATACAAAGCAAACACATGGTGTTTTCTCTCTAGTTTTGAGCTAGTGTTTTCGTTACTCTTGAGGGGGAACGAGTCATCCCCTTCTTCTATTCTAAGATTGGCTATCTTAGATGGTGAAAGGAAGGAATTGAAGAGTCTTGAAGGTGGTGTGCCTTTGTCCTTCAAGGGAGCTTCAAATCGCCATTATCATTCATCCATCCAAACGACATTCATCAAGAATTCATCAAGAATTCATCAAGAATTCATCAAGAATTCATCAAGAACCCAAAGCATTCAACCGTCCATCATTCGTCCCTTATCCAACCTTCATTTGGTAATCAT
Source organism: Portulaca oleracea (assembly GCA_029582165.1). Lineage (NCBI taxonomy): Eukaryota > Viridiplantae > Streptophyta > Magnoliopsida > Caryophyllales > Portulacaceae > Portulaca > Portulaca oleracea. Next base: position 10,363,383 of record CM055878.1, on the reverse strand, counting down.
CTTTCATAGTTCTTTCCATCCATTTCCAATCTATTTTCGCCCCTTAAGAACTTTGAGAAGAGAGATTCTTATCTTCGCTCTTAAAGATCCTTAACCCTTTGTGTAATGTGATCTTCTGATCCCATTATACATCAAAATTGGTATCAGAGCTTAGGAGATTGATTCTCTTAGTTCTTGCACCATCTTTTTACCATCTTTCCATCAAAAATCCATCCCCATCATTCCACCATCATCACGCCACCATTGTTCTTCCAAGAACCCATCAAGAACTCATAAAGAACCATCAACTCCACAAAAAAACCCCCATAGCCCAAACACAATCCGGCCACACACAAAATCCCTCTCGTCCTTACCCATCCAAATACCCAAAGTCGTGAACCTTGCAATCTTTTTCGCCAAAGATTGATCAAGATGAATGATTCTAGCACATCCGCATCTACTCCAATGGAACCCCAAGAAGATGTCGAAGCCTTGAAGAGAAAAATCACCAGTCTCAACGATCAACTCAAGAGATACATGCATCTACAACATAGGGTGAATCGTGGAGGTAGTGAAAGTGATGAAGAAGTGCCTCCAAGACGTCCCCCAAGGGAGGAACGTTTCGATTTTAAAGTAGAGATCCCCGAATTTGACGGTAATCTTGATCCTGAAAACTTTTTGGATTGGATGCAAACCGTTGAATGTGTATTTGATCTTAAGGAGGTCCAAGATGAAAAGAAGGTCAAATACGTGGCTCTTAAGTTGCGGAAACATGCGTCCATTTGGTGGACCAATTTCCAAAAGAAGAGGCAAGTCAAAGGCAAGGACAAGATAAGAACGTGGGATAAGATGAAGAAGAAGCTCCAAGAGAAGTTTCTACCACCAAGTTATCTCCAAGATAACTACTACAAGTTACAACGTTTAGTCCAAGGAAGCAAGAGTGTGGAGGAATACACAAAGGAGTTTGAGCATATTCTTTGGCGTTGTGATCTCCAAGAAGATGAACCACAAACTTTGGTACGTTTTCTATATGGTCTAAATGATTGGATTCGTAACATTGTTGAATTACACCCTTACCAATCTTTAGACGAATTGAGTTCTTTGGCCTTAAAAGTAGAAAGGCAAAGAAAGGAAAGAGGAAAAGAAAATGTGACCAAATACCAAACCTCGTACAAACCCCCACAAAACACACGCCCATACAATCCATCACAAAAACCCACATTTCCCACAAAACAACCAAACACAAGAGCACCACAAAATCAACCCCCATCCATTCCCAAACCCAATGTCCAAGAACCAAAACCCCTAGCCCCAAGAAGGTGTTTTCGTTGTCAAGGTTTAGGACATTATGCTTCGGAGTGTCCTAACAAAAGGGTAGTATCTTTGGTAGAATATCAAAGTGCTTTGTATGTAGAACCGGAGTATCATGAGAATGAACATGAAAAGGAAGAAGGAAGTGACGTGAATGAAGAAGAGGAGGTAGAAGAGGCCGATGAAGGAGAAATGCTAGTAGTAAGAAGGGCCTTAAGTGTTGCTAGTGTCCCAAACAAGCTAGAACAAAGGGAGAACATCTTTCACACAAGATGTACTATCCAAGGCAAAGTGTGTTCTCTTATCATTGATGGAGGAAGTTGCACTAATGCCGCCTCTACAACCATGGTGAGCAAACTACAATTGGAGGTTAGTCCACACCCATCCCCTTACACCATTCAATGGCTAAGTCATGGGAAGGGAATTCGAGTGGTTCATCGTGTTCTTGTAAGTCTCTCTATTGGTAGGAGCTACAAAGATTCTATTTGGTGTGATGTAATTCCTATGGATGCTTGTCATATTTTGCTTGGGAGACCTTGGCTTTTTGATAGGCATGTCACGCATGATGGGAGAATGAACACATACTCGTTTATTCTCAACAAAAAGAAGATCATTTTGGCTCCTCTCTCACCATCATCGATCATACGTCCCCAACAACAACCACAAAAGGAGGAGACTAACATTGTGACATTCATGAAGGCCGAACATCATGAATTTCAAGAGCATAAAGATCTTATTCTAGCAAACTTGGAGGAGGAAGAAGCGTCCCCAACTATTGAGCATGCACGTCTTCACCCTCTTTTGGAACGTTTCAAACACTTGTTCCCAAAAGAGATGCCCAAGGGATTACCTCCAAGAAGAGAAATTGAGCACAAGATTGATCTAGTTCCGGGTTCTATGCTCCCCAACAAACCGGCCTACCGAATGAATCCAAAAGAAGCTCAAGAAGTACAAAGGCAAGTAGATGAGCTTTTATCCAAAGGCTTGGTGCGTGAAAGCATGAGTCCATGTGCCGTTCCGGTCTTACTTGTGCCCAAGAAAGATGGCTCTCAAAGAATGTGTATGGATTGTCGAGCCATAAACAAAATCACAATCAAATATAGATTCCCAATCCCACGCCTTGAGGATCTACTTGATGAGCTACATGGAAGTGTTGTGTTCTCTAAAGTTGATTTGAGGAGTGGATATCATCAAATAAGGATTCATGAAGAAGATGAATGGAAAACGGCATTCAAGACCAAGGAGGGTTTATATGAATGGCTTGTGATGCCGTTTGGTCTTACAAATGCACCATCTACCTTTATGCGTTTGATGAACCATGTATTGAAGCCTCTTATTGGTAAATGTGTCGTAGTTTACTTTGATGATATTCTTGTATATAGTAGAAGTGAAAGAGAACATGTAAAGCATTTAGAGTTGGTCATGTACATCTTGGAGAAAGAGAAGCTCTACGCCAACTTGGAGAAATGCCATTTCTTCTCATCCAAGATCGTATTCCTTGTATATGTTCTTTCACAAGAAGGTATACAAGTCGACCAAGAGAAGGTGAAAGCTATTCAAGAGTGGCCTACACCAAAGTCCATTCATGAGGTACGAAGCTTTCATGGTTTAGCATCTTTCTATAGAAGGTTTATAAAGAATTTTAGCTCCATTCTAGCACCTATGACCGAATTGTTGAAAGGAAAGGAGTTTACATGGACTAAAGGTGCTAATGAAGCATTTGAAGTGATTAAGGAGAAATTGTGTCATGCACCCATTCTTGCTTTGCCATGTTTTGACAAAGTGTTTGAAGTTGAGGTGGATGCAAGTGGAGTAGGAATTGGAGCCGTCCTAACCCAAGAAGGCCGCCCCATTTCTTACTTTAGTGAGAAGTTGAATGAAGCTAAGAGGAAGTATAGCACCTATGATAAAGAGTTCTATGCCATCATAAGAGCTCTTGAGCATTGGAGACATTATCTTCTAAGTGGAGAATTCATCTTACATAGTGATCATGAGGCTCTTAAGTTCATCCAAGGGCAACACAAGTTAAACCCAAGGCATGCTAAATGGGTAGAGTATATGCAAGCATTCCACTTTGTGATGAAACATAAGGCGGGACATCTCAACAAAGGAGCGGATGCTTTGTCAAGAAGGTACTTACTTACCCATGTTTTAGATTCAAGAGTCCTTGTTTTTGAGCATATCAAAGAGTTGTATGAAAATGATGAGGATTTCAAGGAGGTATATGAGCTTTGAAGAAGCACCCTCACCAACTATTCCACATTGAAAATGGGTTTCTATTCAAAGGGAATCAACTTTGTATCCCCAAAAGTAGCATTCGAGAGTTGTTGATCATGGAGGTCCATGGAGGATCCTTGGCGGGTCACTTTGGAATTGAAAAGACCTACCTTATGATGAAGGAGCATTATTTTTGGCCAAGCATGATTAAAGATGTTGAGCATATGGTAAAGAGGTGTAATACTTGCAATATTTCAAAGGCTCACGCTTTACCACAAGGATTGTATACTCCTTTGCCCATTCCACATCATCCATGGAAAGATGTGAGCTTAGACTTCGTTGTTGGTCTACCAAGAACACAAAGAGGCAAAGATTCTATCATGGTGGTCGTTGATAGATTTTCCAAGATGGCTCATTTTATTCCATGCCATACTACTTATGATACTACTAAGGTTGCAAACCTTTATTTTGAGGAAATAGTGAAGCTACATGGCATTCCAAAGACCATGGTAAGTGATCGAGATTCCAAGTTCCTTAGTCATTTTTGGCTTACTTTATGGAAGAAGCTTGGTACAACCTTGAAGTTTAGCACCGCATGTCATCCACAAACGGATGGACAAACCGAAGTGACTAATCGAACTTTGGGAGCTCTTCTTCGGATATTGGTGAGTAAAGACAAGAAGGGTTGGGATACTCTTCTATGTCATGCTGAATTTGCCTACAATCGAAGTCCAAGTAAAGCCACAGGGTTATCACCTTTTCAAGTTGTTTATGGAAGGAACCCTCTCCAACCTATGGATCTCACGCCCATCTCTACATCAACAAAATTTAGCTTTGAAGCTAACAAAAGGGTGGAAGAGATTAAGAAGCTACATGAGGAGGTTCGAGCTAAAATTGAGAAGTATACCTCAAGTGTATCAAGTAGGGTGAATAAATCAAGGAAGAAGGTTGTATTTGAACCGGGAGACCTTGTTTGGATTCACTTGAAGAAAGAAAGATTTCCTTCTAAGAGGAAAGGTAAGCTTGCACCAAGGGGAGATGGTCCTTATAAAGTTTTGGAGAAGATTGGTGATAACGCGTATAAATTGCAACTTGGAGAAGACTATGAAGGGAGTTGCACTTTTAATGTGAGTGATCTCAAGCCCTTTTATGGAGATATTGGAGAACTTCCTAGTTTGAGGACAAACTCTTTTCAACTAGGGGGGAATGATGTAGATTTGGTTCCAAACCTACATCATGGAAGCCAAATACTTAGCTACATTGAAAAGGAGCTTGAAACTATCACATTTGGTTTACATTTGAATGGTCTTAACCATGGAGGAGTGATGATTTGCTCTCTAACTCAAGAACCATAAGGCTATCATGGAAGACGTCCTAGAGTGGATTAATCTACATTCAAAGAGCTTTCATATGGTTCAAGAATCTTTAAATTTGGATAAGAATTGAGAGAGTTATCATCAAATGTAATCTAGCTTAGTTCATTAGTTTCTTTATGATGTCATTCTTGTATTAGATGATGTAAGCTAGTTTATCCCTCTTTCTTGATTTGTACACGCCTAGGGGGGGCTTGAGTAGTATAAATAGACCCCTTAGGGTGCCTTGTATATTCATTCAATCATATATCAAATACAAAGCAAACACATGGTGTTTTCTCTCTAGTTTTGAGCTAGTGTTTTCGTTACTCTTGACGGAGAACGAGTCATCCCCTTCTTCTATTCTAAGATTGGCTATCTTAGATGGTGAAAGGAAGGAATTGAAGAGTCTTGAAGGTGGTGTGCCTTTATCCTTCAAGGGAGCTTCAAATCGCCATTATCATTCATCCATCCAAACGACATTCATCAAGAATTCATCAAGAACCCAAAGCATTCAACCATCCATCATTCGTCCCTTATCCAACCTTCATTTGGTAATCATCTTTCATAGTTCTTTCCATTCATTTCCAATCTATTTTCGCCCCTTAAGAACTTTGAGAAGGGAGATTCTTATCTTCGCTCTTAAAGATCCTTAACCCTTTGTGTAATGTGATCTTGTGATCCCATTATACATGACTTCCCCTGCATAAGGAATTCAAAATAACCACTCTTAATCGAATAGAAAGAGGAATTCTTCCCAGGCCAACCAAGCAAGTCCTGGATCCCTTGCTGAGGCGAATACACCCTAGCAATTCTGTCAACCGTTTCAGCAGTAAACAAGTTATGTAACATATCCCACTTCCAGATGCCATTTCCCCTGTCCCCCTACTCCACTAAGTCATGCACCTTCAGATTCGATAGACCTCCAACCTCTATATCCTCCCTAAGACGAGCAGCCCCCCCAGGAAGCCATCTTTGATCTAGCACAGGTATTCTCCTACCATCTCCCACACTCCACCACAAACGTCCCTTAGTTGCCGCAGCCACTGAACTCAACCCTCTCCACACTGTTGAGGAATTCCCTTTGACCTTAGCCCCATCCTGATAATCAATAGGAGAGGAAACGTCGTATCTAGCCTTCCACACTCTGGAAATCAGTAACTCCTGATTGTGGTAAGTGCGCCAAGCCTGCTTAAGCAATAAAGCCTTATTATACGCCCCCACATGCCTAATTCCCAGCCCTCCCGCTCCTTTCGGTTTAAACACTGTCTGCTTATCCTTCCAGTGTATGGAGCGACTCCCATCCACCTTCCCCCATAAAAACCTAAGAATGATAGAATTAATTTTGCTGACCACGGTCTGAGGAATCAAATAAACACTCAAAACATATTGATGAAGAGCTACCAAAACAACATTAATGAGGATCACTTTCCCCGCCATTGACAACATGTGAAATCTCCAAGAGCAAAGCCGTCGACGAATCTCATCCACCATAAACCCAAAATGATCAGTACTCTTCCTCCTAACAGTGGAAGGTACCCCCAGATACTTCTCAAAATACCCTCCCTCCGGATAACCAAATACCACTTTCATCCCCTCTTTGTCCTCTTGCTCAGCCCCTTTAGAGAAACACATCGATGACTTCTGTAAATTGATAACTTGGCCCGATGCCAAGCTATACTTATCAATAACATGCTTCAGAGCCAGGCAAGAACCCGCCTCCAGCTCGGGGAAAAACAACGCATCATCCGCAAAAAACAGATGTGTGATCGGCGGAGCCCCCCGGGCAATCTTAACACCTCTCACCCTCCCATTCCTAGCCTCCTCCTCAATCGTGGCAAATAAAGCCTCCATACACAAGAGGAAGAGATAAGGCGATAGAGGATCGCCTTGTCTTAGCCCAGCAGTTGGGATAATCGGATCAGATCGAATACCATTCACAAGCACAGAATATCGGACAGTAGTCACGCACCTCATAAGGATAAAGATCCACCTATCTGGAAATCCCATTTTCCTGAGAACCGCTTCAAGGAAATCCCATTGGATCCTATCATAGGCCTTACTCATATCCACTTTTAAAGCGGCGTATTGTATACCCTGACGCTTATTGGCCAAGTAATGAAGAACCTCATGTACCACCAGGATATTGTCCTCCTTCAGCCGGCCAGGAACAAATGTTGCTTGAACATCCGAAACTAAAGACCCCATAACTCTCCTCAAGCGCCCAACCAAGCACTTTGCAATGATTCGATACACAACATTACAAAGGCTAATTGGGCGAAACTCGGCCACTGTCTGCGCTTCCGGCTTCTTCTTCAAAAGAAAAATATTGGTGTTGTTCAGTTCTCCCACAAACGCACCATGATTAACCGCCTCCAACACCGTCTCCACCACATTGTCGCCAACCGAACTCCAGCAATTCTGGCAGAATTCAGCTGGAATGCCATCCGGACCCGGACTTTTCCCTGGCTTCAAATTCCAAATAACCTCTTCCACATCCGCTCTAGAAAAGGGTTGTAGGAGCCCCGCCTTCTCCTCATCCGTAAGAGCTTTTTTAATATTCCCCACTATCTGACCCATAACAGAGTTCCGAGCGTGCGCCAAGAATGTTGTGGGCCTAAACAGCGCAGAGAACTCCCGATAAAATTCTCCAACAAAATCCAGTTCATTAAAGGATTGCAGCCCATTGGTAAGCGTCAAACATTGGATCCGATTTTAAGCCTGTCGTTTTCTATACTTCTGGAAGAAAAAGGACGTAGGCTGGTCCCCAAGCCCAGCCCACTTGATTTTGCTCCTATTGACCCAGAATTCATGAATTTCCCGAATCAAGGTCTCCACAGACTCCTCCTTTTGCATTACCTCCTTTTGCATTGCCCTAGCAAAGGCAGACTCACCCATACCAAACGTAGCTACTCTATGCTGCAACTCCTTCAGGTCTTCAATCGCATTAGTAGTGGGTTGAAAATGTGTCTTCTTTGACTCGAACAAAAGCTCCCTCCCCAGCTGCCGTATTAACCTCAACCAGGTAACACACCTAAAGGACGCGCTTCCTTGAACATGGTTGGACTGAATAAGTTTCTCAACCTCAACCCTGAACTTATTCCACTTTGTCACCCAAGGGTCCAACCTAAAAAATTTCCTTTTAGGTTTATCCTCTGTTTTGATATGCAAGGCTACCAAAGCATGATCAGAGAAGATGATTGGAAAGTTATGCACAAACGAATTTGGAAAGGTAGTCATCCATTGAGAGGACCCATAGGCTCGATCAAGCCGTTCCCATATGCACTCCTCACCCCTCCTTTTATTAGACCATGTGAACGTAGCCCCAATGAAAGGGATATCGTACAAGTCCAGCATGGTTTTCCAGTCCCAGAACTGTTGTTCCCCTCTTACTCTGGCCGATCTCCCTGCCTTTTGATAACTATCCTCAATCTGATTAAAATCACCCATGACGACAACAGGTACTTGTAAACCCATTACAGCCCCTGCCAAACGATCCCATACATCCTGTCTGCCTTGATAAGCAGGGCACCCATACACAAACACAACGTACCACAAAGCAACATTCATTCCACTCGATTGCAATATTACAAAGTTTGCATCACAACACACAATTGAAAACACAGACTCCTGCTTCCAACCCACAATGATACCCCCTGACCTACCCACAGCATCCACCCCAAAAGAGCAGGGGAACCCCATACGCTTAACAACACCCCTAGCAATGTCTACAGATAACTTTGACTCAAAAAGACAAATTACATCCAAATGCAAAAAAGACGACACCCAGCGGACATAAGGAATTGCAGAGAGGTCCGCCTACCCCAAACCTCTGCAATTCCAAGCTGCAACAATCATGGCGATGGAGGAGGCATTTTCTGGGCTGCCTCCGCCACCCTTTCAGCAAGCAACTCCCACCACTGACCTCTCTTCTTCTCTTCTTCAACCTTCAAAAAAGCTTCAAACTCCTTCTGTAAGATCATCACCATTTGCTCCCGCCGCTGCCTCTTAGCTCGAACCTGGAGGATTTCCTCAGCAAACGCCGAAGAAGCTTCATCCCCTTGATCCTCCCCATCCAGCTCCTCGCCTCGGCTCTTGCTCGTTTCTTTGAAAAAATCTCCACCCTGCCCACAGTTGAGTCCAAAGAACTAGACTTTGAGGAAACAGAAGGTTTGAAGGTTATAGTTTTGGTCAACCCTACAGAAGTTTCCTCCTCCTCCCCCTTCTCCTTCCTGATTTTATCCCCCTCTATCAAACACAGGAGGCCAATTCAAATTTTCCTCCTCAAGACTCTCTCCACCACCCCCTCCCATACTCAGAGTATCCTCTGAGGACGGTGAATTTGGAGTATACTGAAACCATTGACCCGATTCCTGTTCGGAATCCGACACCTGGAAAAGACTTGGAACATACCCAGGATAATCTTCCCCCACAAACTCCCCACTTTCCAGATCTCTGGAGCCCAACGAACTAGGCTCCCCCCTCTCATATATATACGATTCCCCTCCCGCTAATCTGTTCAAAGGCAGTTGGGGATTTGCATAAACTGCCCCCAATAAATGTCCTGTTCCAACTCCCCTAGGGGGCGACAAGGTTGTCCTAAAGGGTTCCCCAACCTCCCCCCTTGAAAATGACCCGTCCCCATGTGGGAAGGAAGACGAAAAGAAATGGGGGTAACTGTTGTCCACATTATTAAAAGAAAAGACTGAATTGCCATCAAGGGGGTTACCTGACGAATTCCCCATTGAGTGCAACCTCCGAATCGCCTCACGAATAATGTAACCTTGGTCAGCAGATGGTCCACGAGGGGAGACGGCCCCCTTGGCAGATTATTGGGGGAAAAATCCATTGGGCCCCCACTTCGCTCGAGCAGTTCACTTAAAATGCTCATAGTACATGATTGCATGTTGTGTTCAGAGCTTCCCATGCATGCACTATAGAAGTACTCAGCCTGATTAGTTGCACTACCTGGAGTACCCGACCTGTAGCTGCTACCAGAACCTCCATCCCCGCCGGTCTGACTCCCCACATCTGCAGCTTCGTTCCCCTCCTGTGCAAAGTCACTACTTGCCCCCCTCCTCCTCCCGCCGTCCCTTGTCCTTCGCCTCCCTCATCGCCTCCGTCATCTCCTCCATCACTCGAATTTTCGCTATGATCACTCATTTGATCCGGATCTTCATCCTCATCCCCCCATCCTCCTCTTCTGCATCCTCCTGATCGTTTTCCTCCCCTCCCACTGCTTCCATGGGATCCACCCCGTCTCCCGCAATTCCTGTACCCTGAACCCCCCCAAGCGCACCGTCCACCCCTCCCTCTCCATCTACTTCCATAAGAACCTCAATCTCATTGCCGCCCCCCCTCATCCCTAGAAACTTGGACTATTGGTCCATCCTCACTCCTCCTCCTTACCCCACGATGACCTACTTCCTCCCCACCATGTCCTCCATCTGGTCCCCCTCTTTTTCTCCTTACACTACTCGGTTCCCCTCTTTCTTCCGAGGATATATCAATAACAGGTCCAAACCCTTCCCCCACATACTCCTCCACCTCGAAAAACTCCGAATAATGGAGCTTCGGATCAGTTACAGGTGGATGATGGCGCTGTCCCAACCTGAGCCGAGTAGTAAGGTAGCCTCTTTTGATAGGAAGCGCACGCACCTTCCCAGAATAACACGCCCCTTCCCCAGGAATGATTGCATACCCCTTCTACGCTGCCTCCAAGATCCTCGTTTTGACTTGTTCCCGCGCCACCACCGTTGGTAACACACAATCAAAATCATGGTGGCCGATTCTCCCACACTTCTGACAAAACACAAAAACATTCTCATACCTAAAGAACACCCAGAACACATTCCCATAATCATCTCTCGCATAAGCCCCTGGTACCAGAGGCTTCGCCAACTCCATTCTAACAAGAACCCTAACATTATTTAACGAAAAGTCGGCAACTCCATGAATGTTAACATCCAGAACGTCTCCAATCAGGCGCGCAAGCTTAATAGCCGAACTTGCCCACTTATGGCGAAAAGGTAACCTTTCGATCTGCACCCACAGAGATATGGATTGGAAGGTTACCTCACTCGGGCGCATATCAGCCGTAATTTTCTGAAACGCCAGCAACGAACCATTGAAGTTCACCGATCGTTGGGCCAGCATATCCAGACAGTCTGCTGGATGCGTAAACCAAAAGGAAAACCTCAGATCTCCCACCTTCTTCACGGACACCGAGCTCCTTAACACCCAGTTTGCATCCACCAAACATTGTAACGCCCCCTCATCCCACTCCTTCCCATCGGTAACATACCCAATAAACGTATTATCCAGCCTTATCTCAACCCCTAAAGGAGGAGGGCTAAGATCCACCCGAGCCCCCATCCTAGGGCCTGACGCAAAACTCACAGTATTCCTCCTCCTAAAATCCCTCTCCATTTTTCTCCCCCTCAGACTTTGATTGAAGTACTGACGTTTCTGCCCTTTCTTTTGATACCCTAACTACTCCGAACTCCCTCTAGAATATGAGAATTGCCACTGATACTCCTTTCGACTTCCCTTCCTTTTATAGAAAAAAGCCGTTTGAGTCTCTGTCCTTCGCGTTCTCCTGTCTTCCCTTTTAAAGGGGGGGACATATAATGGCACTTCCGTCATTTTACGTGTTTGAGAAACTCCTGAGGCGTTCCCCATCTTCCCAACTACTCTATTAAAGCCACTATCACATCAACCTGAATCCATAGAAGAAATCTCCTTCTTCAGCCCAAATCCACCCTTGTAAGAATAATAACTTCCTAGCCGCCCCCATCTCCCCTATCAACTACCCAGCCTTCTCCACTCCACTTTAATTCAATTAATCCACACACGCTATCCCAGTCCACGCTTACTACAACCCACTAACATTACGTCACCCCTCCACACAGATAACCCGCCTCACTAAGGCCTAGAAAGGCCCAACAACTAGCCCTTCCTCACCTCGGCCCAACTTTCTCCCCAAGCTCTCGAATGCTCCGCACCAGAGACTTTAGCCAAAGCACCAACCACCAGAAATAAGAGAACCCCACTTCCAATCCACCAGACACACAAGGATTCCCGGCTGTCAACCTTCTCGCACTCCCAACCACCTTACCCTTCGAACAATCGACTTTCTGTTGACCATACACTTACGCCTTACTTCCTCGTTCCGGTAACTTTGAACGTCAACCCAAGATTCAACCCTAAAACTCACTCCCCACCTCCAAAAGAAGCACCCAGGGACCTCCCCCGTGGAACACTGCACAACCAAAGCAATCGAACGCACCTTCCACCCAACTGAACGAAACAAGGAGAACAAGCACCCCACACTAATCGAACGCACTTACCTAACTTAACGAACCAAGGAGAAAGAACCCCAAACTAAGAGCTTTTTAGAGAGAAGGGAGAGCTTCTCTCTCTACCAAGGACTCGACAGCAAATCTACCTAACGTCAACAAGCTTGTCTATTGGTTCACCACCGTGGTTTGGCGTGGGTGGTTAGCGGCCCCTCTGTAGTACCCCTAGTAATATTACCAATTTTATAAAATTAAAGTGTAGCAATAAATAAAAAGGACTATTGGACCTAATTATTATCGGTCAAAACGGATCAATAAATTTGGACACACCTACAATATTACTTTCATTAAACCCAATATCAACATTATTCGATTATTATCTTTATTCATGTTATTATTATTATTATTATTATTATTATTATTATTATTATTATTATTATTATTATTATTATTATTATTAATAGTAGTAGTAGTACGTATGTACGTTAACTACCAGTTACCTACCTTAGTATACCATTATAGTCGTAATTTATACCAATGTCACTATATTATTATTATTATTATTATTATTATTATTATTATTATTATTATTATTATTATTATTATTTATTATTATTATTATCATTATTATTATTATTATCATCATCAATAGTGTATTATTTTACTGATGGTATTACTTTATTAATATAATATCATTATTAGTTGCTTATTATACGTGAAAATATTAGAGGTTGAGTTGCCTTAGAATTCCTTTGAGAGTTAGGCTAAACCAACTGGCATATGTCTTAGCATATTGATCCTATCTGCTATGTTCTAGAGGTTGAGATAGATCTATCATATCCTTGATACAACAGTTTTGATATGGAATTAGGAGACTTCATATTGATCTGAATGTGTGCCTTTTTGCCCCCTATAAATACCAATTACCACCAATCTTCTCACACCAACTCCCCATTCTCTATATTATCCTTCCCATCCCGAACACTTACACTGATCAAACGGATTTCAAAGGCAAGTTTAGCGTAGGAAGTACCACATGCTACTGGTTAATGGTTAGGATAAAATTATCACACGATTCCGTATTAGCGTTGGTACGAACCGAGACTTTGTCCCTCCATCCAGCTATTATCGTTAACAGCACCGAGTCCAACTAATCTACTATAATTCCGCCATTATTTTGAGGTACAGTATGATGACTATGCCCTTCTATAACTCTTATTGTTTTAAATGCAAGATACCTTTAATTCAAGTGGAACGCTAATTGTATGTTTTAATTGTGTTTTGTCACATTAATAAAGTGGACCTATCATTGTTACATTTACCAACGTTGATCAACGGTTGGGCTACCGATCGGCCCAAATATGCGCATATGACCCAATGATTGTGTATGGAGACTTAGTCTTATTAATGGTTCAAGTTCAAGTTTATGTTCATGCTAATGGGACGCAAGTCTAATACTGTTCAAGGTACCACTTCAAGATAATTAATGAGTAATTGTTTTATTGTTGACGAAATAAAATGAATTGAACCGGTCAAAGTGTATGTTTTACTGTATAGTGTCAAGTTGTACTAGGCTTGTTTGACTTACTCTTTTATGTTTTCCATTTTCAGGGCGATCGGGAAAGGATTCAGTATAAGCGAGAGAGGTCACATTTAGAACTATTAGGTCCACTGATATTGTCTTTTAATTCCATTGTTATTAGTATTGGCTCTATAAAACATTCATATTTTTTTTAATAATATTTAGGATCGATTATTACTTTTGCCTTACTATTGCTAAATAATTTTGCTAATGATTAGATAGTGAGCCTAGTGTCTTCCTCTTAGGAGGCACGGTGTAGACGTGTAGTGCCTCGACTCTTAAGCTTCTGCTAATTTAAGATAAAACAATAAAATGAATATTATATATAATACTCCGAAAAGTCGAGGCGTTACACCCTCACCCCTTAAGTACCTTGTATACATATGGAAAGAACACGTTGGGAGAGTAAACCTCTCACGGGTCGCGTTCTATCCCAAAATATGCCAACTAAAAAGTTGAAGAGAATAAGTAGTGAAACCTTCTCCTATGTAACCCATGGCCCTCACCAAGCCAAGGACGACATCAAATAAATTGGGGTTGACGCTTAAGTTTCTTAATAAGTGATATTCGACTTTAAATGCGTGTTTAATCGAGGTTTGTTTGTCTTTGCCGGGTTCTGACCAAGAATAGATTAGAGAACACTAGCACTGTGTACGAGGGAGTCGTTAGGCAAGGTCAAGTCGGGAAATTTAAAAGCTTAGCCCCACCTGAGTCTGATGTCTTGGCATGTACATACTAACTGTTTTTGCTTGATTACCAAGGTCGTTTAATTAGCTTTAGTGTAAAGGTGATCATGAGCTTCTTCTTTCCTTTTGTAAAAGTTTTGATTTTCACTTTCTTTTTCCTTTCTCTTTTTCTTTTTTTTCGACTTTTGTGTGTATAGTTTCTACAAACAATCACGAGACAAGACATACCTCGTCCACCTGAGGTGCCAAGGGGTTTAAAAGGCTTGATGCATACGCTAAATGCATCTGTGATTCCAACGAAAGTGAATTAGGTGTTTTCCTGCTTTCTTAGGTTTGTTTTGTTTTGTTTTGCTCAAGACAAGCAAAAGTCTAAGTGTGGGGGAGTGTTTAGACTCGATTTTGAGCCTAAATGTGTTCCTTTTACCTTGGGTTTTGACTCAGTTCTGTTTGTGTTTATTAGTATTTTCACATTATTTTCTTCCTTTTTGCAGATTTTGTAGCCTTTAGACGCTTGTGGAGCAAAAGCACGCAAAACAAGGCCTATTCTAGCCTAAATGCAGAAGAGTTGGGTCATCACGAGGAAACCCAACCCTGGAGAAGAATAACCCAACCTCAATCCCGAGAATAGAGAAGAAAACAAGAAGGAAACTCTCATTAGAGGAGTCGCCGTCGTGACCACCATTGTCACGACCGTGACCCCAATGTTTCCTTAGGTGCAAAAACAGTTGGAAAAAGGCAGAAGACAGAAGAGGGGTCATGGTTGTGACCAGCATTATCACGGCCGTGACACCCCCAAGATCTAGGTTATAGAAGACTCCACCTCACGGCCGTGATCTCCATTGTCACGGTCGTGACCCTGAAGAGGAGGTCTAGACAACAAGGTCCTCACGGTCGTGACCCTCCCTTGTCACGCCCATGAGGGTTGAAGATGCTTTCCATCGAGACCAGGCCTCATGGCCGTGAAACCCATCGTCATGGCCATGACCTGCCAGAGATGACCCCCTCCAGGAGGTGCCTCACAGCCGTGATCATCTCTTGTCACGCCCGTGAGGTTTGCGGGATCCAGCGATCAACTCCGGACTTCTCTAGGGGTAACGGCTGTGACGACCTGTGTCACGCCTGTGACCCCCTGATTTGCGGAATTAATGTCAGTCAAAATAGCGGTGTTTTGGCTACTTGTGACATGAGTATATATTGTAATTTTTCCCAGAGAAACAGAAGTTTTAGACTTCCTAGGTTTTACTTTGGTTCTTAGCCTCTTAATACTCTCTTAATTAGTGATTTGTGTTGATTACATTTGAAGTTTTTTAAAGTTTGAATGCAAATTCTATCTTTGATTCTCAAGTTCGCGATTGATTTCTGAATTCTTCTCTACTATTTCTTTTTCTCTCAACCCTAAGTAAGTATTTGATTCTCTTTCCAAGTTCTTTTCCCTTTCATTGTTGTCATTAGTGTTTTAATTAGTTCTTAATTGATTTTGATTATAGTTTATGTTAATTGGTGTTTATTGCATTGAATTCATGAATATGTTAGGTTTAAATATCGAGTGTTTGATTATTATTAGTATGATTAGCTAAGTTCCCTTAGGGTTAGGGGGTGATTAGGGCCTCTAATGGGAGATTAGGCATGGATTAGTGAGATTAGGGTGATTAGTCAGGTAATTAAGTGTTCCACCCTAGTTTTCCACTCGATAGTTGAAGGATATCGGGTGTCGGGAGGTTATGGATCCTTTCAAACATCAAATTGGGAACCTAGGGCAGAGTGATTGATTCCTAAGTCCTAACTCTGGTGAGAGGGACTTTAGAATTGATCCATTAGAATTGCGTTCAAATACTATCAAGGTCTGTCATACACGGGAGTGATGACCAGACTCTAGAAATTTTGCATCGATTTATCACTCTGGCAAGGGAAATCGATGCTAGCTTATGCATAAGAAGCGAATATTGATTTACCACTCTGGCGAGGGAAATCGATACAAGCTTGGTATGCATGCAATTCCCACACCCGATTACCGAGCATTGATCTCCCTTAAAACCACAGTTTCCGAGCTTAGTTCTTTGTTGGGTTGGCCTGGTATTACCCCCGAGCCCTTATTTTCCTTAATTGAGGAGAAATCCTTAGTGAAATCTTTTCTAAGCTGAACCTGTAGAACCTCTTGTGATCCAAAAGACGGAACTAGAACAATAGGGCCCCAATTCTTCGGACATATACGATCGTTATCCTATACCTGTAGGAAAACGTTAAACACAATCGCAGACATGGAACAGGATACTAGATCCTGACACGTGCGGACACCTTGCTCCAGGGAAGTAATAGAATTGACCCGCTTAATGTTTCACTTTGGGTATTAATGTCTTATGAGTTATCAATCATCAAAATTCAAACATAACCCAACCCATTTTCCCCAAACCGAACCATAGAACTCAGGCTTTAAACGATAGTCTTTCTTTAAAACATATCACGACATCTCTAATGGTAAAACTAGATCACAACATTTTCCAACAATTAAATTAAATCACGACATTTCCAACAGTTAAAGCAGATCACAATATTTCCAACAGTTAAAACATACAGCCAAGTTATACAGGAAAATCCCCTTTCAAGATGCATGCCATATAAAACAGGAAAAATCACACAACAGTTTAAAGACATCCAAGGGGATGTTAGGGCATAAACATTACCTGTAGGTCTTCTCTTCACTTCAACAAACACACATTTGAGTTTATTAACAAGTCATCTTACCCGAACCTATAATTAGAATAATAATTCTAAAACTAATATAGCCTAACGGAGTTAATATACATGCAACTTCTTACCCTACCCAATCCCTAAATACATTTAAGGGCCCCTAACATTCATCAAAACACATAACATTTCCATAATTACTTTACTTAAAAACAAACCTATTTAATGAAGAAAGGGAAACAGGACAGATTTTTACCCCACTATGGTAAAGGATTAAAGGTCATAACTCGACTTCTCGACGTCCTATGGACGTGGTTCTTAATTTTCTAGAAACATCGAAGAGTCTACTACACCTTTCATGTTGATCACAAAACCTAGCTCTCACTCCAAAGGGTCCTAAAAATAGCACACAATAGGTAGGTCTAGCTTTCGACACGTTCCTATTTGCCAGTTCATAACTCGGGCTATACACCTCAAACGGTTGAACCATAAAATCCCATAATTAAAATTAACACATAAGAGCATGTCCAAACTAAAGATTTTGGTTAAAAACCAAAGACACAATTAATGATGGATTTTTCTGAATTGGCACAACAAATCTGTCCCAAACCCAATACATTTCAACTTGTATACTTTAACCCTAATTCTAATCAACTCAACCCAAAGCTCAAACTTTGATGTCTAAACACCTAGCCATGTATAGTAGAAAACCTAATGACCTTATAAAACAACCACAACTTCTCGTTCAGGTTAAAATCCATCACATGAACACAAGAACCCAACTTACTACAAAGAGATGCAAACTTTAATTATTAAAACTAATAAACACAAAAAAGAACCAAACTGCGATTATCAAAACTAATCATAATAATGATAACACTCAACAAGAGTTGCAAAATGAATCTTACGCATTAATGCATAAAATCTTTTATGTAATTTGATAATTGATTTAATGACACTAAATTATTACATAAAATACACCAAACCCACACTTAAAATTATAAATATAATGTTGATAATAAACTAAATAGCGAGATTAAGTATTTATCATAACTAATACTTTATGACGCAATTAAACTCAATAATACTAGTATTTAGCGTGGGAAAATGATATGATTGGATTCTATTATTATAAGATCATATATAAATTGCAGAAAGTTATACTTTTATCAATTATATTTTATATTTCAAAAAATCGTAAAAAATAAGATTAATGGAAGGGGTTAATTTAATTAGGGTATCATTTGTGTTCATGGATGTAACCTACGCATCCCAAGCTTCTTATAATTGAAAATTAATACTTACTATTAAAAAAATAGAATCTAAAATAAGCTTAACAAAAGATAAGACACATAAATAGTGTCTTGGGGTAAGACTCGTATTATCACCAAACAATAATAACCATAACACCCTAAGATAACTATGCAAAATCAACCAAAACTAAACATTTCATTGAATATAACACGAACAAACCCTACAACCCAACTTTATACTTATACTTAACATTATCTTAAAAACACAAAAACACAACCAAGATAATGATAATAACACACAATAATCTATAATAATATAAAAGTAATATATTTGAAATTTGAAATACTCAACACAGAGTGATTGTAGGGGTTATTGGCCAATCATATTAAAGAAAAAAAATCGATTTAAAAATACAGTAAAACATTCCCACCCATGAAATAATCATAAAAAAAAAAGCGATCTAAAAAATAATAAACGAGAAGTCTAATCAGATTAAGAGTCTACCATTTCTAATTAGAAATCTACTTCCCATGGAGTCTAACTCCCACCCAAATCTAATTAGAACTCTCCCTCTCACCCAAATCTAATTAGGACTCTACCTCCCGCGCGAATCTAATGAGGAGTCTACCTCCCGACCTAATATATAAACATCGAAACAGCGTTCATTCTCTTCCAATCTGTCAACTATTAACACTTAAAGCAATCATTGAATTCTCGGCAAACCTGCCAATACAAGCAGGTTAGTTTTCGAAAAGTACTATCAATATATACCACATCAATATATTTTAGCATGTATTTGCATGTTACAATTTTTTCATAAAATTTTGCATGATACATTGGATTTACATGGTGAAAAATATCAGAAGATTACAATTTAGCATTCTCGATAATTTAAAAAGATTGAAAGTGTATAATCTCCATAATATATGTGAAGATATTCAGCCCCTCCTTTGTTTTTAGCATGTGTTTTGTTGCCCCTCAGTCCTCATCGCTTCAGAAATACGTACGTTTCATTTTCAGTTTTTGTTTTCTTTAATTATGAGTGATTAATCCACAACGTACTATGCAGCATAGGTTAGCACGTGAATTTGTATATTTCAATTTCATGCCATTTGTTGTCAATTATTTATTTGTTAATTTCTTTGTTGTTCTTTCATTTAGCTAGAAGCTATTTTAACCATGGCGGGCTATATAGATCTCCTACAACAGGATGACAACAAGCCATGGTGGTTCATAGTGATGAAGCCTCCAGGTGCCGATGGACGGGTTCGAACTGATATCATAAACAGTCTATTTCGTCTTATCGTCCCATGTTCTGAAGACTGGGAAGAAGAATTAATTCACATGCGTAACACATACCGGTACAAAGGGTAAACATCCTCCACACTTCAAATTCAATCTGTACAATTTGTTTCGTACAAACGTATGACTCTACAAATGATAACTCTAAATTGCAGATTCAACAATTAAACATGATGGACGTCAAAACCGCCATGATCAATATTACTTGGCTTTTAAAAATTTCACATTGAATGTCTTATGATGATGTCAAACATTTTTATTAGACTATTTTATGTATGCACTTTCCCTTTATTATTTGCGTCGCCATTTATGTTTCATTCTAACTGTATTAAACTCTTTGTTTTAATATTAGGAGCCCAAATATTTATTATATAATTATCTTTTTAACATTAAAATTCTTTATTTTAATATGCCCGTGCATAGCACGGGTTTAACACTAGTAACAATAACAATAATAATGCGAAATATTAAAAACAAGGCCTAGGTTTTTAGAGAGTTATACAAAAAGGGTACTTGTTGGTAGCTGACGGGAAACGACGATGGTTTCCTACAACAGAGGGGGATCAAGACCGATTTGAGATGGCGGTGGCTGGCAGCAGGGCTGGTTGGGAGGTGGGTCGAACAACAGTAGTCGCGACATAACAGGGTTCGAAACAGGGCACCCGAAATAGAGTGAGGTGCAGCGGTTATTGGTCGGGTTTCCGACGGTGCTTGGCGGCGTCAAGGGGTGGTTGTCAGTGGCCGGCTGAAGGCTGGAGGATGACAGGGCGGACAAACAACAACAGCAACAACAACAATATAGTGGGAGTAAATAGCAATTTGAAACCGAGGAGAAAACAGGGGATGCATGTTTCTTCGGGCGACTGACTTGGCGGTGTCGCTAGTGGTTGTGAGGGCAGCGCACGGTGGTGGTGTTTGGCAACAGGGTGACGCGGCTAGGTAGTGGTGTTGTGGTGTGGGTAGGATGAGGCACAAAGCAGCGAAAAAGGAGGGAGCTCAGGGTGGTTTCGAGAGAAAGAAAACAAAGAGGGGGAAGGCGTTGTTGGTTCTCGGTGGTGTCGGCGCAAGTGGAGGTAGTAGCGGTGTGGTGGAGCTCGGTGGTGGTGGAGCTCGGGGCTGAGGTGATAGGAGAAGTGAGGCAAAGGGGGGAGTGCCGGGATAAAAATGCCACTGATATTTCCCAAATATTCAAAACTGCCATTAATATTTCTAAATTGTCAAAAATGTCATTACACTTTCTAAAATTGTCAAAACTGTCATTGATCCCAAATTTTACCTTCAGCAGCCGATTAATGGTTGAAAATTAAAAAAAAAATCTCTCTTTATAAAAGTTACCCCACCCACCCTCAATTTTTAAACCCTAATGCCATCTATGTATCCTTAGCCCAGTCAATTTCCTCCATCCTTTTCTTCATCTCCCCGCCAAAACGCCATTGCCACCCAGATCCTCTGCCCCTTCGTCTTCTTCCTCCTCTCCTTTGTTTTCATCTTCTTCTGCTCGACGTTTTTCATCCTCTTTCTTTGTTTTCCTGAGATTGCGCAACAAATCACGTCCCTGTTCTTGCTCTCTTCCTTCAGTCAGCTAAATCAAGGATGTTCTGATGAAGAAATTGGAAGGGGAAAGGAAGATGCTCGAAGCTGAGGTGGAAAAGGTGGATGTTTTGGAGGGTGAAACCAAGGGTTTGAAAGCTGAGGTCAAGACTCTGAAGGACATTAACATGAAGATGAAGATGAAGATGAAATTGATGATAATGGTGACGATTCTAATCTGTTTATTTTTTGTGTTTGATGGGTTGTTGATGGTTTAAGGGTTGATTGATGATGATGGTGGTGGTGGCAGGTAGGGTATAATTGGGTTTTTTTTTCTTTTCAGTTTAGATAATCTAATAGGGTTAAATTGGGGTGTTGAAGGTGACAGTATGATCATCTCAGTAGGTTATCGACAGAAACCGGCTGATGAAGGTAAAATTTGGGATCAGTGACAGTTTTGACAACTTTAAAAAGTGTAATGGCATTTTTGACAATTTGGAAATATTAATGACAGTTTTGACTATTTGGGAAATATCAGTGGCATTTTTATCCCAGCACTCGAAGGGGGGGGTCGTCGCTTGGTGGCGTCGAAGAGCAGAGGGGGTCGGGGTGGGTTTTGAAGAGAGAGAATGAAATTCAATGTGGGGGCGCCCCATAATTAAAAACATAAGGGTTTGGGTTTTTGGGATCAATTGCTCTTATGCTCTGCTTCGGAAAAGAGTTTGAGAGGGTTAGGGGGTTAAGGAGAGTGTTTACTCCTTACCCTTGCTTGGGACTGGAGTGAGATGGGGTAAGAGGGAGTGAGATTTACTCTCCTCTACTCCTTTTGACTCTTATTTTTCTTGCGCTCCAATTTGGAGTGCAAGGAAGAGTTTCATGACATTATAACACACATGATACATAAATTGATAATTTTGCCCTTCCATTTCTCCATGTCATGCTGCAAGATCTTTCCTTTTCTCACACATGGTGTAGATTCTTCATCTACCCTAACCTTAGCTCAAGATAGTTCCATGGGTTTGAACTCAATCCGAGATATTCCAAGCAAATCCTCAACTCTACTAGAATATACATGCAGTATGTCAAGGGGTTTTGTGACCCTCATTTAGCTACTTTGAAGCATATTTGAAAGAGAGGTCCTCGGGGAATTTCGGAGGTCTATATGTAAGGTTTCTGGAGGCTCGAGATCAGGCATAGAAGAACAGCTTGGCCTTAGTGAACATACTCAGTCTCATGCACTAAGCTTTTGCAGAACCCCAACCCTAACAGGCAGGGTT
This sequence comes from Portulaca oleracea, assembly GCA_029582165.1. Taxonomy (NCBI): domain Eukaryota; kingdom Viridiplantae; phylum Streptophyta; class Magnoliopsida; order Caryophyllales; family Portulacaceae; genus Portulaca; species Portulaca oleracea. The sequence continues at coordinate 10,340,910 of CM055878.1, read as the reverse complement.
CCAAAGGCTTGTGTAAGCTATGTGGGTTATGATAATGGATGCTATTGGTTTCCTTGTGTTTCCTGATGTTCCTAGTGTCAATGGTTGAAGAGTGCAGGCAACTGTTATCCTTGGACATTTTCTACAACTTCAACAATCCCAGACAATCACTGGTAGAGCAAGTTGAAGCAGTTCAGGGAAATTCAACTTCTATTGAGGTTTATTTGGTCATTTTCCATCTGGCTAGAGTTACCTCAGTAACTATTTGCTACAGCAAGCACTTGAAGCGTCCTAAAGTTGATTTAGCTCGAGTAAATCACAACAAAGCTGGTAAAATGCATGAAAATCATTTGCTAGACCAATCAGAATTAGCCAGGTAGCAGTTTTGTTTTAGTTGGCTTTCTTTCATGCTAAATGATGTAGCTATATACATTATTAGTCTTAAGCAGCTCATTTGGATATAATTATGTATAATCTAGGCTAATTAGAGGTTTCTTTATACTCAGGAAACCTCATTAGCTCGATTAAGCAAGTCGCTTGCTTGCTTGTTCTGTTTTAAAGCCTTAGCTTCTGTAACAAGTTTATTGATCCGAGTTTATGAAGTCGAGTGGAGCTTTGTGCTTCTCTTGTGTTTGTGAGTGTTCTAACAACTATCAGATTATCTACTTGTTTGTAACTAAGCTTTAGCCGGCTTAGTAGGTGAAGAGTATAGCTTAATTCATGCTTATGGTGGTGTGGATTGTGTGCATTTGTGTGAATTGAGTTGGCCCTTGTGTTTTCTGGTTGTGGTAAGGTCTGTATAAGTTAGAACACAAGTTTTATCCTTTTCTTTCTTTGTTTTCCTTTCTTTGATACTGCCTTTGATTCCAAAGACAACCTAGTTAAAGAATAATCAGGTTTGAGTTGGTGTTTTGGTGTTGTCCAGCTCTTTGCACTGTGATTCTTTGAGCTGCACGTATATCAACACACGTACACATGTTTGTGTGTGTGTCTCTCTCTCTCTCTCTCTCTCCCACACACACTAGAGAGAGAGAGAGAGAGAGAGAGACGTGTGTGCGAGAGAGAGAGAGAGAGAGACGTCTGTGTGGGAAAACGAGAGATGGGTAATGAGTGAAAGTGAGTGAGTGAGAGAGAGAGAGAGGGAGGGAGAGAGAGAGGGAGAGAGTGTAGAGAGAAAAGGGGGGTTAAGAGAGGGAAAGGGACCCTATCACATTATAATGTTACTTTGAAAACCGTTTAAATAATTAAAGGTGAAAAATATTTTTCCTTTATTGGACAAAGGAAATCAATATCCTTCCTTTAGAGGAGAATAATTTTCACAAGCTTTTTTATACCAAATACTAGAGAATATTTTCCCCTCTACCAAATACATCTAAAAAGTTGAAATGAAAACTGATGATCTCCTCTCCTCTCTGGTAAAAGAAAAAGGCCTCACCCTACAAAAAGGGAGAAGCAAGCAAGACTTCAAACGTACTCTAGTCTACATTTTATGGGTTCGACATCTACCGATCTACTCGTCTGGTATCTCAACATTTCCAGGAATGCTATTGAAAACTCAAGTTGTTTCCCCACAGCCACAGGCCACGGTTTTGATACAGAAGAAAACAAAGAGAGAGAAGAAATGCAGGACAAAGTAAGCAAAACTCTCCTCTGAAACGTCTAAAACCAACAGTCTATTTATTACAACACTCACCTCTAAAACCCCTATAAAACTGACTTAAGCACTATGACAACTTATAAAGCTGGGGGGCTGGCTTTTTGTTACATCAACCATCAAAAAAATTGGAAGACTGCAACTCTATTTAAAAACTCTGCGTAAAATGGAACAAAATTAATTTCGCCCCGGGAATTGATACATTATTTCTTCAACTCTGCCTCCCTATAAACAACTTCACTTTTAAGGGCTCTTTTGGGTTTATCTACCTGTACAATTTTGCCTGCCTCCCTGATAAATGTACAAATTGTGCTGCTGCCTACTACTGAAATCAATATCAGCTGTACATCAAGGCTGAGAGTTACATGCTCATCACCCCACTTAAAGCAAATTAACAGCAGGAGGATTGTTGCTCCTCTGCCTTTTAGACTCTTGTTCAAGCCTCCCTGCATACTTCTTCAGCTCCCTGAAATATCACATATTGAGATATATGCTATAGTTAGAGCTGGGTAACAGATCAAGTTAGACCCATTATTGTGCCAACCATGAAAACATCTTAGATTTACTCAGAACTGAAAATAACATGTTTTGAAGCTAAAAGCTCTAATCATGTCTACCTCGGGCAAAATCCATTCATGTCTGGTAACCCAGGTTCAGTTTTCTCTGGTGTCAGTAAGTTCAGGTCTAGTCATTGTGTAGGGTCAGACTTTTCTAGCTTTAACTATATATCATTAACACAAAAATCGTGCATAGATCCTGCTGATCAGGATATATGTTCCCTTGCCCCAAGAATGTGTAGGTAAAAAAACTGTTTAAAAGACTAACAAATTCCTGCATCAAATTGTTCAACCCCCCCCCCCCCCCCAACACACACACACACACACACACACACACAAACCTTTTTTTTCAAATCCCAAACAGATATTTACTTTTATGATTCTCATGCTATAATTGAAAGAAAGCGCCAGAGTGCACATACATGCATCGTGGCACACCACAATCAGAATCTTTACACCTCCGCGAATGCATCATGAGGATAAACCACGTCTTCCTACAATGACGACATCCACCAGCAACTCTGATCTTGCATGCATGGGCATGGGAAAAAAGCCTTTTAATGAGAGAGCAATTCGGGTAAGAACAGAGATGGCTGGTAATCTGACAATGCGACGCATGCTGAATAACATCCAGTAGCTCTATGACCTGCATTTTCAACCAGCAATAGTCAGTCAGCACATCCCGGAAAAGCACTCCAAAATAAGGGGGATTTTTTAATAAAATGCAACAGAGAGTGCCCACAAACAAACACAATTCAGTAACCATACAGACACAAGGATGCCCAGTAACAAGTTCAAGCTTTCATAAAAATGGCTCAGCAAAAATGCCAAACAAGTCAAGCCCATTTCAAATTCTCCCAAGAGTAGGATCTAAAATTCAACAAAGTATAGAGCTTACCATTTTGGTCAGTTTATTTTCCGACCCGCCACTAGCGGTGGGTAGATGACAACTCATTGTATGATTGTGGCAAGCAGCATTACTTCTTTGATAGCACATTCTACAAACATTAAGTTCAGGGCATAACTCACACTTCCATCTTTGGTCTGCTCCTAAATCCTTCAGACACAAACTACAGCAAATTCCACTAGTGGAACCATTTGGATTGTGAAGATGGTACAGAATCATCATAGAGGAATGCTTCGCACGTCGAAGTGAGTCGAACTGATAGTGATTTCCCTGACAAAAACTCAAAAGTGCATGCCTATTCTCTAGGAAACAATTGTCCATAATGGCATCCTTGTCCTCAGTTTCAACTGGCACATCATTCACCATCTCCTGCAAAAAGAGCAAGTTGACCAATGAAGTTCTAATGCAACACTAGAGTTCAGCAACCAGTAGGATGCATGGGAGGGCAATGAATAATTGAATTTAGTTAGAATCATGAATAAGTTGTGAATATATATATATATATATATATATATATATATGGAGATTATTGCAGAAAAGGGGATGGGAGCTGGGAGAAGATGCATTCAACAGTGGGTAGAACAAGTGTGTGTGTGTGTGTTTGTGTTGGGGGGGTGGGGGGGGGGGGGGAATAAAGTCTTTCCTTGATTTGATTTCTCCATGCTGCTTATCCACGACAGTACCTGAGTAAGAGCATGTTTCTGACCAACGCTAGAGATGTGCATGTCGCCTTGTGCAGAATTTGGATCAGCGCCATGGCACCTGTTAAGCAGGAAAGTTCATCAGCACAAACATATCCAGAGTCATGGGATGCATCATTAAGCTTTCTTTAATTGATAATGATACCACCTTTCACCTCTTGTAGGCAAAGTTCAAGTACATATTGCTGCTTAACATCATCAGACTTAGAGGATTACCTGTCACATAGCTGGAAGTTTTTGCATTGATTGCAAAACCATCTATTCCCAGATAATATGACTTCATGGCAGTGTGTACAGACAAACTGTAAGTAGACAATAATGAAGTCTTCCTTTGCTGACACAATGCTTTGCCCCAGCTGTAAGAACAGACAGGAAAAGGTATATTTAGTTCTAGCAGCACATTCAGGTAAACAAATCCCCAATAGCAAAACATATATCTTTATACATTGTGGTCATTAGAAAACAAAAGGTTCTCTGCAGTTGTCTCCGTTTTTTACTTTAGAAAACCTTCATGTTGATGAACATTGAAAAGAACACTGAGGAAACAACAGGAAAGAGATAAACATAAAGTGGCTCAAGACAAGAAGGATGAAATAAAGGAAGTCATGCATAGAAGTAATGTCAAATGAGAATATAACTATAACCTCTTGCATCAATAAGATGTCTTTCACATCATCAGCAGAAGGATTGACATGTCCCATAGATTTCAAACTCCTCCGTGTAATCTTTTTAACCTTCATTTCAATGTCTTCTTGCTCAATCTTCTTAATCATAGTCTCAGCAACACTAGACCAGTAGTCACCATCGAAGTAAGGTAACCTGGCTGCTGTAACCTTAGTGTTGGATTCTCCAGTAGGCACAAAAAACTTTTCATACAGGTTTGTGAAATTCACCACAATGTTTTCTCTTGATGCTTTCTTAAGCATTGACTGATACCTGGATATCAAAAAGCACTTCTATTTAAACCCATGACCTTCTGAGGAAATCCAAAAGAAGCGGGCTACTTCAACCAGGAGCAACAGTACTTTTTTTTAAACTCATAAAGACAGAAAATTTATTCTAATAAATTTCTATTTCAACGCTTAAACAATCTGTGCTGAATGAGTATGTCGGAAGGTTGGCGACAAATTAATACCAGTGTCGCAGCTTATCAGGCCTTGGAGTTTTCTGTGTCTCTGGATGACAATATAGAATGTAGTCCTCTCCCTTGACAGGTGGACAAGCCCATATATAGCATGTAGCAAAGCCTCTTTTCTTGCAATAATCAAGATATCCAACCTAAAACGAGGAAAAGGAAAGGCATAAAGCAGGCATTGAATTTAAAGCAATTCTGCCGACTTCTGAAATCTAGTCAGCGACATCTTACAAAATATTAAAAAAATAATAATAAAAAAATCAAAACCCATACCAAAATCTCATGATATACAAATGTCCGAAGAGCTTCTCCACTCGCTGCTTTTATCTCAGGTCTAAAGTACTTGACTGAGTCCAGATATGAAATATAGATGCATCTTTGATTTGGTGGGCTGCATTCAGAGCCGAACTCTTGGACGTACATAGCAAAAAGGCACACATCAACTCCTTCAATCCTTTGAAATAAAAGAATCACCTGAAACACACACATATCCGAATAGACATGACCTCATTTCATAATTCCAGAAGATAAAGGTTCACTTTTCAGTATGAAATGAAAAGAATAATTGTTAGCACTGTATTATCATTAGAATATTCTGGGATAGTTTGACTTACTTTAGAGCGGTAAGGAAACTCTGCAGGGTAGTTGTTTTCAGGAAATATATTCAAGAACTGCTCCTTCACTTTTAGTCTTTTATCAACAGAAGACACTACCCTGACAACAAGATTAGCAGGTTCTGGCACCTAATATTCAGAAGATAATTTTTCTCAATCTGAACTGTTCTACCACAAGATGAACAGAACAAGCAAAATACAGTAACAACTAACAACAAACATTTTTGCCATTGATCATACCCATCCACAACAATATGACTGTCAACATCCAATATGACAACCCCCCCCCCCCCCCACCCCACCCAAACACAAAAAATAAATAAATAAGTAAATAAAAGACTTAAAGAGATCAAGGTGCCTGCAATCCAACATCTAACAAGAACAGTCCATGAGATCTCGCTTCAAAGGACTAATGAAGACAAGTCATCTAGAACAGAAACAATAGCAATATTTTATCTGTTTTTTTTTTTTGGGAGGGGGGGGGGTTGTAGAAGATTATATATACTTAAAAAGCAAAAGGTTGAATACAGAGCAAGCATCCTACTCAGAAATAGTTTTACATATTTATATATAAAAGTGTTAAATAATAGCAAACAATAAAGCCAGAGCAATACATTGAGAAACGAAGAGAAATATAGGCTGGAGGGGCTTGCACATAATGAAGCAATAACAAGTAAAACAACAATGATGCTGCGAGATATTGCTTATAAAAGTTAAAGCGCACAGATTGAGGAGTCAGTTAACCTAAACAATGACCAGCAAAAGCAAAAATCACTACGGAGATTGCCAGGAAATGAATGCCAAATTCATATTCGTGGCGATGACACTGAGCAAAAGGTGAACGAAATCATTTGTGAACATGACACCATAGTCCAACAAAATTTTCAATATGAGAGGAACATGAATCTTACCTCTTCAGCAGTCTTCCCAGCAGCTTTTGCCCTGTCTTCCCTTTCTTGTTTGAGACGATTAAATAGCCTCTGTTCAATATAGTCGCTAAGCAAGGTTTGAGGAAGGTTTCTGGCATCAAAGGCAGATGCGCGAGGCAGAGGCGAGCACAACTCATTTTCCAGGTCCTCCAGGTGGCAATTTGGACAAACATACTCTGCTTTTCCACCTAAGTCTCTCTTGTCATTGAATAAAGCACAAATCTGGTGTTGCCACCCCTCACACCTGTCACATTGAACCCACTGCAGGAACAAGGCCATTATCACAATGTTAGAAAGCATACGCAGTGCATCTAAAGAAAGCACAGTGACTTTCTATCTCACCGATTCCTCCGAGATCAAATTGTTTTTTTTCATCACTAGATTGTTCTTAGGAACAGAGAAACCACAGTATGTGATACAACCACCACGGGCCTTGTTATAGCATACAGAGCAAAAGCAGATCTGAGCACGAGTTTCATCCTTTGGAGAATAGTAAGTCCCATAATTCTTTATACGCATGCCACAGGCTGAACAATAAATCGGCATTGGTGCAAATACAAGTCTATCTGAGACACATATCTGACAGCAGTTCTCATTAATGGAAGAGCTTGCATTATTTCCCGACACTTCCTCTGTTACAATCTACACAAAAAGGCATAAATGTCAGCTGTAAATTTATCATGCCAACTTTACAAAAATGTCATTATGAAAAGTGGAAAACACAAAGGCAGTCAATTCAAAGTTCAGATAATAACACATTTACTTGTTTTTTTCAGCTCAGATTGTAATGGAATATATATAGCAAAATGCCTCTCTAAACCTCTTCTACTTCTTTTCCATAGAGTAGTAAGCAGTGAGCGATATTAAGATCTCGAGTCAATTGAAACCAATCTCTGTGAATTCCTTTTAATCAGGGTAAGATTGCTACAACGGAACACACAACCCCCCCACCCCCCCACCCCCAAAAAAAAAAAAAGGAAAGAAAAGAAAAGAAAACACACACACACACAAAACTCCTCTGTTGCAGTAGCATTTTTGGGGTATCAGTTTTGGATTTGGATAGTAACACAACTGCTGGGGTCCAGCTAGTTCAACCAAATCGATCATTGGAAGCTTATTCTACTTTATGCTGAAGTGTACCCTCATTTGCCACTTATCAAGTAACTTTCTTATGACCTACTTCAGTCAGCTTAGAGCAAGTACAGGGATGTCAATAGTCACTTGCCCAAAGGAAGTGGGATTAGCCATGAGATCACACTAATCAAAAGAAAACTCTCATTTTATCAATGGGTTCCTCATCCACCCACCTTACTCCTCCACGAATGAGGAATAAAGAACCAGATACATTTCACTTAGAATAAACCTCTGTGGCTCTGTCAAAGTATTACAAATCCATCAAGCGGTTATGGTTTATGGATATTTGTCTTTCTATTTCTCTTTGGACATTCATCGTCAGACCAATAAGAACCCAATTTTCTTCCACGCATTGCATCTGCTGTATCCTCAGAGTGAATTAGACATCAAATAACATTATTGCAAGCTACAACTACAGATTACTGCCATGTGCAGATGACCATCAAGAAAAGAAGTCATGTGGCTACTATGTAACATGAGGCCACCTTTTCACTAAAAAAGGGGGGAAAAAGGAAAATGTTCGATGCTTTTTATTTTTAAATAAAAACATTCAATTAGACTTTGAGGAGAATTTTTTCCAAACCCGAAATACATGAAAAATAAGGGGTCACAAGAAAGAGGCAATTACAAAATATTACTGTAAAGTAGTGATGCACTATTATCCCAATCAAGCTACGTCATCAAAATTACTGTGACCGATTAATATGAAAAGATGCTAACAGAACTTGCTTGTCTCTGCATGTGTGGGCATAATACTACTTACATCAAAAAGTAACAACATGGTCATGATTCACTAGTCCCCTTTGTCAAGCGTAAGCACAAACTTAGTCATGTATGCAGCATGCTAAATGGCATTACGCCATCAAAGAATAAAGGAAGTAACATAGGGTTAATGTACCTCGTCACCTTTCTCCCTTAGGCTAGATATATGCTGTCTGATCTCCCCTGCTGTCAAAAAGTCAGTCAAAGTGATACCATCTACCTTTTGCTTTTCTAACTTTGCAACTGTAGTTTGCACACCTTCCTCGCTAGTATTCTGCTTTGTTTCTTCTGGATGATTACCTGTTGTAACCTCCTTAAGTTGAGCAACACACCTCTGCTCAACCAAACATTCTGAAGGCAAAGTGCAAGAGCCAACATCAACCTTATCACTCAGTTCACAACAGATGGCTGACTCAATCTTTTGTTCAAAATCAGCAGTTATTCCATCACACAGATTAGACATCCCATCAGAGGAATCTCCCTGGGTGAGATTCACATAAGTGTTGCCACCTTCATCAATACTTGAAAGAATATGATCACTCTTACAGACTTTAACATCACCCTCTTGGGCATCCAGATTAATCTCCGGAGGAGATTCCAATCTTTGCTGAACACTGACATCCTCAACACACACAGAGACCCCACAGGATGAATCACCTGCACAGAAGATTGAATTTAGTTTTCTACCTTTTGCAGGACTCATCATGTCCACAGATTTGTCAAGGCAGGCAGCACCATCACAATTACTAGTAAACATCAGCGATTTGTGGCTGTCGTTCGCATTCTTTGACCCTGGGTGTACTGGACCAGCTAAGCATGTTCTTATTGCCGGCCCACAAATAACACAGTCAGCAGAGCCACAATTGTCAAAATGAGAAAACAGTGACTTGTATTCCTCACAACTACACATGGCACCATTGCACTTCTGTGAATGCAAGTACTCCAGAAAGGAAATTTTACTTCTCCCCCAAAGCGAGGGATCCTTGTTATAAGTAATATAATAGCAAAGAAGCTTATCAGCTGAAAACTGCTCAATATTGCCTGAGCCAGACCCATATGAATTTCTGTTCTTCACCAATATCCTCCCAGAGGTGCAATCTTTTCCAAGAAGGTGCTCATCAAATTGCAAATTGGGCTGACATCCCTGTTGTGCAAATCCTGGAGATTCCAGCACTTGCTGTTGCAGAAGCACTTCAACGGAGCCATTGAAGGCTTCTAACTTTGACCTGTCCCCGACCATAGATGGAGTATGTACTGATGGAGAACTCTGGCTACTTAATACAATTGGATTGCGCTCACCTAGACAAATGGATAAAACAAGGTGATCCAAAGCATTCAGAATGGCACATAAAATAATAGAACGATTCAATAACATGAGTGGACGACTAAACTAACCCCTTCCACCAACCTCAAAACCCAACAGAAAAATAAATAAATAAATCATCCATACAACCATTGCTACACCAAACCTTAAATTCAAGAACAGTAGGGATCACTTTGCCTTGTTAACTGGAACCCAAACCCAAACAGTTACAGACCTTCAACAAGTGAAAATTGTCTACATTGACAGGAAATTAAGTAGATATCATGCCCTTGCAGCCAAAGAAAGGTAAGACAGGTGCTTAACGCTCAAGGCAACAATGACAAGAAGGTGAATTTCAATTTAACCCTTGAAACAAAATCAGATCTAACAATAATGCAGTAAATGCTACCAAACAACTAACATAGTGGGCTACAGAAAATGAGTGCATCAGAGATTCACTACAGATATTTTGTTGGTGTGGGTCTATCTGTGGTGGTGGTGGTGGTGGTGGTGGTGGTGGTGGTGGTGGTGTGGTGTGTGTGTGTGTGTGTGTGTGTGAGGGGGGGTGGGGGGGGTGGATAGTGGATACACAATGCTTCACAAGGAACCCCCCAATACACACACACACACACAAAAAAAAAAAACGGAAAAAAAAGACAAGAAAAAGTACAGAGGATTAAAATGAGGGCATACCTTCAATAAAACACTGAGATCTCAAGTGATGACTTTCAAAGGATGCCTCTGAATCATACTGCAAAACACTTCCAGAAAAGGTGGGCCCACTATCAGCAGGCCCACCATAGAAGAATGCCTCCCCAGGAGAACAACTATTTGGTATAACCAGTTCAGGATGCTCTAGGGTGGTATCAAAAGTCCGTTTTCGTGATCCTGAAAGAAAATCCGGCAAGACCATAAAACAAGGATGCCAAAAAAGATCATTTCAAATTTGATATGATAGACAAACTCACGTACCAGATGACACACTACTCTGTGCATCAGCATGGAGGAGCGATCGATTGAAAGTATCTGCCTGAACCAAGTTACTGCTAGTGTTAGCAGTCAGCACACAGTCGGGAAGAGGCTTACTTTGAGCAGCGCCAAAATTACTCAGCATTCCAAGTGATGGTGAAGCATTGTACATTGGCAAGAATGTAGTAAAATGCGTACTTTCTTGCTGAGCAGATTTGGCCTCAGCCCATTTCCTCTGAATCAAAACTTGTAAACGACCGCAAAAGGTTTCTTTATTCATGTAATCCTCCTGAAACATGAGAAATTTTTAAAAAAAAGCTCTTAGTTGCAACTTCTTTTTTTTTTCCCGGGGTTATTGCTCCTTTTTCATTTATAAGTCATCAGCATATGTATACATTAAATGATACCAGCTGCCAAGGGGACGTCACCCATGTACAAAAGGTGATTTAAACATCCATTGAAAGAAAAAAGGTGATTTAAACAAAAACAGACAAGCCTTTATCCCTTTAAGCTCTCTACAGTAATCTCATCCACAAAATCCAAAGTGGTGACCTTAGTTTAAAAACCCGACTTGGGCGTGCCTAGTCCCAATGAGGCGGAAGGCTATTGCTCCTTTTTCATTTATAAGTCATCAGCATATGTATACATTAAATGATACCAGCTGCCAAGGGGACGTCACCCATGTACAAAAGGTGATTTAAACATCCATTGAAAGAAAAAGGTGATTTAAACAAAAACAAACAAGCCTTTATCCCTTTAAGCTCTCTACAGTAATCTCATCCACAAAATCCAAAGTGGTGACCTTAGTTTAAAAACCCGACTTGGGCGTGCCTAGTCCCAATGAGGTGGAAGGCTAGATCGGGTGAAGTGAGGCTCATCCAAAAATCCCACAAAAGGCGTGCCTTTTGTATCCCTTTTGAGTTTTGAGCGCCTTTTGTGTGCCCATGGCCTTTTGGATCCCAGTGAAAAGAAATGCAAAAAAAAAAATAATAAATAAAAATATATAAAAAAAAAATAAAAAAACTTGCTATGTTTCCTTCTAATTCGATCCCCTAAACCCTAAAATGTCTCCATAAATACTCACAACTTTTACTTTTCTCTCTACTACATTCATGTGGGAATGATTTTCATACTAAGAAAATATGAATATATGAAGTTTCACATCGTGTCCAAAAGTCATGCAACTAGACTCCAGGAACCCTTGCGCGTTTCTGCACCTTGGGTCTTTTTAATCTAAGGTGCCGACCTCTGTACCATGATGAAAACCTTGAAACCAACTACACAAGGTTCTCAATAATTAAGGTATTAAGTCATTTAGCATTCTCATCTTTTCTCGAGAATTCAGGAAATTTATTTTCCTTTCTAAAAGGTGCAGAACCAAATATTAAAAGGAATCAAATTGACACTAAGAATCCAACTCTCCTTCAATCTTCTTCTCCATGCCACTAAGACTCCACTAAACCTAGAGGTTGTGCCCAACTAACCCCCATTGAAGCAAGCCAAACGGTGTAGCCCTAACCATGAATAAAAAAGTTGCAACTGGACTCTTTTTTCTGCTCAACACACAAAGAGAACCTACTAGCCAATAGAAAGTTTCTGCTTCTAAGCATTATCTATGTAGGGTATCTTTCCTATGGTGCCTGCCCAAGCAAGAAAACAAGCTTCAGTGGGAGCTTTAGACTTCCAAATAGCTTGATGAAGAAAGCCTCTCTCGCCCAACTTATTAAACCTCTCTTTGCAGAAATTATTTACAATAAACTGTCCATTAGATATTGATCTTCCCACCACACATCATGTCAAAATGAAACCCTAGCTCCATTTTCCCATTCAAAACACACCATACACTAAAACTTATCAAACCCACCCCTAATAGACTTCCAACAAGGCAACAACCAACCTCATGGACAAGAGAATGCTTCTTTACTCCAGCAACCACGTAATTGAACTCCACACAAAATCAGCTTTCGCCACAAAGCATCATCTTCTTTAGCAAACCTCCGAAGCCGCTTACCCTTAAGTGCTTCATTCATTTTGTGAAGACGTTTGGTTATTGAAAGGACACCAAGGGATGTCACCCATTTACAAAAAGACGCAAATACAAAAACACAATGCCATCATACTCACATTGCTAGTATCATCAACAACATCCCAAAATTTGGTTATTGCCCCTTCATATATGTGCCTCGCCCACTTGGTGTCTCTTTAATACATCTATCCGATTACTTAAAAGAAACAAAAAAGAATCTCCCTCTAATATATGTCAATGAAGTGATACTAATAACTTCCTACTCGAAAAAATATTTTTTGCCCTGGGCTAAAGTCAACTTGGTTAAGGGGAAAAGAAAAAAGAAAAGATGCTAAAAGATCTTTCAAAGATAACGTTGGTTAGAAAAGACAAAGCTCAAAGGTGAAAATGGTTCATAAATATTTTGACTTTGAGGCCGAGTCCCTTGAACAGTGCCATTTGCACCAGAAAGTTATTTCCTAACTTGACCTAAATTCCAAGCTTTCATAAAGGCAATTTTCAAGAAGTAAACAATTCTGTCACTTGTTGCCAATTGCCTTTTCAGTCACTTAATCATGAATCGCACACGCAGAGGGAGAGGGCAGGGGTTCATTCAGAACATACAGATTCTCTCTAATAGGCAATACAGAAGATTAATGAAGATCCCAGACATTCTTAACTATTATTCTAGTTACAGCTGATGCAATTAAAAGCACCATTAACTTGCCACTTATTTTCATCATTTACTAGTCTAATTCATATATGGGATGTTGTCTCAACAAACTGTAGATCAGAAAGCCATCCACTAGATCAGGCCACTACATGAAACAGGCCAAGAACTAACGATTCAGTACTTCCTGGCAACCCAGATTCTCAAGGATGGGGATCAACTCATGTCGCATACAGGTAGACACTAACCCGTAAAGTATCCTGCTAAAGATTTGGCATTTTATAACATGCTGCAGATAGAGAACAAACCTTAGAAAGAGCGCCCATGAAAATCTGATTTTCCAGGTAAGTGGCAAGCTCAGCAATTTGTGGTCCGAACTCCCCAGAAGCATTTTGTGCAAGATATACCTGACTGCAGAAGATTGTATCATAACATCAGAAGGAAAAACTCAAGATTGATACAAGGTTAGCACTATAAAATCATGTGATGACATTTAATCTATAATACTATAACCAACTGTTCCGTCATAACACATCTCAACGAACTTAACATGCTGGTTCTTCAATAAAAAGGTCATGTTTCAAAGGACTCCCACCCTCAGAAACAGCTTCAAGAGGAAGCGTGTCTAAGAATGATGAACATAGCATGAAATATTATCCTTTTTCTCCTTTTCTGTTTGGTGTGAGCGGGATTGATTCGTGTAAAATTAAACACGAATTTGCAAAGGATAAAATCTTAACCTTCTCTACAGCTAATTAAGGGATCACATTTTCAACAAAAATTGACAAAAGCAAACTTCTACAAGCAAATAGGCAAATGCACTGTTCAAGTTAAGCTTTAAAACCTACTGCGAATCTGTTAAATATTGAAAAAGCTTATGATCATGCCAATTGATATTACTATCTTATATAATGAAAATGAGGGGCTTTATGGAACTTATGGACTTAGGCTCTCTCATAGCCAGTGTCATATCCATGCCATAGAATTAGGGTGTCCATTATATTATCATATTCATAGGGTAAACATACAACTCATAATTTTTATCCCAAATTATACTAAATTTTAATATGTTTTGGGGTTGAGGGTGGCCCTAGCATCAATGTAGATATGCCCATGCTCATTGCCAAAGTATTAGTACATATTAGCCCTTCCAACCCCCCCCCCCCCAAAGAAAAGAACACCTACACCCACACCATTAATAGCCACAAAAACAAAGAAAAAGTAAATATCACCCTCGCCTTGGTTTACTTCTTGATGCTGATCATTTTGAAAATTACGGACATGAATTATGAAGATAGGATTGAGAAGAATATAAACACCCCCCTACTTTCTTCCTCCTCTGTTAGTTGGTTGGTAGTATGATATTCCATACATCTCAACCAGGACTTATCTTAGGCTTCACAACGACAACTCTGTCAGTATTATGAAGCTTATGTCACACACTAATTCAAACAGTCAAGTTAATCAAATTATCAATCTCTGACTCATGTTTATATGGTTAAGAGCCTCTGCAAAGATTAATCAACCTTCCAAGGCAGCAATTTTCCCTATTCGTAGTATGTTTAACCCATCTTCATCCTAATATCTTACGTTGTGTAATCGGGTTTTAGAATCTTCTTACTTAGGACATCCATCTGGATCCATGCTCAAGAACATGCATATAGGGAAGGTTTTCCAATACAACAATCTTGAAGTTCCATAAACGCCATCCAAATTCCAAGGGCGACAGCAACACTTATTAACACAAAGCTATTTCAAGAACTCAAGCATCCTTTCATTCCTTTGTATGATGCTTTTCTTTTCCTAACCAAACAACATTTAGTTGGGGGCTATCGGCTTTATGCATTGCTACTAAAGACATTTAGTGGTATACTGTTGAATGGAATAAACTCACAGAAGGCATGGCTACTAAAGACATGGTCTATTTTGATAAAGCTCTTGCGCAGCTGTTGTGCAAATTACTGAATTAGAACAGCGAATGTCCAGAATAGAGTTCTCGGAATGAGGTACAAGACTGAAAACATTGGAGGATGCCAACATGATACAGGGGTACTAGCAAAATCTGACTTCATATATCAGACTTTCAGCTGAGTTCTAACTGCACAGCATTTATCTGTCACCTCCAATTCTTCAAAAACATAATATCCAGCTATCCACATTATATATATATGTATATGCCAACAAAATCATACATGCCCATTTTTAGCAACATCAATGTGGCTCTATTTACCCATTATAGCCATGAATTTCACATAAAAGCAACCCCCATCCCCCGGAAAAAGGAACTTTTCCAGTCAAACATTGACTTCGACAGCACCAGTCTCACTAAAATTTAAACTAGAAAAACATCAAATTCAACAATGAGCCAGTCAATTTGCAATTACAGCAAAAATCGAAGTAAGAATAAAGGAAGAATACACTAACATTGTGTTTCTGACATAATCACGACAAGGAACAACGCTAGGATCGTGGCGCCAATTGAATTGAACGTCCGATTGGGGCAGACGAAACCCTAGTCCGGCGTTTTGGGGGAAATTGAAGACGGAAGACGATTGTTCAATACTTGCCATCAAAATCCCAAGGGAAATTCAATCAAGAAAAAAGGACTTCCCACGCTCATGAATTGACTCTTTAATCAAAGAATTGATTATATTGGGAAACCCCCAAAATTAGAAAGGAGGGAAGAAATTGGAGTGAAAGAGCGAGTAGATTTGATTAGATTGGGGAGAAAAAGAGGATAGAGAAAACCCACCTGATTGATAAGACCCACATTAAAATAACAAACCCTAATCGGTTCCCCTTTCTACTGTTGCCCTTAGTGCCCTATCTTTCCCCGCCTTATGTTTTTCCGTATTACAACTTGCAATTTATTACATGCTCTTGGAGCACGTGCTCCAAATGTAGTCATTGTTCATTATTCATAACATAATTGTTCACTCACACCTATCTATTATTCACTATCAATAGCATAATTGTTCACTCATGCCTATCCAGAGCACATGCTCCAGGTGCATGTAATATGTATTGATTACAACTACCGAAGTATTAGTCATTCCTAGTTTTTGTATATTCTCCCCCCATTTTTTTTTTTGTGTTACTTACTCCCTCCGTCCCAAATTAATTGACATTTTGACTAAATTTTGACCGTTAATTACTCACAAATTATAATGAGTTATAATATGAAATTACCGTCATTAGAAAGATACTTTACTAAAAGTTACAATGGAGGTCATTTCATATTGTTACCAATTGTAGTTTGTGAATAATTAACGATCAAAATTTAGTTAAAGCGTCAATTAATTTGGGACGGAGGGAGTAAGAAATTATGTCAAAAATTTAAACTACTAATATATTAATTAATTTATAACAATTGGGAATTGATATAATGAGAAGAAGAATTTTGTGAAAAGAAAAGCATAGCAAATCATAACCATTGGTTCCAAGATTAAGGTGGGTATAATCTTGCTTTTTTCTTTTTTTTGGTTGGAAAAATGTGAATAATAAATTTTGCAACCTTTTTCTTTTTTTATTGTGAAAAAAAGAACAATTAATACAGTGTGATTTCCAATGACATGTTAATTAATTTGCAGCTCTAGAGAACCTAGAATAAACATCAACTATACCCAGAATGAACATCAACTATATCATAAATGAACACCACATATACCCAGAATGAACATCAACTATACCATAAATGAACACCACCTATACCAAGAATGAACATCAACAATACCCTAAACAAATATCCACTATACCATAAAATGAACATCAACATGCCATGAGATGAACAATAATTTTGTTGTAAGACCCGGGAGTTTTATTAAGGGTAATTACCTTGGTTAAGAGTCTAATTTGAGTTTAATTATTTATTTATGGGAACAATTGTTGTATTTCTATATCATGTGGATATTATTATTAGTATTATTATTTTTATTATTATTATTATTATTTATCAGAATTAGAATTTTATTAGAAGGTTCGGCTTGTTATATTATTGGTAATTAGGTTATAGATTGAGAAAGGAAGGGAATAAGAGAAAGGAGTTGTTATTATTTGGAGAGATAAAAAAAATGGTTAATTAAAAGGGTTTAATTCCCTTTTTTCCCCATTTGTTTTTCACGCAAAGGAAAAAAAAAAGAGGGGCAAGCCCCTGATCCTCTTGAGCAGAAGGCACGCAGAGAGAAAAAGAGAGAGAGAAAGGGGGGAGAGAGAGAGGGGGGGCGAAGCGGTGGCGGTGACGGTGGCGGTGCCGCCTGGTTGTCGGCCATCGACAGCAAGAAAGAGAGGGAGATGTAGTGGATTGTTTGGTGGCTGCTCCATGGTGGCGACGGCGGTGTCCACTGGGTGTCGGGGACTCGCGCGACGACCATCCCCGGTGACAGTGGCGGAGGTCGCGGTGGCCCCGCGCGGCGCAGTAAACTCTAGCTCCAAATAAAAACCCTAATCTACAAATTGGGAATCAAAGTGGGTAATCTCTGTCCCTATTAATAACTGTTAAGTTTCAGGTTTAATTAGTAGATTCCTAATACTGAAATTTATGCTTGAATTGTTAATCATATTGGAATGGTTGGGTTGATATATGTAACCAAGTTGGAGGTTGGATGGTATTTGGGTTGAACATTGAGTGTTGAGGTTTGTTTGAGGCGGTGTATGTAAGGGAGCCCGGGTTGAATTGTGAAATTAGAATACTTTGGGTTGAATGATGAAAAGAATATATTATTGATCGATTATGTTGAGAACTGTTGTTGTTGTGATGGATGCATAGTTATACACGCGAATATGTCATCAGTATATTGAAAGGTTTGAGTTAAGTTTAGAATGAATATTAATTTGGCCGATTATCAGTATAATGTGCATAAAGGAGTTCTTACGACTTATATGTATTTAATTTGGGTATTTTTGAGTAAAGTTTGTATAAATGGAACTTGGGGGAGTTATATGACTAAAGAATGAGACTTTTATATCTCAAAGCTATGTCATAATTAGGCCTTTTGAGTTCTAATGTAGTGTGATTCAAATTTAAATGATTGCTAGACTTTGTATGTGAATTTAAGTACCCGCGTGTATACTTTTCCAATTATTTGAACTTATGTGGGCTATATGGGCTCAATTATGTGTGTTTATTTGTGTATTGAGTTGTGAATGATTCTTTAAAGTATTATTCTAAAAAAATGGTTGAATTTTGATACTTATGTATACTTTAAGTTGGTTATGTAATTTCTATATGGTATTTGACTATTTTAAAGGTTTACGAATCTATTTATGGGGGATTTGGTTTCTTGAATGAGAAAAGAGTTGGAAAATGCTCTATTGAGCTATTTTGATTTAAATGAAGGGTAAATTCCTATTTTATGTATATATGACATTTTGGAAAGCGAGTTTGGCTGAAGTGTATGGTATGGAATTCTTATGCGATTTAAGAGTATTGAAATGGTTTTCGGGCTAGGTGTATTGCACTAGGTACTGTGGATTAATTGGAAAGTCGGGGTTACCCCCAGTAAAGGGGAACCGAATCGGCTAGGTATATAAAGTCCATTGACGTTAGAACTCCCGGGAAGTTAAACTAACTGTCTTAAGGGGGAATCGGCCCCGACTGGAAAGTGCTGAAAGTACCCTACGCTCATGGTATCGATATTTTCGTATAATGGAAAAAATAAAGGATTATATTAAACCGTTAATTCATTGGAAACAGTTATATTATGCTTATGAACGGATGGAAAAAGGCAATTTGAATAACTTTTAATACCGGTTCGAAGTGTTTGTGTCATTCTTCAAACGTTGAAAGTGTTATCTTCTTATGTATAATGACTTTGAAAGGTTTATGAATTATGCTTGATTATGTCCAAACTAAGTATCAAAAGGTCTTGTAATTTACATAAATAACTTACATTGTTATTAATGATTTGTATGTAGGATATTTAAAGCTCTTTGAGTGTGTCTTTTATTTAGGTTGATGCATTGCATGTGAATCTTGTCTTAGTTGTTTACACTGGAGGCTATATGGAATGTACGAGTCACTCGGGAGACCCCTATATTGGTAGAGGATCTGTACTGTGTTGGTTGCGATCTACTAGAATACTAGAGTACCTGAGATGCTTCTCTGATGGCTTCCTGACTATTTTAATGACTGAAAGGTTATCCCATTCCCCCCGTAGTTGATTTGGAAAAAATGAGATTGTTTAATTACCTCACAGGAGACATTAAATGCTTGAATAGAAACCTTATGCCTAGTCTCCTACTTGATAAGTTACGAAGTGACCAAGAGATGCAATTATATTCTGATTGTACTTGGGTGAATACTGAATTAAGCTGACTCCTATATTAGGTGACTTGAATCTTAATGGTTGTTCCAGGGTATAGGTTACCCACTGAGCTATGGTTTGCTCATACCCCTATCTCCCTCCCCCTTACAGGTCAATATGAAGATTAGGAGCTGACCAATAAAATTATATTACTCCTCCCCGAGGTAGATCTTCAATTCCAAAGGTAATTACCTCCTGGTGGGTGGTCACATGAGCAACCAATGACTCATGGGTCCTTGTAGGAGATACTGTTCGTGCAGTAAGGGCATCTAACATCTTTTGTCTATGAGCTTGCGATGCGCATATTAGCTGCCAAATGGTGACCTCAGCTCTGGTCCTTTTGAGTTGAGCAAGTAGAGGATCTTCTGGAGGGACTTGATTACCGTTGCCAACCACTGGCGTAGGATTAGGGACAGCCACTGGCGTGGTGGTGTTCCTGTGGTTGTGGCGGCCAAACCGAGTAAGAAATGCCATACCATCCGATGTTGGTTCATCCGCTTCAATCCATTCTTTCTCAGAGTACTCATGCTCGTCATCGTCGTCACTATCCCAGCTGTCATGGATGAATAAGCCTTCATGAAATCTAAGTATTTCCGGGATAGGTCGACCCACTTCAACAATTAGAAAGGAAGGTTCAAAGCTTGAATCTTCACAAAAGATAGCGTTCGTATGCTCAGGCATAGGGTTATCTTGGTTGTTAGGCTTCTTAGCAGCTTTTGGCATTGGGAGTGTCCCCGCCCTTATCATATCTTCTATCTTGTTCTTGAGAGTCCAGCACTTTTCAGTATCATGTCCTCGGCAACGATGATAGCGACAAAATTGGTTGGCATCCTAATTCCTACCTTTAATTTCTGGCTCCTCTTTTGGTAAAGGCAAAACAAAAATACCCTTCTCGACCAGTCGATCGAGGGCCTGAGTATAAGGTACATCCAATGGTGTGTAAGTCTCGTACTTCGGCACATAAGGCCCCTTGCGCTAGATAGAGTTTCAACAATTTTAGAAGGGTGGCTAGCTGCACTAGTAGCCCTTTTGTTGAAGCTAGACCCTTTCCAACCAGGCGAAGTGGTCTTAGCATTGTGCATTGCTTCCAGTTAAACACAAATGTCTTTCAAGTAATCGAAATCCTTGATGACATGATATCCCAAGTGCTTAGATAAGCTGCTCTGAGCCCTTACTTGAAGGTAGATAGCTGTAGGTGGAGAGGGATGGCCTCATTGATGTGAGACAACTTGGTATGCCACCTTTCAAAATAATCCAAAAAGGATTTGTCGTCCCGCTGCTTCATGGTGGTTAGGCCAGTCATCCACTATAGCTTGCTTCTTTTGGATACGACTATAATGGATAATGAAAGCTTTGAATAACTCATTCCAGTCGGCCTTGACTTGGGGTGATAGAGCATGATACCACACTTTGGCTTCTCTATCTAGGGTGGATGGGAAGACTGTGGAATATAAACCAACATCGATCCGGTTTAGGGGTGCCAATCTCATGAATTCTTCAATATGGTGAGTGGGGTTCTCAGAGGGTTTGAACTTGATGTTCGGCACCTCAATCTTATCAGCGACCTTGAGATTAGGCTGAACAAGCAAGGGTACTTCCATGTACCTGTCGGCGAAGGCCGGCACGGTGCACATTGCTTTGGTGACGCTTTCTAGTTTCTGTTCAAGGGCCTTAACAGCGGGATCCCTTATAGGCTTGGGTACTTCTGGAGCATTAACATTTATTTTGGATGACTCTATTCCTCCAGAATCAGCTGGTGTTTTGATGAGCTCAGGTTCAGAGTTATATTCATGAACATCATCATCATTCTCCTCCGTATTTAGCCCTAACTTGGTATTGATCTTGGTGATGGCCTGCAGCATACCATCCATCACTTATTGCTGTTCATTCAGCCTCTTCCCAATCTTCTGCTCCTGTTCTAAAGTGCTAGCAAAGACCAGACCTTGCATTTTGGTGTAGAGCTCCTCTAGATGTTTCGTGATGTTGGTCTCAACGCTCTGAATCGGAACCTCTTGGAGTTGCTCTCCAGACATGATGCAGTCACGAGTTGCGGATGGATCGTAGTGAGGATTTGGAATCAAGCCGCCAGTACGCGGATCTTTAATGCGGGCGCGATCACCAATGGTGCCTGCATGAAAACACATAGTTAGACACTCGATGACATACTCCGACACATACTACCCGATGCATGCATGCTCTAAGGGACCTATATGACCCTAACAGACTCGACATCTATATGCTGACAAAAGAGATTCACCCACTTTTTTGGGAGTGCATGACCTAACTCTATATAAACCTAGCAACATTGTAAAGGGCCGAATAAAGTCACACATAGCGAGTAAATCATGAATTGAAAGACACAAGTCAGTGTTTCTCAATTCGGATGGGCCTAATCTACAGGCCGACCATTTTAAGGAGAATTCGTAACTTGGCCCAATAATTCAAACAACTCAAGCTATATTGACTATTATGCGGACTAGAATAATGCTTGACAAAACTGACGACTTTTTTTATTATTTTTGTTATTATTTTTACTCAAGGAAAACGGATATTGTAAAAGACTGGATAAAGCCAACAGTAAGCGAGTTATAATTAGTTTATGGGTTTAATTGACAAATCCAATATGGTTGGGCCTAACAACGGGCCGGCCATAAATTTGATGGATTTAATAATTAAAACCTATAAATTAATTTACTCAAGCTTAGTGACTATTATACAGTCTAAAACGCTATCCATTAACTTTGTTGGACTTTTTATAAACTTAAACCATTATTAAGATAATTTCATAAAGGGTCATATAATATCATCTAAAGTGAGTCAAATTTTATTTATTAATTAAAATAGCTAACCCTTGAACATAAATGGGCCCCTCCATTGGGCTAACCATAATGCCTCTTGGGTTAATTATATTAATCAATAAATAATCCTTTTCTCAACCCAATGAATTTTATATGGACTAAAATGAAACCTCCCAACTAGGGTCGACTCTTTACAAAAAAGAAAAGGGGAGGGGAAACACATAGCACATAACATACAACATGAAGGGTATCCTAAACCAAGGCTCTACATTCATGGATTTTTTATGGTTAGAATAAATGGCCTACCGCATGTTCTCACCTCGGTTCACCTTACCCCTAAAATTTGTGGGTAAGGAGTGTGAGGTGTTGCTCGTCGGACTTCAAGGAAGCCTTGGAGTATAACATGGGGAGAGGAGCGACCAAATGCTTAGTGATGTGGAGTGCATCCCTATAGTAGTGGCCTCCCACTCTCGGGTATCATCCTAGTTTACCTAACTGTCACCTTTGTGTTCACGTGTCATAAGACCCGATAAGTGGCCCGGTATGCAAAGGATGCCTAAAAAGAAAAAATAAAATTGCGAAAATAATCAACTTCTCCCTTTTACAATTTCAAATCAAATTGATTTATTCAAGTTTTACTCTCTTTTTAAGTTTAAGTCCCCAGTGGAGCCGCCAATCTGTAGGACCCGGAAAATTCCCGTTTGGGAAAATTATTTCGGACGCGCTACTTTAATGATCGGGAGCCGACTAAGGTTGCTTAATCCTTAAATAAGGATAATTTTATTTTTCGAAATTCATTTTCGGGGTGATGAAAATTTATTTATTTACAAATCCTTTTTATATTATTTAAATATTCGAAGTTGCACTGAAATATTTTATTAATAATTCAATACCAACCCATTACCGAATCCAGGCCCAAAAGGAAGCAGATGGGCCGCCAGAAAACATCAAAAGCCGCAGGGGTTTGATGTTTTCTCAGCTGGGCCACGCATTTCCTCGGCCTAGAGGAAATGGGTGGAAATTAGCAAAAGTGTAGACACCGGATTTTGTACCGGGACAAGTGTACAAATCAAGCATAACAAGAAAAGAGGCTAGCATGAAAGAAAATCCAATGGGTCTTCCTCAATCAAAAGCTACCGGGCCAACCCACCACAAAAAGCCTTCATTTTCCACCCTTTCAACATACATATGCCCACCATTTCGAATCCCATTTTTTCCACAAGTCTTGTTGGCCCTATTTCTTTTGATAAGAGTAAAGTACACATCAAGGGTCGAGCGATTTTAGAAAAGTCTTTGACAAGCCAACGATAAAAGTCGGCATGCCCCAAACAACTACGTACCCCTTTGACCGAAGTCGGGGGTGGTAGGCTCTCAATGACCTTGATTTTTGCTCTGTCCACCTCGATGCCCCGGCCGGAGACAATGCGACCTAAAACAACACCATACCCGACCATAAAATGACACTTCTCCCAGTTCAGCACAAGGTCGACCTCTGCACACCGAGCTAGCATTCTCTTTAGGTTGGCCAGACAAGACTCAAAACTAGTGTCACAGATTGAAAAGTCATCCATAAACACCTCCATAGTATTTTCAATAAAGTCAGAAAAGATGGTCATCATACAGTACTGGAAAGTGGCGGGGGCGTTACACAATCTAAATGGCATTCGCCGGTAGGCGAATGTACCATAGGGACATGTGAAAGTAGTCTTCTCCTGATCATCCGAGTGTATCGGGATTTGAAAGAATCCTGAGTAACCATCAAGATAACATAAGTGAGAATGCCCTGCTAAGCTTATCCGGGTGTATCGGGATTTGAAAGAATGCCGAGTAACCATCAAGATAACAGAAGTGAGAATGCCTCGCTAAGCTTTCTAGCATTTGTTCAATGAAGGGTAGGGGAAAATGATCCTTATGGGTTGCTTTGTTGAAGTTTCTATAATCTATGCACATCCTCCAACTAGTCACGGTGCGAGTGCAAATCAGCTCATCTTTCTCATTCCTAACCATAGTCATCCCCCCTTTCTTAGGGACTAACTGGATTGGACTTACCCACTCACTGTTAGCAATAGGATAAATGATCCCGACTTTCAAAAGTTTTAGCACCTCAATTTTTACTACCTCGTGAAGGTTGGGGTTCAACCTCCTTTGGGGTTGCCTAGAGGGTTTTAAACCTTCATCTAAGTCAATTCGGTGCATGCAAAGGGAGGGGGAAAGGCCATTAAGATCATTGATGCTGTACCCAAGGGCCCTCTTGTGCTTTTTCAAAACATTTAGCAACTTCTCCAGGTTAGGGCCCTTAAGTTGAGCATTAATAATCACAGGAAAGGAAGAGTCAAGACCCAAGAATTCATACCTGAAAGATTCTGGAAGTGGCTTGAGATCCACTTTGGGCATTGGTCGCTCCTTAGCCTCCATGGTATCGATGTCGATGTTGGGGATTTCATCACACTCCACAAAAGATTCCATAACATGTGGCTCATTCAGAATAGCTGCATCATCAAGAAGCAAAGTGAAGAAGGCGATGTCGCTTGCCGATGTCTCGAAGTGAAAAGTCCCAAGCAAGCTCGCCTCCAAAGTGTCCTCAATTGCCTTTTCATACATAAGTACCTCATCAGCATATTCTCCCACCAAATCCTCTACTATGTCAACCATGGGGCAAGAATTCCCCATAGAAGGCTTGGCCATTGACTTCTCCAAACTGAAGTCAAGTTTCTCCTCTCCAACGTGAAGAGTGAGCATGTCGTTCCTCAGATCAATGAATGCCCAACAGTGGCGGGAACGGTCTTCCCATGATGATGGGAATATGGGCATCTTCGGCCATCTCCAGGACGACAAAGTAGCAGGGTATGAAGAACTTGCTGACCTGGACTGGGACATCCTCTAGTATACCTGGGGGACGTCGAATAGACCGGTTAGCCAATTGCAATGAGATGGAGGTTAGCATAAGGTCGTCAAGGTTCAGCCATTGGCAAACAGAGTACGGCATGACACTTACGCTAGCCCCAAAATCGCATAGGGCTCGACTGATCTCCAGGTCACTAATGGAACATGGAATGGAGAAGCTTCCCGGGTTAGCAAGCTTCCGAGGGGGCTTATTCTCAATAATCACGCTACATTCTTCGGTGAGAGAGATCATGGCGTGATCAGTTACTCTGCGCTTATTGGTTAGGAGATCCTTCAAAAATTTCTTATCTGTCGGCAAATTTCCAACAACGTCCAGGAAGGGGATATTGATGTGAAGTTTGCGAAGTACATCAAGGAACTTCTTAAACTTGGTATCCTCCTTCACCCTAGCTTGCCTCGATTGGAATGAGAGACGCGGTGTGTAGGGCTTCATCTGCAGAATCACGACCTCCTCATCATGAGCCACTTCAATTCCTTCCCTTTCCTGGATGACCCAACTTTCTCCTTCCTCCCCTCCCTCCCACCCCCCCCCCCATCAACAAAAACACGGTCCTCCATGTGTGTATCTACATCCTCTGTCGTGATGTCCTCCACAATGACCTCCTCTCACTCTGCCGACTTTAACTATCCCTTGTTCGATCCTGCTAACTTGGTGCCACTCTGCAATGTGATTGCGTTCAACTGGCCCCTCGGGTTCTGTTGGAGTTGGGCGAATTGCTGAGCCAACTAAGCTACATAGGTCTCTAACAACTTTTGATTGGTTTGGAGCTGTTTGTTCTGTCATAGGAGGCGCTCATTGCGTTGAACCTATTTCTTATTATGCTTGAGCTGGGAGGCGTTGAAGGCCTCCTGATTCTTTAAGTAAGCTTGGATAAAATGTTGGTCATATGTGAATTGTTGGGGAGGTGATTAAGGGGTAGATTGCATGAATGGAGGCTGATGGGATATGGGGGTTTAGTGAGGTGGAGCTTGGTGGGGAATGGCTTGCTAGTAGTGGGGACGGTTGTGGTTGAGGTTATGCGGCCTCTTCTAGTTCTGGTACTGGAAACCAGGAGCGTTGTAGGGTGAATTACCTTGGGGGCAGATGGGGGTTTGGGTGGTGTACGAGAGGTCGCTATGGTACATAGCATTGGCCTGCATGTTGGCCACCACTTCTTATTGGCACATAAACAACGCGTTGGCGGTGCCGCAGATCTCACATCCCAAGGTTATTGTGGCAGATGGTGAAGGGGGGCTTGCACCTCATTAACTGACTTTAATTGATGGGTGGTTTTGAACTCTTCCATATCTTGAGATAACCGGTCGAGTGCCTTGAGAATGTAATTTACATTCTCCCCTCCTAACGGCTCATGCACTTATCTTGAATCACTGCCCCAATAGCATGCTTTCTCAGCCATCTGTGCTAGAAGAGCATATGCCTCCTCGGGAGTGTTATTGAGGAACTGGCCACTAGATGCATTGTCGATCATATGTCTAGTGGCACTTTTTGACTATGTTGTAAAACGTGTGAGTCAGCAGATGCGGCGGTAGCTCATGGTGCGGACATGCTCTCTAGAGGCTCTTGAAGTGCTCCCGCGCATCATAGAGGGACTCTCCAGGTTCCTGAATGAAGTTCATCAAAATGGTCCTAACTTCCTAAGCCTTGCAGTCTCTTGTGGTGGAAAGAACTTCTTCAGGAATATAGAGCTGAGGGACTCCCAAGTGGTAAAGGAGTTCCTCAGGCAGTTGTCTAGCCATGCCCTGGCCTTCCCGGTCAAAGAAAATGGGAAGAACCGCATCTACTGCAAGTATTCATCAGAGATTTCATTCATCTTGATCATTCCACATCGCTCTAGAAAATTGTAGATGTGCTCCAGCGGCTTCTCGGTTTTCAGGCCATGGAACTGAGCTTGCTCGATGTGGTTTAGATAGGCTGGCTTGAAGTCAAATGGGAAGAGTCGCCGCCTTGGTGAAGCATAAGATAACAGGGTTCGTGGCGGTGGTATCTCTTCCATGGATTGTCGTTGACGTCACCTATGGGCATTAACACGGTTCTATCGAGCTGTGCGTTTGATCTCGGGATCAATCGGCAAAACTGGCTTATCTCTCCTGCGCATACACTCAAACAACAACCAAAATCAAACAACCCTACGGTCTACACTCTACACCTACAACTAGGATGAACCGACTCGAAACTAACAAAGACCTAACAAAAATGCTAGGGGCGCAACTCCCTGGCAACGACGCTGAAATTTGTTTAACGTTTTCCTAAGGACTAGGACAATGGTCGTTATGACTTGAGGAGTTGAGGCCCTAATATTCAAGCTTGGTCTCTGGTCTCAAGGGAGGTTCTAAGAACAGAGAATTGTATCAGTTTTGAGTAAGGTTTAGATCAATAAAGAGAATAAGGGCTCGGGGATAGTACCAGGCCAGCCTAGTGAAAGACTAAACACAGATTTCATGTTTTTAGAAATGATTGGTATTCAATTATCAGGTGTGAGAATTGCATACTAAGCTAGCATCAATTTCCCCCTTTCGGGTGGTAAATCGATGCATACTTCCCAAAGCTCGTCAGCGTTCTTGCATATGACGGACCTTGATAGTATTCGAACGCAATTCTGACTAATCGGTCCCAAAATCCTTCTCTCGAGTGGATTAGGAACCAATTAATCCTACCTCTATCTCCAACTCAATGTTTGGGGGAGAGTTCGTAACCTCTCGGCACCAAAACTCTCCAACACTGAGTAGAAATAGAGGGAGGACACCCAATTACCTCATTAATCGCCCTAATCTCACTTATCTATGCATAATCCTTTATTAGGGGCTATAATCACCCCCTAACCCTAAGGTGATTAGCTACTTATACTAATAATGAAAGAAAACTCATAAATCATGGCTATATCTAACCTAATTCTAGCACAAAGATCAAATACTAGCATAAACTAATAATCAAAGTAATTAAAGCAATAACTAATTAATAGCAATAATCAAAGTATAAAAACTTGTGAAAGAAAACAAGAATACTCACTAATTAGGGTTTGGAGAGGAAGAACAATGGAAAGATCTCAATTTGCTTCAAAGAACTTCAATAATCAACACTAAATTGCATTAAGATCTGGAATAGAGTAATTAACAATGTTAATCTTGATTAAGAGAAACCTAAAACTCAAAAACATAAACTCTAAACTCTGTCTAAAGATTGCGTGCTGTTTAAATTATGGAAAATACATTATATACTTGGGAGAAAATTGGCTAAAACGAAGTCGTTTTGGCCGAAAATAGTCAGCACAACAGGGTCAGTACGGGCGTAACACAAGTGCATCATGGGCGTGACGCGTGGAGATTTCCGAAGAATAAAGCTAGGTTCGTCTCCCTCATGAGCGGGACATGTGAGGGTCACGACTGTGAGGGGTCTTCTGCTTGGAGGCGCTCTCTGCTTGTCACGACCGTGACCATGGGTGTCACATTCGTGAGGCCTGAATCTCCTAGAAGGACTCCTCATCCCTCACGGGCGTGACAAGTAGATGTCACGCCCATGAGGTCCCTTATGTTTACACTCCTCTTCAGAGTCACGCCTGTGAGAAATGTAGTCACTGTCGTGAGATTGCTTCTTCATGAACCTAGAATTTGGGGGTGTCATGACCGTGAGATGTGGTGTCACGACCGTGACCCTTATTCTATCTAGATCCTCTTGTTCCTGTTTCTTATGCTGTCAAGGTTCAATGGGGATCATGGCCATGAGGTATTGTTTCACGGCCGTGCCACCCCCGCTGAGGGCATTGTTTCTTGGTTTTCCTCGGGTTAAAGGCTTGGGTCTTCTTCATCTCGGGTCGGGTCTTCTCGGGATGTCTCAACCCTTCTACATTTTGGCCTGATTTGGCCTCGTTTTGCGTGATTTTCCTCCACAAGCATTCAAAAGCTGAGAAATCTATAAAAGAAGGAAAATAGCATAAAAACACTAATATTTACATACGAAACCGAGGAAAATGCTAAGGAAAAAGGACGCATTTAGGCTCAAAACCGAGCCTAAACAACGTGCACAGTGTGTCAGTTAGCAAAGAGTCATAGCCTACCTCAGGGGCTATACACACCTTTTCATGTCCCAAAACTCAGAGAGGTAAGGACTCAATCATTGTTGTCGTTGATAGATTTCCAAGATGATCCATTTTATTCCATGTCATACAACTTATGATGCTACTAAAGTTGTTGACTTGTATTTTCAAGAAGTAGTGAGGTTACATGGTGTCCCTAGGTTTATGTTTTCATATAGGGATACCAAATTCCTAGGTCATTTTTGGTGACTCTTTAGAAGAAGCTTGGGACACAACTAAAATATAGTACCACATGCCACCCCCAGACAGATGGTCAAACTGAAGTGACCAACATGACAGTGGGTACTTTGCTTAGGTCTTTCATGAATAAAGGCAAAACCAGTTGGGACCCTCTTTTTCCCCATGTTGAGTTTGCCTTCAATAGGGCACCTAGCAAGGCTACTAGACTATCCCCATTTTAGGTAGTCTATAGGAGGAATCCTATCACCCCAATGGATTTAGCTCCCCAAGCTACAAGCCTATAACAAACAAGTACAACTATGAAGCAAACACATGAGCAAAGCAAATCAAGGAGCTTTATCAGCTAGTTCAGGAGCAGATCATCAAGCACAATGAGAAAATAACAGCAATAACAAATTAAAAAAAGAAGAAAAGTGGTCTTTCAACATGGAGACTTAGTATGGATTCATCTAAGGAATGATAGATTTCATAGCAGAAAAGGGAAGTTGGTATCAAGGGCAGATGTTTCTTTTGAGGAGTTCGAGAGAAACAATGAAAATGCATACAAGTTGGATTTGTCAGATGACTATGGAGGAAGTGTCACATTCAATGTAGTTGATCTGAGGCCTTAATTATTATCTTGAAGAAGAAAGCCTACCATATTTGAGGGCAAACTTTTCCTAACATAGGGAGGGTGATGTAGATTCCTCTACATCGATCCACAACATTGGTCCAAGCTTGCCACTTGGGTATTGTTTCAACCTAGATATTCCAAGCACATCACACGGCCTGTTGGGATATTGGGTAGTGTGACAGGAGGTTTTGTGACCTCCATGAAGCTGCATTGAGGTAATTTTAGGAGGAAAGCTCCAGGAAGGTTTTGGAGTATTGTAAATAAGGTGTTTAATTTCATGGAGTAGAGATATGGAGGTGCATGATGGCCTTACAACAATAGTTAGTTTCCAGAATTAGGTTTTTGCAGAACCCCAGTCTTGTTAGGCTGGGTTCCAAAGGCTTGTGTATGATGTGTATACTACCTTAATGGTTATTACCAGTACCATGGTGATCCTTGACATGCTTAGTATCTATGGTGATGGAGTGCAGTTGACTGATATTCCAGAACATCTTCTATAACATCAACAAGAACAGTAGCTACTGGGAAAAAGCAATGAAGGATTAAAGAGCTTTTCAACATTTTTTTAGGGTTTACTTGGTCTTTTCCCAAGATGATTGAGTTAACTCAGTTACTCCTAGTTCCAACCAGCACTCTGGAGGAAGCAAGTCACTTGGTACAATTAAAATCAGCAAGGAAGTGGGTGAATATACATAAAGGAGATTGTTGGACCAACGAAATACAGCCAAGCAATTGCTTCATGTTTGATGGCTTCTAATTGTGCTAAGTTATGGAATTATCATTATAATTAAGTTTAAGCAGCTAATTTTGATGTAATTACATGTAATTTAGGCTGATTAGAGTTTTCTTCATCATTAGGAAACCTCATTAGCTCCGTTCAACTAGTTAGCTTCTTGCCAGCTTAGACCTATATTAGCAATAGCTGTTGTAAACCTTTCATTCATTCGAATTTATGAGAAAAGGTGGAGCTTTGTTGCTTCTCTGTGTTTACGAGTGTTCTAACAACTCTCAAAATTTCTACATGACTGGTAGTATACCTAGTGGTGATAGTAAAGCTCGATTCTGGCCTTTGGTGGTGTGATCTGTATCCATAGGTGAGAGTTAAGTCCAACCCTTGTGTTTTTTGAGTTGTGGTGTGGTCTATATCAGCTTAGGCACAAGCTTACCCTTGTTCTTTCTTTGTTTTTAATTCCTTGATGCTGACTTTGCTTATAAAGCCAGCTTAAGTTAAGTTTAGCCAAGTGATTCTAGGTGTGATTGATGTTGTCCAGCTCTTTGCACTCTGGTTGGTGAGCTGCACATACATCATCTTGGGGTGGAACGCCCCAGAAATTCAATTATTTAGAATGTTAAAAGTTTACTAACGTTAACAGCGGAAGTCTCACTTTAGACGGGCGTTACTGCCGTACCTCCGAAGAGATACAAGGCCAGAACAATTAAACCGAACCAATTAATCACAATTAGTTTAACTAATCAACATAAAACAAACTTAAACCAAACCTCAAATTCAAACATTACAACTTCAACAGACTACTAATTTTAACAAGTAATTTTAACAATTTATTCCAGTAGAAAACTACTATCAATCAATGCGTCCTCACTGCTAATTCCCACCCTTTGCGACAATCTCATTACCTGAAAACAAAACATTTAAAAAAAATGAGATAAAACTCAATAATGTTTACCTCTAACCTGTCAAACATGTTGAAGTTCATTTTAATTCATTTAAGGGAGGGGAACAAGTCAAACATTTTCGCAACTCATTTGAAACCCAACCCAGAAATAACCAGAGTTCAGAAATAAAAAAAAAACTTAGAACCCAACAGTACAAGCTTTCAACTCAAAAAGACACAACATTCAAAAATCTCAACAGACCTTTCAATCTCAGAATCAGACGTTAGAAATCAGAAACAGAGTAATCCTTTCCTCAGAAAACAGTCAGAATTTTACTATACAGGCGGGATTGGTTCATCCCCAGAATGTCACAACTCAGAACAAAAAAAATTAGAAGATCAAAGTAACTTCTCCAATTCAGGAAACATATCAATTCTTAGTTCAGAACAATCAGAGTAACTCAGATAACAATTTAACATATCTTCTCAATCAAGGTAATTTGATTGTTTGAACCAGATTGAAACAACAAAACATTCAAATCAGAATTAGAATCAAAGTTAAAATATCAGGATCAGAATCAGAATCAGAACACCAGGATCAGAATCAGAATTAGAGTCAGAATATCAGAATCATAATAAGAGTCAGAATATCACGATCAGAATCAACACCCAGAGTCGAAATAGTTCCTTCATCGGAATTAGTTTAGTTTTATTATGCGGGTGACCTCTCAGAGGTCTCTGCTTTTAAAATCAGAACTCAGACAAGGGATGAGACATAAGTCTCCAGTCGGTCCCGATTCAGACAAGGGACGAGACATAAGTCTCCATACGGTCCCGATTCCAACAAGGGACGAGACATTAAGTCTCCAGAAGGTCCCGATTCAGACAAGGGACGAGACATAAGTCTCCAGATGGTCCCGATTCAGACAAGGGACGAGACATCAAGTCTCCAGAAGGTCTCGATTCAGACAAGGGACGAGACATAAGTCTCCAGATGGTCCCGAATTTAGATAGCCGATCCCAGACATGGAGCAGGATACTAGATCCTTAGAGGGTTCACGTGTGTACACCTTGCCTTAGAGAAGTAACAAAATTTACCCGCTTAATGTTTCGCTTTGGATGATATTAATGTCTTATGAGTAATCAGTCATCAACATTCAAACAGAACACAACATTTTCCAGTAGTTAAGACACATCACGACATTTCCAACAGTTAAAACAGATCGCGACATTAACAACAGTTAAAACAAGAAACCAAAATTATGCAGAAAAATCCCCTTACAGGATCCATGCCTCATAATACAAGAAAAATCACAAAACAGTTTAAGGACATCAAAGGGGATGTTAGGGCATAAACATTACCTGTAGGTCTTCTCTTCTCTTCAAGAAACACACACTTGAGCTCACTAACGAGTCGTCTAGCCCGAACCTATAATTGCAATAATAATTCTTAAAATTAATACATCCTAACGAAGTTAGTATATGCAGCTTCTTTCCTTACCCAAACCTTAAATACGTTTAAGGGCCCCTAAAATTTATCGTACATAACCACATAACATTTCCATGATTATTTTACATAAAAACAAACCTATCTAGGTAAGAAATGAAACATGACATATTTCTACCCCTCTGCTGTAAAGGTAATAACTCGACTTTCAGACATCCTATGGACTTGGTTTTTAACTTTCTGGAAACCTCAAGAAATCTACTAAGACTTTCATGTTGATCACAAAACCTAACTATCACTCCAAAGAGTCTAAAAACAACACACAACAGGTAGGTATGGCTTTTGACATGTTCTTGTTTAACATTTTATAACTCGGACTATACACCTCAAACACTTGATCCGCAAAATTTCTATTAAAGCTAACTCATAAAGTTATGTCCAAGCCAAGGGTTTTGATTAAAAACTCACTACACAATTAGCAGTGAAAGTTCAAACATCACATAACAAATTAATCGAACCCGATTTGTTTTAGCTTGCATAATTAACCTTAATTCTAACCATCTCAACCCGAGACTTAAATCTTGACATCCCAACTCATAACAACACACATTAGACTACTCCATAAGCTTATACGACAACATTTTTACGCATCGGAGCTACAAACAACACAATACTCCCAAGATCATTACTTTCCCTCAAAAGGTACAAATTTGACTTATTAAAACTAATCAATACAATAAAAGACCAACCTTTAATCAAAACTACACATACTGTTAATAATGCACAACAAGGATTGTAATAACCAATATTGGAACATTTTAATGAAACTTTTACATAATTTGTGTAATTGATATAACTACACTAAATATATTCATAAAATATAATCAAACCCCACACTTTAAATTATAAATAATAATGTTTTGATAGTAAACTAAATAGCGAGATTAAGTACCAAATCACAGTTACTACTTTATGACGCAATTAAACTCACTAATACTAGTATTTAGCATGGGAAAAACAATAATAACCATAATACCCTAAGATAACTATACAAAATCAACCAAAACTAACATTTAATTTGAATATAACACCAACGGACCCTACAACCCAACTTTATACTTTAAAACCTCATATATAACATCCTATAAACACAACAACACAACCAAGATAATGATAATAGCACACAATAATAAAAGAGTGGGTTTATAGGGTCTATACAATTCAAAGGGGAGGCTAGCTGGTGGAGCGACGACCAAGGCGTCGAGATGGTGCGAGGTCACCGACGTCGGGGCTGTTGGCGGTGACAGGGCAGAGGCACGACAAGATCAAGCAGAGCAGCCCCGGGTGGAAAAACAAGTCTTCACCGGAGCTGGATCGGCTCGCCGGAGGTTGTCGGTAGTCGATGGAGGTCGTCGGAGCAGTCAGAGTTCGTCGGAGGTGCGGTGATGGGTCGGGGTGGCTGTTGTTGGGGGTTTTCTGGGCCGGCAAAACAAAGCAAGGAGAGGGTTTTTTGGGGCGGGTTTCGTGGCGGTCGCGGCTGTGGTGAGGGGGTGCGGTGGAGGTCTGCGGAGGTGGTGGAGGAGCAGTGGAGGTCAGAGAAGGTGGTGGAGCTCGGTAGTGGTGGCAATCGCTGGTGTGGGGCGGCGGTGGTTTTAGGTGGAGACCCGGGACAGAGAAACAAAAGAGAAAGAGGAATGGAGGCTCGGTAGTTGCGCAACCAACGAAGGAAAAGGGATGAGGGGGTCAAAATGAAAAACCTAGGGTTTAGTTAAGAGGGGTATTTATACCCATAATTAATTACAAGAAAAATTCAAAAAAAAATAGAAAATTAATACAACTACAAATAATTAATTATTTATAATACTAGGTTTTCCAAAATCTCTAAAATAACATATAATTAACTAAAAAAAATATCCACATGAATAATAATAGTAATAGCACTTAGGGTCACCCACATAACTTACTAAAATACCTGCACTCCCATGCAACCGTCCCGTGCATAAAATTATTATTTACCCTTGTTAGTCCATCAACAATCCTACGAGCTCAAGACTTAACAGATAAATTTCCAGAAGATAAACGGGATCAAAATAAAAGTTAACAACGTAACGATAAACGTGTTCCATATTTTTGGGGCTTTACATCATTATCCCCTTAAAAGAAGTTTCGTCCTCGAAACTTAACTTAAACTTAACGGATTGACAGACGAGACTAACGGTGGACCAAACCAAAAACTCAGGGTGTTACGTCATTCCCCTCTTAAAAGAGTTTCGTCCTCGAAAATTAACATGCCATATGGATAGGAGCCAGAATTTAACCATACTATTACGTGAGAGAAGAGGGAGGAATACCAGTTGCAACGTCAGCGTCATTGTCCGCTTCCTTCCTTCCTATTACGTACATTCGTCCCCCTTGGTTACACGACGCCTGATATTGTTGATGAGGTGGGGATGGGGCCCCTTGATTCTCAGCGTCCCCATTGTTAGAGCCTCCTGGTGCCGGGTGGGGACAATCCTTGACCAAATGTTGGGGGCTGCCACACCTATAACAGCCTGCCTTCATGTTCGTCTTGCAATTGCGTGCAATGTGGCCTGGTTTGCCACAAGCTCTATAGATCATATCACTGGGCATTGCTTGCCTTTGGTTACCCTGCCAATTGTTCAGGCGAAACCTCTTGTGTGGTGAGGATGAAGGAGGATTGAAGCGAGGGGATTCCCTCCTTTTGTCATCTTGCTTCACCAACTCAGATGCTCGGTTATTTAGCACTCGTTCCACGTTGGTGGTGACATCCAGCATCTCTTGATACGAGGTAAAAGAGCATACTGACATCTTTCGCTGAATGTTGTAATTCAATCCGTCCTCAAGCCTATTCATTTTCAACTTCTCATCTGCAATATATATCGGTGCGAACCTTGATAACTCCATGAACTTGGAGGGGTATTGTAGGACACTATTTTGTCCTTGCTGCAATTCCAAAAATTCTTTTTCTTTCGCTTTCTGAAGCGCCATTGGATCGAAACAATTCTTCAACATTTCCTTGAACCGATTCCAGTCAAACCCAGGTTCGTTTTGTCGCTCCTTGACACTCATCCACCACATATCAGCTTCTCCCTTCAGATGGTAACTTGCAAAACCGACCTTTCGCTCCTCTGAACAGGGAAGAACGTCGAAGATTTTCTTAATATCACGTATCCATTCCTCAAACACTTTGGGGTCAGCTACCCCAGAGTAGGTAGGAGGGTTAAGGCTATTGAACTGCAGGAATAGAGACAAGTTGTTATCCCTCCTCGGTTCGCCTTGTTGCTCCAATACTCGTTGGAAATGCTTGGTCTGACGAGCCATCATCTCCAGCATCATTATGTGCGTTAGATCGAAGTCACGAGCGGGTGTCCCCTCGATCGTGGCGAGAAGGAAGCTTGTCTTTGCCGTCTGATTCTTGTCTCCTTAAGTTCTGCAAATCGTTGTCTCAACTCAACGGTGGTTGGGAGAGGCCTGCCGTGAGACTCATTGGGTCCAATCCCGTCGTCTTGGGCCATCCTGTAAAACTGAACCGAGATCTCTCAGAACTACAATGCTTATGATCTTAAGTAGTTTGGTATAACAAACATTTATAGGACTATATTGACTGGAAAAGGTAAGTACAAATTTATATTGATGAATTTAGGTTATGGGTGAGGGTTTGGATTCGATTTTGGTTGGGTATTGTTTTGAAATTAAGATGAATGAGAGATGTGGGTGTGAATGAATTTGGGTTTGTTGGTGGTGATTGGTGGTGGAAAAGGTGGTTGGCGCAGTGGTTCTGGTGGCGGCGGTGGCTGAGGAAGAGATGACGGAATGGTGATGTGTTAATGGTGGACGAGGAGGAGGAAGAAGAAGATGATGATGATAATGGTGATGGTGGTTTGGTGTTGTGAGGATGAATATTGGTAGATTATTTATAGCTAATGTTATAGGTTAGAATAGGTTTGATGAGTCACCATTGTTTGTATTGTTGGCACAAGGAGAGAAGAAGATAAATTCAACTTTGCTACTTCAATTGGAAAAAGGAAGCCATGAAAAGGAGGGTGGCAAAGCTTGAGGAAGAAGATGAGAAATATGATATGATGAGATGGATGGTGGTGGAGTTAGCTTTCACCAAAATCAAGTAAAACAAAATATAAACTAATAGTAATTTATAAATCAATAATTAAAATGTGTGAAACGTAAATAAATAATAATATTACCATTTTGATTAAATCAAAAGCAAATAAAAATAATATGTTTATAAATATTATCTTGTATAAAATAAGGAAAATGTGTAAAATTGATTGATTTATATAAAAACTAGAATTAATAATTAATTTATAGAATAACAAAAATGTGTGAAATATGTGAAATATAAAATAATATTTCTATTTTGTAAATTAATAAATGAAATATGGAAAATGTGTGATGTATAGTAATTTATAATATTAACAATTAGTGAGCTAAAATTTAATTTTTGAAATTACTCATATTTGAGTAACTATAATTAGTTGAAAAGTAAAGAGAATGTAGCTAATTAAATCAAATAATGTACTATAATAGAAATTAAGATTTTAATTAGCGTAATAAATTAAGTTTAAAAATACAGGGTGTTACACCCTCCCCCCCTTAAAATAAGTTTCGTCCTCGAAACTTGAATAAAACGGTGTTGTCTATAGTACGAAAAAGTTTTGACACCAGGAAAGGAAATACATAACTTGGTTGATCCTTATGGTGGCCAGCCATAAAAATTTCCCCAAGCCACGTAACTTGGTTCTCCTGGTTAAAATAAATATAAATATAGTACTGCTGAAACTTTGGTGGACTC
Source organism: Portulaca oleracea (assembly GCA_029582165.1). Lineage (NCBI taxonomy): Eukaryota > Viridiplantae > Streptophyta > Magnoliopsida > Caryophyllales > Portulacaceae > Portulaca > Portulaca oleracea. Next base: position 10,302,812 of record CM055878.1, on the reverse strand, counting down.
GGTCAGACATTTTTCACAAATAAACGTTAATAAAGTACGATATGTCTAGTAAGGAAGCATATACACGTAGTGAACAAACTTGACAATGGATAAATGCATATAATTCAGAATCAATTTGTAGGCATGCCAGTATTGAATGTACTCATATAATAACAAGTTTGTAACTACTCTTACCATACGGTGAGCTTCACGTGGTTATAATTTCCTAGGTGCGGGGTCCGGGAATTGGTTTAACCTTTCCTTGCTTGATTGCTTCGGCTCGCTTAGGACAATTGCCTATCTTATGCTCGGGACTAGCATACCAAAAACACATTTTTCCCTTTTCTACACTCAACTGTAATATGATTTCTAAGACCATACTTTTGACAAGGCTCGGTTTGCCTAGTGTTTCCTCCCAAGTTTTCATAAATATACCTCTTAGAGGAGCTAGAATTTCCATCTCCCTCCATTTTTCGTTTATTCTCCCCTTGGCTTTTACCTCGAAGCTCATTGAATACTCTTTCAACATCTGCTGCTTTGTCATATAGGTCCTGATATGTACCAATAAATTGACCTGCTAGGTGATAACGTATATAATCTGCCAATCCTCCTTCAAATCTAGTCATTTTGAGTCTTTCATTAACAAAATCAGGGGCAAAGCGTGCTAATTCCATAAATTTCTCAACGTACTCCAAAACATACATTTTCTCCCCTTGCTTCAAATTCATAAACTCATTCTCTTTTTGACCTTGAAGGGCTATTGGGTAAAACTGTTGCCTCAATATTTTCATGAACTTCTCCCAATTAAATCCCGGTTCATATTGTCTCTCACGAACCTTATTCCACCAAATATCTGCTTGACCTTCCAGATAAAATGCTCCAATACTTACTTTTCTACTCTTGGGGACTTGGACAACCTCAAAAATCTTTTCCATCGACCTAATCCAATCATCCAACTTAACAGGGTCAACCTTACCATCATAGGTTCTCGGGTTTTGTTTGGCTACCCTCTCAATATGTTTGTATTTCTAGGTTGATCTCCCAACTTCTTAAGCAACTCAACAAACAATTGACCCAGCACATTGAAATCTAGACCCATAGGGTTGACATTTTGAACTGGTGGGGTATTAACTGGGCTTTCTCGTGAATAAGATGGGATTTGGTCATAGAGTTGAGGGTAATAAGCGATGTGGTTGTGACCATTAGCTTCACTCCCTTGCTCCGACATTCTGACAATTAAAAGACTCAATTAAGTCGGGTTGGTCGTGTTGGGCTATTAATACTAACATTCTTTATGAATGCACTACACATGTTCCAACCAAAATTTAAAATGAAAAAGGTTTCATGTAGTTTTGAAATTCAGTGATGCATGGTTTTTTTTTTTAAAAAAAACAAAATCTGCCCCAATAATATGTTTCGAAAGATGATTTGCAATGCAATGAATCATAAGTCACATATCGTGGGAAACAGGAGAAATAAAAGACATGGATAAGTATCAAATTTTAAAACATTAATCACAACAAATAATGATTTGCATGCATGCGATAATCACAACCAAAGTTTTATGACTCTAACGCAACTAAACACAAAAGAATTGACCACCATATTTATAAAATATGAAACATAAAGTATGACCTCATGAATTTAATAAAGTAATATTTGGAAATCATTTTATCCAAAATCAATCAACACATAAACTCTAATCACTTACTCACATAAATTAAAGCAACATAATATGAAAACTCATAAGTCACATAAATATAGAAATAAAGAGGTTAGTAAACTTAATCAAACAAAATAGAATACAAACTCAGGGCCCCCAATCTCTCACCTATGTCTACAAATTTTATTTATCAGATTTTATATTTTATTTAAACTCTATGGCTCGACCGCTCTGATACCAGTTGTAACGCCCCGACTTTTGGGTATTACTTAGCAATATTTTAATCCATTTAATCTTGATTTAGCGGAAGCGTATTTAAAAAGTCGAGAGCGTCACGCCGCTTTCCCACAAGGAAAAGCAAGGCTTTTGCTATGAAATAACAGAAAATAGAAATATATTTCATAAGGGAAAATTTTTAGAAAATAAAAAGGTTGTTCAACTACAATGAAAATATTAAACGTGCGGTCAAATTAAAGAGGTGAGCCAACTATTAATATTGAAACTTAAAAACTAATAAACTATGTGGTGGCCTGATTTGCTATGTGAGTTTCCTTGCCACGAATCTGCCCAAAATGCCCCGCTGATACCTAAAAACAAAACGTTTGAAAAAAACGGAGAAAAATGAGACGGAGCTCAATATATTCGACACTGTAATGTAAAAACATTAAAAACAAATAGTTTTTATTGGGGCCCAGTGTAAATTCATTTTGAAATGAAGGAGAAGAGAATATGCTCAAACAGTTGCAGGTTATTTTCTGAATGTGGAACTCTGCCCAAATAATATTAATAAAATAATAACAAAATGTAACAATAATGTTAAAATAGCGCAACAATGATTAGAACATAGACAAGTAACAGACATTGGATAACATATAGATAAATTAAGCACGATATAATTACACACAACTAACAATTGTTAAATAATAACGACACATATTGATCATTGCGACAGGGGTTAATAATTGGATCTTGGAAGCCAGCGCCCCCTTCCGGCACGGTTTCCCAAGGCACATGCACTCGAGGCCGGTCAACCCTCGATTAGGTATAAGATAGACCATGAAAACGCATGTGTTCGGGCCGATCAACCCGATTATTTCACGATAAAGTCAACGCTAGGTTTTTGAAAAGGGTGTCTCCCAAAAGCACATGCACTCGAGGACGGTCAACCCTCAATTAGGTACAAGTAGACCATGAAAACACACGTGTTTGGGACACTAACGAAACATCAAATGCTCCTAGGACACATGCACTCGAGGACGGTCAACCCTCGATTAGGTAAAAAATAGACCATGAAAACGCATGTGTTCGGAACATTAAATGTTAGGTTTTCGAAAATGACAATGGGTGAGTCCACATATATTAGTCATAAAACCAACTTTGAAAAATAATAAAACAATAATTATTCCACTTTAGTTAGAGTATTTTATGTTTTTACATTTAAACAGTTTCGAAGGTTACAGTCATCGAAATATACCTAAGTTGACGGATAAAAGGAATAATAAATCCTCCCTTTAACTTGAAAAATCTGATTTGTATAAATATAATAAATAGTAATAATATTAATATTAGGAATAAATGGATGAAATAATTAGTAGGAATAGGGCATAAGGAATTGGATTTAGTAATTACCCAAATTTTAAAATGTGGGCTGCTGAGACTCAAGAGGCCCAATAGAGAGAGGTAGATTGGGTTTAATATTTGAGGGCCTTAACCTTCTCCTTTCCCCTTTTAATTGAACGTAGGGGGCAAGCAGAGGGGGCGCCGAAGGTGGTTTTGGGCGGCGAGGAACAGCGGTGGAGGGAGGTGCTCGGCCGTCAGAAAAACCAGAGGAGGCCGGAGTTTTCGTCGGCGACCAGGAAGACCGTCGCGGCAGTGTGGTCGGGGAGGTTGAGCCACGAAACCGGGGAGCAAGCAAGGGGGTTTTCTGGGTGTTTTCCGGCGACCTATTTGATGGTTTCCGGCGAATTATTGACTGGAAAAGGTAAGTACAAATTTATATTGATGAATTTAGGTTATGGGTGAGGGATTGGATTCGATTTTGGTTGGGTATTGTTTTGAAATTAAGACGAATGAGAGATATGGGTGTGAATGAATTTGGGTTTGTTGGTGGTGACTGGTGGTGGAAAAGGTGGTTGGCGCGGTGGTTCTGGTGGCGGCGGTGGCTGAGGAAGAGGTGACGGAATGGTGATGTGTTGATGGTGGACGAGGAGGAGGAAGAAGAAGACGATGATGATAATGGTGATGGTGGTTTGGTGTTGTGAGGATGAATATTGGTAGATTATTTATAGCTAATGTTATAGGTTAGAATAGGTTTGATGAGTCACCATTGTTTGTATTGTTGGCACAAGAAGAGAAGAAGATAAATTCAACTTTGCTACTTCAGTTGGAAAAAGGAAGTCATGAAAATGAGGGTGGCAAAGCTTGAGGAAGAAGATGAGAAATATGATAGGATGAGATGGATGGTGGTGGAGTTAGCTTTCACCAAAATCAAGTAAAGCAAAATATAAACTAATAGTAATTTATAAATCAATAATTAAAATGTGTGAAATGTAAATAAATAATAATATTACCATTTTGATTAAATCAAAAGTAAATAAAAATAATATGTTTATAAATAGTATCTTGTATAAAATAAGGAAAATGTGTAAAATTGATTAATTTATATAAAAACTAGAATTAATAATTAATTTATAGAATAACAAAAATGTGTGAAATATGTGAAATATAAAATAATATTTCTATTTTGCAAATTAATAAATGAAATATGGAAAATGTGTGTTGTATAGTAATTTATAATATTAACAATTAGTGAGCTAAAATTTAAGTTTTGAAATTACTCATATTTGAGTAACTATAATTAATTGAAAAGTAAAGAGAATGTAGCTAATTAAATCAAATAATGTACTATAATTGAAATTAAGATTTTAATTAGTGTAATAAATTAAATTTAAAAATACGGGGTGTTACACATCAAGTCTCCAGAAGGTCCCGATTCAGACAAGGGACGAGACATAAGTCTCCAGACGGTCCCGAATTTAGATGGCCAATCCTAGACACGGAGCAGGATACTAGATCCTCAGAGGGTTCACGTGTGTACACCTTGCCTTAGAGAAGTAACAAAATTTACCCGCTTAATGTTTCGCTTTGGATGATATTAATGTCTTATGAGTAATCAGTCATCAATATTCAAACAGAACACAACATTTTCCAGTAGTTAAGACAGATCACGACATTTCCAACAGTTAAAACAAGCAACCCAAATTATGCAGAAAAATCCCCTTACAGGATCCATGCCTCATAATACAGGAAAAATCACCAAACAGTTTAAGGACATCAAAGGGGAAGTTAGGCCATAAACATTACCTGTAGGTCTTCTCTTCTCTTCAAGAAACACACACTTGAGCTCACTAACGAGTCGTCTAACCCGAACCTATAATTGGAATAATAATTCTTAAAATTAATACATCCTAACGAAGTTAGTATATGCAACTTCTTTACTTACCCAAACCTTAAATACATTTAAGGGCCCCCAAAATTTATCGAACATAACCACATAACATTTCCATGATTAGTTTATATAAAAACAAACCTACCTAGGTAAGAAAGGAAACATGACATATTTCTACCCCTCTGCTGTAAAGGTAATAACTCGACTTTCAGACATCCTAAGGACTTGGTTTTTAACTTTCTGGAAACCTCAGGAAATCTACTAAGACTTTCATGTTGATCACAAAACCTAACTATCACTCCAAAGAGTCTAAAAACAACACACAACAGGTAGATATGGCTTTTGACACGTTCTTGTTTAACATTTTATAACTCGGACTATACACCTCAAACACTTGATTCGCAAAATTTCTATTAAAGCTAACTCATAAAGTTATGTCCAAGCCAAGGATTTTGATTAAAAACTCACTACACAATTAGCAGTGAAAGTTCAAACATCACATAACAAATTAATCGAACCCGATTTGTTTTAACTTGCATAATTAACCTTAATTCTAACCATCTCAACCCGAGACTTAAATCTTGACATCCCAACTCATAACCACACACATTATACTACTCCATAACCTCATACAACGACCATTTTTACGCATCAGAGCTACAAACAACACAATACTCCCAAGATCATTACTTTCACTCAAAAGGTACAAATTTGACTTATTAAAACTAATCAATACAATAAAAGACCAATATTTAATCAAAACTACACATACTGTTAATAATACACAACAAGGATTGTAAAGACCAATATTAGAACATTTTAAAGAAACTTTTACATAATTTGGGTAATTGATATAACTACACTAAATATATACATAAAATACAATCAAACCCCCACTTTAAATTTTAAATAATAATGTTTTGATAGTCAACTAAATGGTGAGATTAAGAACCTTATCACAGTTAATACTTTATGACGCAATTAAACTCACTAATACTAGTATTTAGCATGGAGAAAACAATAATAACCATAATACCCTAAGATAACTATACAAAATCAACCAAAACTAACATTTCATTTGAATATAACACCAACAAACCGTACAACCCAACTTTATACTTTAAAACCTCATATATAACATCCTACAAACACAACAACACAATCAAGATAATGATAATAGCACACAATAATAAAAGAGTGGGTTTATAGGGTCTATACAATTCAAAGGGGGAGGCTAGCTGGTGGAGCGACGACCTAGGCGGCGTCAGGATGGCTGGTCTGAGGTCACCGACGTCGGGGCTGTTGGCGGTGACAGGGCAGCGGCACGACAAGATCAAGCAGAGCAGCCCCGGGTGGAAAAACAAGTCTTCACCGGAGCTGGCTCGGCTCGGTCGTCGATAGTTGATGGAGGTTGTCGGAGCAGTCGGAGTTCGTCGGAGATGCGGTGGTGGGTCGGGGTGGCAGCTGTTAGGGGTTTTCTGGGCCGACAAAACAAAGCAAACGAGAGGGTTGTTTGGGGCTGGTTTCGTGGCGGTCGCCACTGTGGTGTGGGGGTGCGGTGGAGGTCTGCGGAGGAGCAGTGGAGGTCAGAGAAGGTGATGGAGCTCGGTGGTGGTTGGCAATCGCTGGTGTGGGGCGGCGGTGGTTATAGGTGGAGACCCGGGACAGAGAAACAAAAGAGAGAGGAATGGAGGCTCGGTAGTTGCGCAGCCAACGAAGGAAAAAGGGATGAGAGGGTCAAAATGAAAAACCAAGGGTTTAGTTAAGAGGGGTATTTATACCCATAATTAATTACAAGAAAAAATTCAGAAAAATAGAAAATTAATACAACTGCAAATAATTAATTATTTATAATACTAGGTTTTCCAAAATCTCTAAAATAACATATAATTAACTAAAAAAAAATACCCACATGAATAATAATAGTAATAGCACTTAGGGTCACCCAGATAACTTACTAAAATACCTGCACTCCCATGCAACCGTCCCGTGCATAAAATTATTATTTACCCTTGTTAGTCCATCAACGATCCTACGAGCTCAAAAGACTTAACTGATAAGTTTCCCAAAGATAAACGGGATCAAAACAAAATTTAACAACGTAACGATAAACGTGTTTCGTATTTTCGGGGTTTTGCATGGGGCCAGTGGCTTCCTCAGATTCAACTTCACTTGATCTTTCATTCCGTCCTGGGACGTATTATATTCCTCCGGGAAGTTGATATCCACGAATTCTCCCACCATTGTCGCTAGTTCCTTCAAGACGCTTGCCCTTCTGTGTTTGAAAGGGAGGTCCTCTACTTTCATCCAGAACATAGAGCTTTAGAAGTTTAGCCTCTCCGACACCCCTCTTTCTCCGCAATACTTAAGTGCCATCAACGAACCTTCCAGTGCCACATTCTGTGCACAGAGAAGGTCATAGACATCTTCCTTCTCTGCTACTATGACCTTGAAAAGGTACTCTTCGTTTGCCACTCTTTCCACCCTAGCCACTCTCGTCAGATCCCAATTTCTGTTAATAAGAAATTCAATCTGGCTAGGCTCCCACTTCCTCTTGTCCACCACTCTCCCAAGGAAGGAGTGGTTGAGACTGTTGCAGAAATCTTCTATGGGTTCTGGAACTACAATTTTCGGTCCCTTATTCAAGTTATCTAGGTTTGTTTTCCTCGAGTTTTGGTGGTTCGTAGAAGGCCTTAAGGGGCAGCGAAAGTTGGGATGGAGGGTACCCATTTTTGGTTCTTTTTTCCTCTTATGGGATGGGATATAGCGTGTACCCACAACCATTTTTGGAGCATAAATAGGCTCGAAGTTCAGACCCTCTTCCTTTCCCTTCTACCTTACTAAAAGCATTCAATTACTGTCTACTAACAATTACTGTCTACTAACAATGAATAAGCTGCGTACCTCCTTCCCTCAATTCCGATAAGATTTCTTCAGATCAGCATATCTTGCATTAACTACTTCGACTCTTTAATACTGGTGGTTGGATGACTCTTACACTTCATTGCTATCGTCAGATTGTCTTCCCAAAGCAACCTCTACCTTCCTTGGTAGCTAGACATCATCTCACAAAATTGATGGTTGTTTTTTTGCGACATGCACTCTGTAAGCTATTACATCATGATTGCTCAATTGACTATTGCTCTTCCCATGCATCTAACCTATTCTCATCTGGTCCCTCGTTTCCTAAGATGTCAAGTGAAGATATTTCCCTAATTTGGGTGAACAAAATGATTTCTTCCAATCTTTGGAACTTCTAACTCGGTTTGAAGTTGCTTGGAAGATTGACTTAATTTTTTTTTTCTCGAGAGTTTTTCCTCACTAGCACAGTTTCTCTCTTTAGAGTGCAATGCGTAAGTATGTAACCAAGTAAATACTACTTTCACAAATAACTAATTTTACCAAACAATTACTTTTGAAACAATTAATTGAAATAGCTGGTCAAATCAACTAATACAAACAGCTGGTCAAAACAATCAATTGAAACAACCAACAACTAACAACCAACAACTGTTTGACAGACAAGGCCATTATGGGATAAGAATGGTACTAATACCTCCGTTCCATATTATTTGTCATCTTTAGAAATTGTGCAGCCAAATTTGTACAATTTTGACCATAAGTTTCTCAGTATATATAATGATATGTTAAATAAAATTACTACCATATCTTCATAATGAACAATATTATCATAAAAGTCTAATACTGCAATTGTTCATAAAATATTATATGAGAAATTATCAATCAAAAAATAGCATTAAAGACCGTGATAGAAAAAAAAAAGGACAAATAATATAGAATGGAGCGAGTAGACAAGATAGGGATGACAATTGGTAGGGTCTGGGGCGGGTCCAGCTGGACCCGGACCCAGTAATTTTTTTTGGGACCCAGACCCGCCCCGAGACTCGGTGGGTCCCAAAAACTTGGACCTGGACTCGCCGGGTCCGCGGGTCCTTATTGGGTCCAACGCTTCCATGTATTTTTTTACTAGATTTATCAATGTTTCGGGTTAATTTTATACATGCGCAATTATGTAATAATAACTATTCCATTTAATTACACATAACATAATAAAAATATCTAGTTCTATGTACGAAGCTATGAGCAAAATTCGACATAAAAACATTACAAAAATCATTCACGCATCAACTCTAAGAATGCAATTATATAACTTAAAATGCAAAAAAAAAAAAAAAACACAAAGTTCGTGATTATCGCACTATACAACTCTAAGAATACAAATGCACTAGGATTTTCATTATATAAAGGGTTATTGGACGCTAATATACTGAACTATTGGGGTATTGGACAATAATATACCGAACTTTGACATTGGACAATTATATACCGAACTTTGGGGGGTGTTGGACAATATTGCACCCGGAACTATTCCGGCGATGGTTGACTCGGTGGATATCATACGTGGCAGGCGGAGGTGCTGAGTTGGCAAAAAAAATTTAAATTTTTTGACAGATCAGATTAGCTAATATACTGAACTATTGGGGTATTGGACAATAATATACCGAACTTTGACCTTGGACAATAATATACCGAACTTTGGGGGGTGTTGGACAATATTGCACCCGGAACTATTCCGGCGATGGTTGACTCGGTGGAGATGATTATTATTATTATTATAATTATATTATTATTATTATTATTATTATTATTATTATTATTATAGGCAACACCAAAATAATCACTGTTATTTGGACCAAAATAATTTAATTCAAAGTCCAAATTAAAGCAGTCAAGGATTAGTGATAGTTTTTGATTTTTTTTATTTTAAAATAAAATCTAGATTGAAAATAAAAAAATTGAAAATAGAAAAAAAATAATTTTTTACGTTGTGATTGGTCAATTCCCCTAAAATCAATCTCGTTGCTCTATTCCGTAGGACCCATAATGATTTCTTTTATAATATATAGATTATTATTAATATTAATATTATTATTATTATCATCATCATTATTATTATTATTATTATTATTATTATTATTATTATTATAGTCAACACCAAAATAATTACTGTTATTTGCTCCATAATAATTTAATTCAGAGTGCAAAGTAGTTAAAGATTAGTGATACTTTCTGGTTTTTTTAATTTGAAAATAAAATCCGGATTGAAAATAAAAAAATTGAAAATAGAAAAAAATATAATTTTCTACGTTGTGATTGGCCAATTCCCTACAATCACTCACGTTGCTCTATTCCATGGGACCCGCAATAATTTCTATTATAATATATAGATAGATTATTATTATAATAATATTAATATTATTATTATTATTATTATTATTATTATTATATGCAACACTAAAATAATTACTGTTATTTGGACCAAAATAATTTAATTCAGAGTCCAAAGCAGACAACACCAAAATAATAATAATAATAATAATAATAATAATAATAATAATAATAATAATAATAATAATAATAATCTTCACCGAGTCAACCATCGCCAGAATAGTTCCGGGTGCAATATTGTCCAACACCCCCCAAAGTTCGGTATATAATTATCCAAGGTCAAAGTTCGGTATATTATTGTCCAATACCCTAATAGTTCAGTATATTAACGTCCAATAATCGTTATATAAATATATAATTTGGCGGATCCATGCCTAGACCCGGACCCGCCAATTTTTTAGTAGACCCGGACTTGGCTAAAAAAGGCGGGTCCCGAGCGGGTTTGGGGTGTGTCCAGGACCCATTGCCATCCCTACCCTACAACTGCAATTGCTACGCCTAATCAGGAATCACTATTCACTATTCAGTGCCCACTGCCCACTAGGCCCTGTTTGGTAAACAACCTATTCATTGACCTATTGCAAAAGTTGACTTATTAGGGGGTGAAATAGGCTGTTGGGGTGTTTGGTAAACAACCCATTCTGTTAGCTTATTGGTCCCAATATGCCATTTTTCAATAGGCTGCGGGGAGTAGCCTATTGTAAATGGCTGATTGTGGAAAAGACCATTTTGTCCAAAAGTTGTCTAAATTTAACCATATGCCATCCAAACAACTAACTTTATCATATTAGTGATAAAGGGTATAAATGGAATTTTAGCAAAATTTTTTTAGAATAAGCTAACTTTATCAATCACAACTTTTCAAAACAGCCAATCCAAACACCCAATACAATCAGCCAATACAAACAGCCAACAACAATCAGTCAATGCAATCAGCCAACAGCCAACAACTATCAGCTATTTGCCAAACAGGGCCTATTAACCCAACACAAAAACTATAGGGAAATTAGAATCTAATAAACCAAACTTTATGTCCATTTTGATCTAACAAACCAAACTTACCTTTTTGCAAATGACATATCATACTTAACATTATATTTTTTTGATTGAACCTCCACCACTTTCCGGTCACCGGAAAATGACGTGGAATTTTTTGTGCTGAGATGGACTGTTTTATATGATAAAAATAAAGATAAATTGTTGATGACATGTGCTTGCTATATGACTCACTAATTATGTCACGGAAAAAAAAAAATCCCAACCAAAATGTTAATAATCACTCAAAAAAATCACTTCCTTATTTCCTAAACCCTGAACAGAAAAAATTAAAAATTAAAAAAACCTCCATGTCTGAAATTCCATGCTGTCATGCAATAAAAAAATGGATGCTGAAAGTTCAATCAAATATTTTTTATTAGATTCCAATTTTCCATTAAAAAAACTTAGTAATTTTTTTTTGAGTGATTATTAACATTTTGGTTGGGGTTTTTATTTTTTGACATAATTAGTGAGTCACATAGCAAGCACAAGCCATCAATAATTTATCTTTACTTTATCATATAAAACAGTCCAGCTCAACACAAAAAATTCCACGTCATTTTTCCGGTGACAGGAAAGTGGTGGAGGTTCATTCAAAAAAATATAATGTTAAGTATGGTATGCCATTAGTAAAAAGGTAAGTTTGGTTTGTTAGATCAAAATGGACATAAAGTTTGGTTTATTGGATTCCAATTTTCCAAAACTATATGAATTAAATTAAAATTAAAATCGGTAGATAAAGTAAACTGGCAACGATTGCTCTCAAGTCTCAACTCTCTCTCTCTCTCTCTCTCTCTCTGACTGAGCGCCGGCGCACGGAGAGCATTCCGGCGACATGAAAATCTTCGTGAAGACTCTTAAAGGCACCAACTTCGAGATCGACGCCAAGCCCGATGACACAGTAAGCCCTTCTTACGCTCTCTTTCCAACCATTGTTTAATTGGTAGTCAAACACTACTCAATTTCATCCACTTCTTATGCAGTTTTTCTTTCTTTTTTTTTTTGGGCTGTTGCGGGAAGTTTTCTTAAGTGTAGATTGTTATTTTAGGGTTTAATATGGTGTCGTTATGACGAGAAAGTTCAGACATGTCAATAGTTAGACGTCTCTTTGTTTGGATAGTTGAAATTGAATTGCCTTAAGTACTGTTGCTTTGTCTGAAACTGATTGAACAAGCGTTGGTTGTTTTGATGCTGAATTCGGAAGATTAGGGGTTTTGAGTGTTTGATTACTCCTAGGGGCCGTGTGTTGATTCAGTGAGATGCTGACCAAGAAAATGCGCAATTGATATTTATTGAAAATATAGATGGTATTAGGTGTTTAAGTTTGTGAATTTTGGATTTGAGTAAGAAAATGAAAATTCACGGGACAGACACTTCAGCACGTAGAATCTGTTGTGAAGTGGTTGGTGTGAACAGATTTTAGATGATCAATTATGATTTTGGTGGACATTAATGGTTGAGCTAACCCAGAAGAATTCTAAGCTGTCATTTTGCCTGGAGAGCCCCTTTTTACTCACTTTTAGGATTGTTCTACAACTTTTACAGGACTGTATTTTCTTTCAGTTGAAGCAAATTATGTGATTGAGTTTGAAAGTATGTTCTTTGATTAGTGTGTGTAGGCGTGAACATTGATTGCACTCTCTTGATGCTGCCATTTTCACGAATAAGTTCTGAAAGAAATTGTATCTGTTGTTTTATGGGGTAGATGCACCAGTTGTTCATCTTCAATGTTTTATTTAGGTTGCCGATGTAAAGAAAACTATTGAAAGTATGTTCTTTGATTAGTGTGTGTAGGTGTGAACATTGATTGCACTCTCTTGATGCTGCCATTTTCACGAATAAGTTCTGAAAGAAATTGTATCTGTTATTTTATGGGGTAGATGCACCAGTTGTTCATCTTCAATGTTTTATTTAGGTTGCCGATGTAAAGAAAACTATTGAAAGTGTACAAGGTGCAGCTGTTTATCCTGCTCCCCAGCAGATGCTCATCTATCAGGGGAAGGTTCTCAAAGATACAACATCGTTAGCTGAAAATAATGTTGCTGAGAACAGCTTTATTGTTGTTATGTTAAGTAAGGTAAGTTTCATGCTTTCTGAACCATGTATCCATAGTTGCTTGAAATGCGTGTTAATGACACTCTAATATCTTGTCTGCACCACATGCACTGGTCTTTAGTCTTTTAGATACATATGGGATTCAAAGGTATTTGTACTTCTTGTAAACTTTCCTAATTGTATTAGCCTGTGTAGTCGTGCTGGGCATGAATGCCTTTTGTTACATTTGTTATGATGAACTGTGTGGGTGTGTTATATATATGCATTTAAAAAGAAAACTTTGTAGGTGATATTGTACATACCCTAACATGATGGCCTTCATTTGAAAGCTGCTGGCTTTGTCTTGATAGTTTCTTTATTGTTCTAATTTTATCGGATGTCCCTTAAGGGACCTGTCTTGATATTTTCTTGTGGCCAAGCACCAGAGTACTCAAAGTTCAAACCTCCTCCTGGTGTACAACATGAAGGGGAAAGAATGTTTTCTATATTTTCTCTTATTGTTGCTAATTGCAATGTCTGCATTTCGGGATGGTGATTAGATTGTTGGGATTTTCACAGAATAAGCCTGCAGCAGCTGGTGCCACATCTGGATCTGCAGCACCTGCAAGCCAGGTAATTGTGGTACTGTGTTAACTTTTAGGCTCTTTTTGTTGTCACTAACAGCTTTACTTTCTAAATATCTATGTATGATGATACGTCCTTTCATTTGCAGTAGTGAAATGAATGTTTTACTGACGTTTCATGTCATTGACTGACTTCCATAGCAGCTGTGAAGTACTGTCTTGAGTTGACTTGAGCATGCTTAAGAACATTCATGAATTCCGTCCTTTCTATTCGCCTCTCAAATGATAATCTATCGGAAAACTTATCAATCTATAGGAATAGGGATCAGGGAGTTAATTTGAAGTTGATCTATTACCATGACACACCCCATATCTGTGTAAACTAAATGTATTTTCTTGAAGCATATTCATTTTATAGTTGCCATTTAAGAAGCAATTCATATAATTTGGATTATGAATTTTGTTCTCATGTTTGCTTATTGTCAATGCAAAATGGCTTGTTGTTATAGGCCCAACCTCCGAGCTCTACTTCTGTGCCAGAGCCAGTATCGACGATGACTGAAGCTCAGTGAGTGTTGCACTACTTGCTCTTTCCTACTGTTGCTTTTTTGGCTACAACACTTGAAAATTAGTGTTCAATATTAGAAGCCTGCGATTGCAGTTACCCTTTCTAAGAGTATATTTTATATTTTTTAAATTGTAGGTCACATGCTACTGAACCTGCCGCTGCGGTACCATCGCCTGCTTTGTGAGTGCTTATCCTTTCCAATCCCTTCTAATATTGCTAAAGTATGTAGTCCACTTACCTATGTTTTGTTTTGTGAAGATCTGTCTCATCTGTTCCTAAGGTTCACTCGTGTATTCATGTATCTGTAGGGGTGGATCAGATGTCTATGGCCAAGCCGCTTCAAATTTAGTTGCAGGAAGCAATCTGGAGACAACTATTCAGCAGATTCTTGACATGGGTGGAGGTAGCTGGGACAGGGATACTGTTGTTCGCGCTCTACGTGCTGCATTTAACAATCCTGAGAGGGCTGTTGAATATTTGTATTCTGTATGTTATTCTTTATCCAAAACTTGGCTTTTATTTCTTAAGTTTCACCTCAGCCAACAATATCCCTCATTGCTCGTTATTATTGACTCATTTGGAGGGAAGAAACTTTGGCTTTAGGCAATCTATTACTTGCTTACTTGCCAAAGGCATTAGTAATCTGCAGCCTGTCAAATTATTTCCATCTTGTAATATGCGCCTCTCTGATTTCTTTCCTTTTCTTTCGTTACTTTCTAATTGTGTTCTCTATTTCCCCTGCCCTTCATTTTTTTTTTCTGGTCAGAGTCTTTTCAGAGGTCTATTTGTTTATTGTTTCGTGTGCATGTAGGTCCTTTGGGGATGCTATGGGAGATGGCTCTGTTTACTGTGACCATGTTTTCTTAAAGTACATGGGGGTTGTTTTTGGTGTCTCCTTTTTTTAATGTCATTGTATTCCATATACTTTAACATAGTTTCTGTGGAATTGTCAATTATCAGGGAATTCCTGAGCAAGCTGAAGCTCCTCCTGTTGCTCGTGCATCTGCTGCAACTCCTGCAGGTGGGCAGGCTCAAACCCCAGTGTCGCAGGCTGCTGAAGCAGCTGTACCTTCAACAGGCCCTAATGCAAGCCCTCTAGACCTTTTTCCACAGGTATGCTTCGTTAGGTTTTGTATGATTAAAATTTGGTGATACTTTAGCGTTCTTTTTTTGTTTTTTTTTTTTTGTGGGGGGGGGGGGGGGTTGCAGTTTGTATTGCTAAACTTATGTGTATGTTATTTTGGACCTAAGGGGCTTCCAAATATGGGTACAAATGCCCTCACTAGTGCTGGTGCTGGTGCTGGTGCTGGTGCTGGTGCTGGCTCATTGGATTTCCTCCGCAACAGTCAACAGGTAGGCAAATATTTATTAGCATATTTATTGCGTTGTCCTACTGATTCCTGGGTAATAACTTTTTTCCAATTCTAGTTTCAAGCATTGCGAGCTATGGTGCAAGCCAACCCTCAGATTTTGCAGGTACAGTTTTTACTATTTCTAATCTCCCCTTTTCTTTGTTTTGTCAATTTTATTGGGTACGTATTGAATTGTGTTAACTTTTGTGCAGCCTATGCTTCAAGAGTTGGGAAAGCAGAATCCACAACTGATGCGCCTCATTCAAGATCATCAAGCTGACTTTCTCCGCTTGATCAATGAACCTGTTGAAGGGGAAGGGTATCTACTGCTTCACCTGTACTGATGTTTCTACTTCAATACACAATTGTCACTTGCTATTCTTTTGGATAAGGAATCTGCTGTCGCAGTTGGCATCTGCTATGCCACGGACCGTCTCTGTCACACCGGAGGAGCGTGAAGCTATTGAACGTGTATGTTGTATAATATTCTGTTTTCAATTTTAGTCATTAGTTCTTATGTGCTTGCTTATTTCAGTGACTGAAATTTGTTTAAGAGATATGCCACTCTGATTTGGCTTCGAATTAGGAAGATTGTTTTGAACAATAGTATGAACATCTTGACTATTTATTTTACCCCTTTTGGGATAACAATACCTTATGGATGGATGAGTAAGATGACTCATATCTATTTGGCATGAAGGGGGGAATATTAGACATGGATTTTTCTTTTCTTATTATTAATAATAGAAATATAGAGCCAATGCTCAACTAGCACCGTACTAAATTATGTACAACCATAAGACAAATTGTCCACAAAATCTACCATATCCAAAAAGGAAGAGCTAAGCTTCCCATTAAACCCAAAAGAAGAGAGACCTGACAAAATTGTCGTTTAGTCTCTGAAGAGGCATTTCAACTCCCTCAAAAACCCTTCGATTCCTTTCTTTCCAAATAACCCAAAAAATGACATGAGGAATAACTAAGGCCTTCTTCTTCTTGGGTTTTCTTCCAAAGAAACTCTCTAAGATAGGAGATGACTCCTAATAGAAATGGATACAACCCGAGGCACACAAAGAGATCCGTCGAAGTCACAATGCAACAAAAGATGATTTGGAGATTCAAGATCCCTCTTGCACATGCTACACCTGTTATTCATACTCCTCCCCTTTTTTTTGCAAATTATCGTAAGTTAAGATGTTGTGTGTTGCTTCCCAAACAAAAAGCGCGACCTTGAAAGGGGATAAGGCTTCCAAATAATGGTAGATGGAAAAACTCCAGCCTCCAAAAGATATAATTGAGAAGAATCCATACTAAGAAGATAAGAATAATAGGAGTTCACAAAAAAATCTCATTCTTACTCAATATACATCTCACCGTGTCCAGAGAAGAGTCCCGAAGTTTGGCCTCATTAAGGGTGTTGAAGAAACTAACCAACAAGGATTCCTCCGCTAACCCATCCCGATCAAAAAGAGGAGACCATACATTAGACCCTAAAGATTGCTCCCGGTAATTTGCAACATAAGCGTTTCTATCTACTGCAAAAACATAGAGAGGAGGGAAGAGGTCTTTCATAGAACCTTTGAAAGCACCAATGATAATGTCAGAAGGGAATGGTAGAACACCCACAACAAAAGAAACGTGTGGAAAGAAGCACTTCCACCCCTTAATGATGTACTTCCAAAGACTGCACTCATATGAAGCATAGGGTATCGAGGGTACCCACCCAGAGCCCACCTCACCATGTTTGATTGTAATTACCTTCCTCCACAGATTACGCTTCTCATTCATGAACCTCCACAACCACTTCCCGAGAAGAGCCTCATTAGACAACCATCAATCTCTCACCTCAAGTCCCCCTAGTGATAGAGGTTCAAAATGTTCCTTCTCACCAAGTGATACTTGAAATCACTCCTAAAAGCTCCCTAAAGGAATTTTCTTTGTATCCCTTCCAACTTATTTGTCACTAAAGCAGGAATGGGGAAAAGAGAAAGTATGTCGAAATTCTTGGGAGAACACTCCTCACAAGTGTTAATCTACCCCTTTCGAAAGATATTTTGATTTCCACCCAGAGAATTTCTTCTCAAACCTTTTGATCACTAGATCCAAAATATCTAACTTCTTGAAACTCGCACCAAGAGGAAGACCTAGGTATGTAGTTGAAAAAGACCGAATACCACACCCCCAAAATACCTGCTAGCTATTGCAAATTGTCCACTTAACCTACAAGCATAATAGAACTTTCTGCCAAATTAATCCTCAAGCCTGAAATAGCTTCAAACCAAGTGAAAATGCAACAAAGATTCAACAATTGTTCACAACCATTATTGTGGAAAATGATAGTGTCATCTATAAAAAAGGTGGGAAACACACACATGTCTAGAATTCGCTTGCCCCACAGAGTAACTAGATAGCAAGTCTTCAGTCAAAGCTGATTGTAACATCTTAGAAAACACCTCCATGACTAGTGAGAAAAGAAAAGGTGATAAAGGGTTGCATTCAAGCTAGAGACAAGTTTACTCGAAGAATAGAACATGTTAAACATTTGCATCACATCCGCTTAAACTGAATCCCCGTTGTTCCGAAGAAAATCAATTGTCATGCCATCAGCACTTGGTGCTTTATCGCCACAACACTCAAAAAGAGCTTAGTAACTTCTTCACCAAAAGACAACTCAATTCTTTCCTTATTATTAGCACTTAAAGAAGAAAAAGGTAGATCGTCAACTTTAGGTCTCCAAGGCTCCGACTCGCAAAAAATAAGTTTTATAGAAATTGTGAATGGTCAGCTTCGTCTCATGACTCTTATAGAGCATCTCGTCCACTACCATAGATACTTTCTATGGAGAATGGCAACCCTATGGAAAAACTTTGTATTCCAACCCCCTTCTTTCAGCCACAAAACCCTTGATTTTTGTCTCCAAGAAATCTCCTCCATGGTGACAATATTATCCCACTCATCCTTTCGTAGCTTCCATTGTTGAATATCCGTGTTCGAAAGCTCACTTGAATGTTCTTTCGCATTTATGGAGTTGATGACCTCCAGAAGATTGTAGTTTTGAATCTTGATGTCACCAAAAACATCCCTATTCCACTCCTTGAGTTTTCCTTAACAAACAGAAGCTTCCTTGCAACAACAAAACTTGCGTATCCTTAATAACCTTTGTAGACTCTAGAGAAATCAGAAAATGATCAGAGATGGGCCTAGGTAGGCTCAACTGACCCATATCTTGGAAGAACTCCTCCTAATCTGTTGACACCAGGAAGCGATCCAACCTCGATTCACACCAGACCTGGACCAAGTGAAATCTCCGCCCTTTAGCGGCAAATCCATCAAAGTGGAGTAATTGATGAAATTACGAAATTCTTCCATTAGAAGGGCAAACACCGATACTTCTTTCTTCAGAAACCAAGATTTCATTGAAATCCCCTCCTAAACACCATGGACCAGACCAACCATCCCGTATATTACACAGCTCGTTCCACATCCTTAGTTTATGGCCTCTAACTTGAGGACCGTAAACTCCTGTAATACCCCAAGCGAAGCTACCAAGAAGCGAGCGAAGAAGGAAGTGATAGAAAGTTCTCTACCGTCATAGGACACCAAATTAGATGAAGGTTTGTCCTACATGACTATTATACCACCAGAAGAACGTAAAGCTTTGAGAAATACAAAACCGATCGAACGGTGACCCCCCCCCCCCCCCCCGCGCCCACTCAAATGCTACGAATATCCTGCACTAGAGCATCATCAAGCTTCGTCTCTTGAAGACAGACAAGATCACTCTTCCAATCTCTCAAAAATTGTTAAGCAAGGTCCTCTTATCACGATCATTGATTCCCCTCACATTCCAAGAGGGAACTCTATTCATAAGAAATAATCATCCCACATGAAGAAAAAGAAGGCCTATTGTAATTCACCCCAAACTTGAGCTTCCTGAGCTCCCTTTGCTTTCTAGAAGAAGAAGGTGGTGTTCTCTGGTTATGAGACTTGGAAAAACCATTACTCTTCTCAATCCTAACTAGTACTTGGAGAACTTCATTCTCAATGCCTGAGATTGCAACTCCAATACACCTAGCCACTCCTTTAAGTTTCGATGCTTTCCACTTAGAGACATTGTTTGAGTTAACATCTTCACCATCCCAAACGTCATCAACACAAAAGAATGAGGAGGTGGCTGATAAGAAGAAAAGTCAATTGCTAGGGGAAACGCCAAAGTGTCAGAAACCGATTGCGCAAGAACTAAAGGAAAGGGAAGTCTTGGACATTTGGCTGAAAAGCCAAATCCCTCACCTTAGAGGTAAAGCCATTGCTGCGAGTACCTACAATCATTGTAGTAGCATCACAGACCATCTCACGAGGTAGCTCACAAGGAATACTGCTACGCAAATTTAGACCCCAATCCAAAGGAGACCGAAAAGAGTCACTAGAAAAAATAGAGAACGATGAATGAACCACCAAAGAAGAGGATAGAGCGCCGTCTTCATTCACCCATGGAAGACTCAAGTAGGATGAAACAAGTGACACACTGGACATGGTTGCTGCTCTGAACAATTATGATTAATTGTTGAAGTGCTACTAATTTAAGGTGATGGTATTTGCTTTATTTGTTGTGAAAACTGAAAAACTAGAAACTTCTATTATTCTGCTCCTCCCCTTCTCATATTGAAATTCTTATTATTGCTTTCACTTGTTAGTGGCGCATCATGTGGCATATGGATGTTGGCCAATGTTTTTGTATAAAGTTGATAAGAGTTGAATACTCATGCCATTGTGTGGCCATATACTAACATCTCCATTATGTGTTCTTATCTAAGATTGGTTGTCTGTTATTCTATATACCCAAGAAAGTAACTAAATTTCCTTGACCTTGTTGTGTGATTGATATGTTGTAAGTTAAAAATTTTGATTTTGTTGCCTGCTCAGTTTGCATGTATCATATGTGACCTTACTAAATCATCGTTATATTTTGCACGAGCTTCAAGGATAGAGTTTTTGCTGAGTGTACATTTGATACTGTTGGAAAATGGCAACAATTATTATAGTTGTTGAACTATTTTTGAGGTGTGTATCTGAGCATTAAGCAAAAGGGAGCATGAGTATTCTAGTGTTGAAGCTCATCCTGAAGTTATAGTTCTAAGTTAGCTCAAAAGAAAAGAAATATAAAATATTCTAGGGAGAGAAATGTATTAGGGCGTGGGGAAGAAGAGTAAAGAGTAGAGAACACAGGAAAAGTAAATGCCATAATTAAGATATTAGAGAATAAGCTTGTGAGTGTTCTAACTAGAAAATGCGAAATATTGATGGTAAGAGGAGAGGTAACAGTATCGTCCATTCATCCTCAGGGAACCAAGCGAGGTTGATGATAATGAATGAGTTATAGTGGAATCACCAAAGATAGCACATGTTGAAGTGGATAATGCAAAGTTGGAAATATCTGTAGTAAAAATAGAAGTGGTTGGTCCCTTTGTGATTTGGCCGTCACAATTTGGGGCAAGCTTGTGGCTGGTGGATTCCTTGGAGTAGCTAAATAGATCTAGGGTTGCTTGGCAAAGGTGTTTCAAATAAAGGTGCTGGGGAGAATAAAGATCTATCAAAAATTGACCTGAGCCAAAAACCTGCCCTGAACCTGCCCAAAAATTATGGGTTTTGAACAAGAACTGACAAAATTGGTCGAACCTGAAGACTCGGAAATTAGTCCAACCCGACCCGAATCTGGAACCGCCTGGCCTATTTCTCAAATCAATATAAACTAAATCCTTTTGTACATTTATCATACCTTTTTACTATTACATCTTTTTCATTTTTGTATTTTTTCACTCCTAGTTATAGTTTTTATCCACCAAAATATATCATATTAGAGACATTACATACTCATTTGCCTTTAACAGTGACAGATAACGAGGGAAAAGTTTTTGAGCGATAAAAAGGCGGTGGAGATTAGCGAAAACGATCGTTACTGAGAAGGCTGACAGTCCTTTGTCTACTGTTTTATGTTGCTTGACTGGTTATCCAGTGTTATCCATGAGTATTGCATCTGTGCATATAGATATAAATTTCAGGATGAGGATTTAAGCTTGTAATTTGTCACCCAGTCCTATACTATTTTGTGTTAGAAGTCTGCTTACTGACCAGTGGCTCTGTTTTCATCACAGCTTGAGGCTATGGGCTTCAGGCGGGGCACAGTTCTACAAGTCTACTTTGCATGCAACAAGAATGAGGAACTTGCTGCCAATTACCTGTTAGATCACATGGATGAGTTTGAAAATGAAGACGATGAAGGACTTTCCTAAGTCTCTCTCTCTCTCTCATGTGCTTTCACCTTTGACATACCGCGTGCCATAGAAGATCAAAGCTTGGTGATCATGTAGGCCACACTGGGAATTATACTTGAATGACGAAGATGTTGATGTGCTGCAGGGTTAATTTGCAAAACTTGCCTTTGACGGGCTTTTCTCAGGTATTGTGTCTATGTAGGCGGATTCAATTTGTCTGATTTGATGGAATTGACGCTATGTCACCCTGTTTACATTTTTGCGCATAGTTGGTAATTGTCAAATGTCTATATCAAGCTGTGATGGCTCCATCACTAATTCATCTTTCGTTTTTACCTTTCTTGTGGTCGTGCCGAAATATTATTGACCTGATAAATTGTTGCCATCACTGTGTGTTCAGTAGTTTGGAATTGGATGTGGGTCGACTGGATGGACCGATTTGACCGGGTTGGACCACTTTGACCTGTCTATTGGTTGAGCCGGTCAAAATCTGCATGACCCGATCACGAGTAAAAATTTAAAAAAAATTCTTATATTTATACTTATTTGTTATTGCAGGTCTTTAAAAAGAATAAAGAACAAATTATTACAAGTTAAAAAGAAAAACGATTGGTCTTTATTGTAAAAGTTATCTCAGCCCAATAGCCCACTTGTAGATAAGTAGCAATGTATATTTTCTAAAAAAAAAAAAAACAACAAAAGCAATGTATTCTATTGAAGTTGAACTGAAAAAGAAAAACAATTAAAATCCTAAAAGTTAGTGTGCCTCATTTGCATCGTTGCGGGGCTAGCTCCCCCTCCTTTTCTCTCTCGAAAACTTGCTTTTAGCTCTCACCTTCGCCTCCATCCATTCATGGGTTCATACCATAGCTTACCACTATCACCATACGCCTCAAGTCACCACCAATTTTATCATGAAGAAATGTAAGAATTTTGATAGTCTTCCATCTTTTCATCCCTCTTTCTCTTTCTCTTTCTCCTCCTCTTTGATCTAAGCTCTTTATCATGTCAAGACTCAAAAGCCATTCATGGTCTCCATTTTTGGTTTGACCGGGTGGTTTTTTGCACGGTTAAACCAGGTTTTGACCAGTTGGCCCGATTGGCGGGCTAAGGCCTTCACCTGAACTGGACTCAGGGGTTTAATAACATAGCCTACAGTAACCCAAACTTGACTCAATTCCCACCTACCCCAACAAGGCTTCCCCCCCTCAACACTAAAACAAAGGGAAAAAAAAAAACCATTTCTGCCCCCCTAAACAAAAAGACCACCAAAAAAAAAAAACTAAAATTAGAGGAATTGTCCTTTATTCTTAGGGAAATTGGACGGTAATATACCGACCTTTAGGGGTGTTGAATAACAATATACCGACCTTCACTTTTGGACAGTAATATCACTGACCTTTATAGTATGGTAACATTAATATACCTTCAAGGATTTACACCCTAAAAATTAACAACAAAACTAACCCCCTAATCCTAAAAATACCGAATACAAACACTCAACACCCCTAAAAATACCTACAAATGACACCGGTTTTTTTTTTGCATCGCCTGCCACGTCAAACCGTCAACCAGTTCGCCGCCCAGAAAAGCCTTGAAAGTACATTAATGTCACCAAACTATAAATGTCAGTGATATTACTGTGCAAAAGTGAAGGTCGGTATATTGCTATTCAACACCCCTAAAGGTTGGTATATTACCGTCCAATTTCCCTTATTCTTATTCCATTGCAAATCTGTGAAGTCCATGTCGTTGTGAAAGAACTATATATACATGGCCAATAAGAATTAAAAAAAAAAAATACAAGCAACAAGCTAATGCGATACATATCACCTTATCGTCAAACCTCCCCTGAAACTTAATAGTGGAGTTTGGAGGGCTAGAATTAATGCAATTGGACGAGGTTTGATGACAGTGTGATATACTTTGCATTTGACTTGTTGTTTGTGTCTTCTTTTTGATTCTTGTTGGTGAAGTGTGTTTAATTCTTTCTCAACTGTGTAGACCACACAGATATGCATCGCTCCACGACTGCAAGCTTCTTATTTTCTTGGTTTTTCAAATTGGGTGTTTGAAATGCTTTCCTTTTGATTTTCTAATGTCTAAACTATTTTTAAAGTTTTTTTTTTCGAAGTGTTCTTTTTTATCTACTGGAATCTTCTCTATGCATTTTAATTCATGGGGAGATGACTACCCATATCCTATGTTGCCAGACCCGAATCTATCACTAACTCAGTTGACCCAGTGGTTTAATGGGTCAACTGGTAGGACTGGATTGATGGGATTAGATCTGTTGACCCGGTCATTGGTTGAACCAGTCAAAACAACCATGTCCCGGTCATAGGTAAAAAGTTCATATATTCCCAAAAATTAACAGTTATATTTCGTATCCATGTTTTATTTAGTACCAAATAAATATGACATGTGAAATATTTATATAATAATGATTGACAATTTGCTATGTGTTGGAGGTAAATTTGTTGACGTATCAGAAGATGACATGTGGAAAATAACTAAATTTATTCGGCTAATTATTATCCGCCACGTATTAAATTAATTATGGCGGTCCATTTAATTAAATTTTAAATGGAAATGCATCCTGGCCAATTACATCATGACATGTGTCAATTATGATGCAGAAAATGATAATTATTTCTTTATTTAAAATTAAAGGAATAATTAATTAATTGGGCCCAAACCCAAAGCCCAGCGGAAACCTTAGGGTTTAGGCCTCCAGAACCTATAAATAAGTGTCCTCCCCCTTCATTTGAAAACCGCCGGAGATTTCAGCAGTCAGCATTCAAAGGCTCCAGAAGATCAAACTGCCAACGACCTCCAACTACCAAGCGCTAAGGATTGAAGTCTGCAGAAGATCAAGATCAAGTCTTCAAGTCTTCGGCACGTCTTGATCAAGAACAACAACAAAGTTCTTCAGCAAGACGCTCTGCAGTCTACCCCGGGCGACATTCATCATTATGCACTCCAGAGGCTCCAGAAGATCAAATTGCCAGCGGCCTCCAGCTACCAAGCGCTAAGGATCGAACTCTACAGAAGCTCAAGATCGAGTCTCCAAGCATCTACCGTGTCAAGATCAAGAAGTGCTTTAGAGTTCTTCGACAAGACCTGCAAAGCCTTCAGAAGATTGAACTACAAGCGACATCCAACTATCAAGCGCCAAGGACCAACGCCTGCTAGTTCAATAACTTATGTTCTCCGCATCAAAGACTGCAACCGTCTTCCTCGTCTAGTTCATCCAAGAACTTGAAGAACTGCAACTGACAGTCAACCTGCAGACAGTTAGACTTCGAGCAACCTTCGGCTACCAAGCATCAAGGAGATCAACACTCAAGACCTTCAGTTCAAGAACTGCTGCAAGAATTCTTCAGCTAAACTTGCGTTCGAGATCGAGATCAAGCGCCCGCGCCCTCGGCTCACCCAAGTTTCAGGAGATTGAATCAGAGGACTATTTTATTGCATTTAATACAGAGATTGTACCCGCATACATTCAAATATTAATACAAATTAATTTGTTTCTCAATTTTCTTGTCTTTATTAAATTTAGACTCGAAATTTGTGTTTACAAATTTGGCACGCCCGGTTGGACATCTCTGCCTCTCATCTCTTTCTCCAAGAAGTCAAATTCGACCTTCGATCCAAGCGACGTGATGGCTGTTAAATGGAAGCAAAGATGGCAGAACTTGAGGCTATGTTAAACAGGTTCGCCATGGAAAGTGAAGAGAAAGACAAGAAGATCAGCGAACAAAGTGAGCAGATCACAAAACTGATGAAGAAGATTCTGACAAAGAGGAAACTGACAAAGAGTCTTCCAAAGGTGATGACGATGGGGAAGACAAGAAGAGTAACTCATTTTCAGGATCAATGACCACAGAAGAGATTCAAAACTTATTTGCAGATGCAGTGAAGGCTCAACTCGGAGAAGGAACTGGAAAGAGTAACTTATACACGAAGCCATACACAAAAAGGATCGATGCCCTTCGAATGCCATAAGGATATCAACCCTTGAAGTTCAATCAATTTGATGGAAAGGGTAATCCCAAGCAGTACGTTGCTCATTTTATCGAGACTTGTAGCAATGCCGGTACGGAAGGATATCGACTAGTCAAGCAGTTCGTTCGCTCTTTGAGAGGGATCGCATTCGATTGGTATACGGAGTTAGAGTCTGAATCTATTAACAGTTGGGAACAAATGAAGCATGAGTTTCTCAACATATTCTACAGCACCCAACGGGTTGTCAGCATGACAGAGTTGACAAACACCCAACAGTGGGAAGGTGAGCCAGTCCTTGGTTACATCCATCGCTGGAGGGCTCTTAGTCTTGAATGCAAGGATCACCTAACTGAAGCTTCAGCTGTCGATATGTGCGATCAAGGTATGCACTGGGATTTGCTCTACGTCCTCAAGATGGTCAAGCCGAAAACCTTTCAGGAGTTGGAAACTAAGGCGTATGATCTGGAGATAACCATAGCAAGTCAACGGGGAAGGAATTCATCTTCATCCGAATCAAGGAACGACGCTAGTGGGTACAAGAAGAATGACAAGTCATTGAAGACTTCAACAGAGGATTCCATGGCTATTTCAATGTGTGAACCAGTGAGAATTTCTGTTAAACCTAAACCTAAAAGGGAGAAATTCACTTCCTCGAAAGATACTGAAAGGAAGCGCCCTACCCTGAAGGAGCTTCAAGAAAAGAAGTACCCATTTCCAGACTCGGATTTGTCAAGAATGCTCGACAACCTGTTAGAGACGGGAGTTATCGAACTTCCATAACCAAAGAGGCCGGAAGAAGCGGGAAGAACCAAGGACCCAAGATATTGTCGCTATCATAGGGTAGTCAGTCACCCTCTTAAGAAGTGTATCACACTCAAGGAGCGGATCATGAGACTAGTTGAAGATGGGCAGATCATACTAGACTTGGATGACAACGTCGAGGCTAATTATGTTTCAGCACAGCCGATTCCGACCGAAAGGAAGGAATTCTTAATGATTCAGTTTGGACGTCAAAAACCGGTTCCCCTTCCTGTGTTAGTCCATGCCTCTCAAGATGAGCATAAGCCTGAGAATGTGTTAAAAGTTCCCGATGGAGATGAAGAATGGATCATAGCCACTCGAAGGAAGGATAGGGGGCAAAGTGAAGTCCAAACAATATCGCTTCGTCAAAGTAAGCAACAAAGGAGAAGTAGCAATCCTCAACCTTCGATAGAGAGCAAGAGGCTTGAAGTCATTAAGAAACAAGGAGTGGGTTCAACTGAGTTGCCTGAGCGAGGCCCTCATGTTCCTATCACGCTGGAGGAATACTTTCCGAAGTACTTATTTGGAGAAGTTAACAATGTTGCAGCTGTGAATACGGTCTCCTGCTTCGAGATTGAAGAAGATGATAGCGAAGGAACGGAGTATCAGCCTAAGTCAAAGCTCTCCGTGTTTGATAGGTTGGGACAGTCAGCTTATTGCAAACAAGCATTTGTCTTTGAGTGGATAGGGTGTCGAGGAGAGCGCAAAGCCTCGGTGTTCAGCAGGATCAAGAATGGTTCGAGATCAAAGTCTTCTATATTGTCAAGGATCAAACAAGCTGAAGAGGTGTCAAGCTCACAACCCCACCAGGAAGAGAGCTCCGCATTTAGCCGCCTTCGGGTCATCAATGAAGTTCAAAGCTCCATTCCATCTCGCATGAAGCGTTATTCAACATTGGAGGTCAAGACTGAAGGATACCTGAGAGTGAAGAGGCGCACTGTGATCTTCACCGGTCAAAGCAAAAACAACGTCATTGAAGAGCTTGAACAAGAGGAGACGCTTTCTTCTTCCCAAGTCAAAATCTAGGAAAGTGAAGATGTAGCTCCTGAGCAAGAGCCTAAACTGTTCACCAAAACAAGAAAAAAAAAAGATTTCATTTTCATATCTTTTTAATTTTATCATTGTAATACTCTTGGCCCGCAAGAGTATAAACTGTGTACGGCTAAATTAATAAATAAAATTTTTATTTCTCCATATTTAAATTTGAACTACGTTTGGCTAGATCCTTATGGCTATCCTATCCCTTAAGGTACGTAGGCAATTTGGGTCTAGACCCAAATACAGTCATACCCAAGAAAAAAAAAATCCATCCCAGGTCACCAAATTTTGAAGACTTTCCTAGTCAACAAACTTTAAGGACTTACAAGTTAGCAAATTCAAGACTCACAAGTCAAAGTTCAAGACCTTCAAGTCAAAGACTCTGAAGTTGTACAAGTAGAGCTCACAAGTTCAAACCCAAAGCTTTCAAGTCGGACTCTCAAGTCACCAAAGTTAAAGACTCCCAAGTCGAAATTGAAGTCTTTCAAGTCAAGGACTCCCAAGTCAATCAAATAAAATACTCTCAAGTCATTAAATTCACCGACTTTCAAGTTAACGAAAATTAAAGACTTCCAAGTTAGTAAAATTCAAGACTTTCAAATCAACAAACTTCAAGACGCTTAAGTCACCAAGTCCCTTGACTCCC
Organism: Portulaca oleracea; assembly: GCA_029582165.1. NCBI lineage: Eukaryota > Viridiplantae > Streptophyta > Magnoliopsida > Caryophyllales > Portulacaceae > Portulaca > Portulaca oleracea. Next base: position 10,274,131 of record CM055878.1, on the reverse strand, counting down.
AAGTCAACAACAAGACAAAGACTTTCAAGTCAGTCAAAGTCTCGCATCAACAGGTCTCCTGACTTCCATGTTGACAAAATGAATGACTCACAAGTCAACCAAATTCAAATTAACAAAATGAAAGGACTCACAAGTCAAGATCACGATTTCCAAGTCAGTAAACTTCAAGATTCCCAAGTCAACGATGCATAAGACTCTCACGTTAGCAAATCTAAAGATTCCTATGTCAACAATCTTCAAGACATCAGAATTCAGGACTTATAAGTTGATAAAATTCAAGATTACCAAGTGATTCAAATCAAGACTTACATGTTAAGAAAATTAAGTACTACCAAGTCACTTAAGAAAAAGACTCTCAAGTCACCCCTGACAGAAGATTCACAAGTTCACGACTTTCAAATCAAAATGAATGACTCATACATCAATAAAATTCAATGACTCACAAGTCAACAAGATGCAAGTCTCCCAAGTGAAGACAGACAAAGACTCACAAGTCAGTACGAGACTCTTAAATCAGTAAAGTCAATAGGCCACACACGCAAGACTCCAAAGTCGACAAGGTTAAAGACTTCTAAGTCATCAAAATTGTGGGCTTTCAAGTCGCACTATGGCATGCTAGGATTTTCATGTCGGTGGTCCACTCCAAGTCAGTGTCGTCAATGGTGTAGTCCTTATATTAATTGACAACCTCCCTTAAGCATGCAACGTGAGGCTGTCCTAATCGTGTTGGCTAACTTCTGCTCCAAGATGGCGTCATCCTCCTTCAATTATGCAACATACTCCTTTTTCTAAGTGGTAGACTCTTTCCAGTTAGCGACTTTAACGTCTCATTTAGAGTCGATGTTGGGGGCAAGCTAGCGGGCGATGTCCTCATGTCCTTCCATGACGCTCATAGCCGAGAAAATGTTTAGCTGGCTTGTCGTGGGTCTTCAGAAGAAAGTCTAGGGGCTCATCATGGCTCGACAGAGAATTCAAGTCCGTTCTTCGTAGCCCGTAGCCCGCGGAAAGTCTAGGAGTAGTAAGTCAGGCGACGACTATGTCGACAAAGAATGTACAGACATTTCTAAGAGAGTTGTCTAGGACAACTCTACGTCAGTAAGTTGAGGAGTAATCCACGGAAGCTAAGATGGAGTGGTGACTTTGTCGACCCAAACTCTACTGTTGTTTTTGAGAGAGTTGTTTGGGACAACTCTACGCCAGTAAGCTGAGGAGTATTCCACTTGAGGCCAAGAGACGACGCTGTCGACCCAGACAGTCCTGAAGAGAGTAATTCTATGACTACTCTACATCAGTACGCTGAGGAGTGTTCCGATAAGGCACTGACTCTGTCGACCCAAACTCTACTGTCGTTTTTGAGAGAGTTGTCTGGGACAACTCTATGCCAGTAAGCTGAGGAGTATTCCACTTGAGGCCAAGAGACGACGTTGTCGACCTGCATCTGAAGAGAGTAAGCAGTGACTACTCTCGTCAAGATCAAGAGTGTTCGTGAGGCATCGACTCACAACCCAAACTCTACTGCCATTTTTGAGAGAGTTATCTGGGACAACTCTACGGTAGTAAGCTGAGGAGTATTCCACTTGCGGCGAGACGATGACTCAGTCGACCCAGACAGTCCTGAAGAGAGTAGTCTAGAGCTACTCTTCGTCAGTACGCTGAGGAGTAGGCAATACACTGACGATAGAAAAAATCAACCTCTAGAAAATGAGAATTAAAAAAAAAAAATCAGATGGAGAATTAAACATATAAACAGGAAAAAAAAATCAACCTCCAGTAGCAGTCAGGACGAATGCCTCTCAAGTCCCTACACCAAAAAGGAGAGAAACAGGAAAAAAAATGAGAATTAAAAAAAAAAATCAGATGGAGAATTAAACATAATAAACAAAAAAAAAAATAATTTCAAGCAATGGTCAAAAGAAGTTTATCAGAGAAGAAGAGGTGTTACTGATGAATGAAGCAGCTGCACAGAACCCCTTTATATAGCTATTGATCAGGCAAGTCTCTGGATCATACTCCAACGCTACTCGCGTTCAAATTCTACCCCATCCAAACTCTCGATGGATAGACTTCTATCATATATAGAATTGTTATCTTGCAAGAATTGAGATATATAAAGAAAATGAGTCTACTCCAACTTCAACTCCAACTTTTAGTCCAATTTATACTTTGTCTCCTATAGAGAATTAAACTCTATCACATAGAGTTATTGTTCCAAAAGGATTGATATCAAAAGGGAGAGTCCCAAGAAGAGTTGAATTCATGGTTGATTTTCCAATTATATTCGAGACTCATCCGCTTCAAACACCTAATATTTGTGTACGCAACTGACTCTCGAAGGGGGCATCTGTAGGAGGTAAAAATTTGTCGACGAATCATAAGATGACACGTGGAAAATAAATAAATTTATTCGGCTAATTATTATCCGCTACGTATTAAATTAATTACGGCGGTCCATTTAATTAAATTTTAAATGGAAATGCATCCTGGCCAATAACGTCATAACACGTGTCAATTATGATGCATAAATTATAATTATTTCTTTATTTAAAATTAAAGGAATGATTAATTAATTGGGCCTAAACCCAAAGCCCAGCGGAAACCCTAGGGTTTAGGCCTTAGAGCCTATAAATAAGGGTCCTCCCCCTTCATTTGAAAACTGCCGAAGATTCAACAGCCAGCATTCAGAGGCTCCAGAAGATCAAATTGCCAGCAGCCTCCAGCTACCAAGCGCTAAGGATTGAAGTCTGCAGAGGATCAAGATCAAGTCTCCAAGTCTTCGGCACTTTTTGATCAAGAACAACAACAAAGTTCTTCAGCAAGACGCTCTGCAGTCTACCCCGGGCGACGTTCGGCATTCTGCACTCCAGAGGCTCCAGAAGATCAAACTGCCAGCGGCCTCCAGCTATCAAGCGCCAAGGATCGAACTTTGCAGAAGCTCAAGATTGAGTCTCCAAGCATCTACCGTGTCAAGATCAAGAACTGCTTTAGAGTTCTTCGACAAGACCTGCGAAGCCTTTAGAAGATTGAACTACAAGCGACATCCAGCTATCAAGCGCCAAGGACCAACGCCTGCTAGTTCAATAACTTATGTTCTCTGCATCAAAGACTGCAGCCGTCTTCCTCGTCTAGTTCATCGATCGAGATCAAGCACTCAAGCCCTCGCTTCCAAGAACTTGAAGAACTGCAACCGACAGTCAACCTGCAGACGGTTAGACTTCAAGCAACCTTCGACTACCAAGCATTAAAGAGATCAACACTCAAGACCTTTAGCTCAAGAACTGCTGCAAGAATTCTTTAGCTAAACTTGCGTTCGTGATCGAGATCAAGCGCCCGCGCCCTCGGCTCACCCAAGTTTCAGGAGATCTAATCAGAGGACTATTTTATTGCATTTAATACAGAAATTGTACCCGCATACATTCAAATATTAATACAAATTAATTTGTTTCTCAATTTTCTTGTCTTTATGAAATTTAGACTCGAAATTTGTGTTTACACTATGAAATTTAGTGGTTATTTTTTTTGAAAATTATATAAAAATTTAATTAAATCTATATAATAAGTAGCAGAATGATTAAAACTGTTTCGTACCCTCTTAATTACTCCCTTCATTCCTTAATATCTGTCACTTTGATCAAATTTCCATTTTCCACAATATTTGTCACCTCACAATTCCAATGCAACATTAATGACAATTTTTTCAAATTTACCTTATACTTTTATTATTCCCAATACAATTATATAACTAAAATAGAAATTTAACTCTTACTTTTACCATTTCAAATATAATTATCATTTTCAATACTATTTTCTTAAAATCTTCCTAAAATTTCAAAGTGACAATTATTAAGGAATGGATGGAGTATTAGATTAGATAACCACCCAGATGCCTTTATATCTCCAAATCTACTAAAGTCCTCTGTAACCGCCACTCCACAACCATTCCCCTCCCATTTCTTTTCTTCCATTATAATTGTTACATTTAATCCCAATACTGATTACTAAACCCAATAGTTGAGATTGGGTGGTCTGTGTGCTTCAAATTTCCTTCGTCAATGATTGAAATTAAATAGTCAGAAGAAATCATCTATTGGGTTGACTTATCTCTGCAGATTTGAATGGAGCTCAAAAATTTGGAATTATGTTACATTTTTTTTTATGATAATTTTAAATGAAATTTTAATACATTGAAATGTTTAGTCGGGGGTGAGTTTCTTTAAAGTTTCTCCTATTACTTTTAAGATACTTGAAATGTTTAATTGGAATGAGTTTCTTTAAAACTCAAACGGGAATGGAAATTGGGTTCTTAGTTTTGAGATAAATGCGATGAAGGGCATGAGATAGTTTGAGACAGTAAGCAACATATAGGAGATGAAGAACAAAAAAAGAAAGTGCTACATGCAACAAATTCCATTAATTAATATTGGAGTTTGGAAATAATATGTATTGCTTTTTGTTTCAGAGGAGACGCATCATACTGAAAGATATTACGATCAATCTATCAGATATGGAAGCAAACATGGAGATGAGATGAAAAAAATAGGGGAAATAGAGGGAGGGGAGAAACTAATGTATGAACAACTCTCTTTTCATAAAAAATGGAATGGAAACTTGAAAGGGAAAACAAATATAGAGATTTGGATTGTAAGAAGGAAAAACAAAAACATAGATTAACCCGTAAATTATAACATTCACTGTGGTATATCTACCTAGGTACATGATGTAGATTTCTCATCTACCTCAACCTTGGTTCAAGGTGATTCCTTAAGTCCAACTTCAGTGTCAAATATTCCAAGCAGATCCTTCATTCAATAGGAATGCACAGGCAGTAAATCAGGGGGTCTTGTGACCCTGCTCTAGCTACTTTGAAGCATATTAGGAAGAAAGGTCCTTGGGGAATTCAGAGGTCTATATGTAAGGTTTTTGGAGGCTCGAGGCTAGGCATAGAAGAGTAGCTTGGCCTTAGTGAACATACTAAGTTCATGCACTGAGTTCTTGCAGAACACCAGCCCTAAGAGGTAGGGTTCCTAAGGCTCGTGTAAGTTATGTGGGTTACGGTAATGGATGCTGTTGGTTTCCTTGTGCTCCCTGATGTTATTAGTGTCAATGGTTGAAGAGTGCATGCCACTGTTATCCTTGGACATTTTCTACAGCTTCAACAATCCCAGGCGGTCACTAGTAGGACAAGGTGAAGCAGTTTAGGGAATTTCAGGTTCTATTGAGGTTTATTTGGTCATTTTCCATCTTGATCAAGTTACCTTAGTAACTATTTGTTACAGCAAGCACTTGAAGCATCCTGGATTTGAGTTAGCTCGAGTAAATCACAACCAAGCTAGTGAAATGCATGCAAATCATCTGCTGGACCAATTAAAATTAGCTAGGCAATAGTTTTGTTTTAGCTAGCTTCCTTTCATGCTAAATGATGTAATTATGTACATTATTAGTCCTAAGCAGCTCATTTGGATGTACTTATGAATAATCTAAGTTGATTAGAGGTTTCTTCTGGCTTAGGAAACCTCATTAGCTCGGTTAAGCAAGCTGCTTGCTTGCTTGTTCTACTTTAAAGTCTTAGCTTCTGTAACTAGTTGATTCATTCGAGTTTATGAAGTCTGGTGGAGCTGTGTGTTTCTCTTGTGTTTGTGAGTGTTATAACAACTCTCAAATTATCTACTTGTCTATAACTAAGCTTTGGCAGGCTTAACAGGTGAAGAGTAGAGCTTAATTCATACTTATGGTGGTGTGGACTGTATCCATCTGTGTGAATTGCGTTGGCCCTTGCGTTGTCTGGCTGTAGTGAGATATGCATCACTTAAAGCACAAGTTTAGAAACCCAAGAGGGGGGGGGGTGAATTTGACAAATAAACTCTACATACTAGGTAAGGACGTTAGAGCAAACTTCCTTGGTTTCAAACCAAGGATCAAAACACAGTGTAACTGAAATACCTCATTATATTTATATCAATCAAATAACAAGTTACACTTACGAAATAAAGCAAGAAGCAACAGCCTGAAGGCAGTTACCGATAGGTTCACTGACCAAGGCCGAAGGTCCTTGAGACAGCTATAGATAAGGATCGTCGTAGGAAAAACCCTAGCGGCGATTGAAACATGATGGATTACATTGAAGCACAAACTCACACAGCCTTAGTCCGTCAAGGATCTGCTACACATCATCTCTCACCAATCACCATCACATATAGCACTCTCCAAGGTCATAGGCTATACCTTCACTAGAGGTCATTTACTGGCTACCTTCGCCTTGGAACCATTGGCTACACACTCAGAAATCCCCCGGATTTCTTACTCCGCGATTACTTCCGTGGAATCACCTCAGTTCTTAGTTCTTCAATCGTCCTTTTTATAGAGGCCTTTGGATGCTAGAACATGCTAGAACTTGAGTCATTCCAACGGTAACTTGCCTTCATTGTTGATTCTTCCCTTTTGTGTTGATGCTTCCTCAATCATCAATCATCCAACTGATTCTTTCCTTTTGGTCTTGCATTTGATCTGCAAATAAATCACACAATCAGAATATATATTATATAATCCGAATATATAATCAGAATAAATAATATAAGGAAATTTCCCTTTTCTGGATTTTGGCTTTCATTAAAACCTAAGGTCCTTCGTGGATGCGCAGGTGAAGGACCTAATCCTTTTTCCCTTTTTGGATTATCACAAGGTCAATAGGGAATCTCCCCCTTGATACAGCATCTAGTATATTTTAAAGGTTGTCTAGAAACCTGCAATGCTTGATAAACTTGTCAGTACTAAGAGAGGGTCCTCCCCCTCAATTCATGCCATAATTAAATTTGATCAATGAATGGTTTACAAATGACATACCTCAAGGTTTGTGCCAGATGAAAGACATAAGGATTATGATTTAATTTTTTACCTTGTCAATGTCCTTATAGCTGAATGCATCTATGTCCGTGACTTACCTTGTTGTTTTCACTATCCCCTGTGATCTTTTCCACAGAGCGGTTAGTCTCTTCTTGAGAGGACCTGCTCTGATACCACTTGTAGGAACCCAAGAGGGGGGTGAATTTGATAAATAAACTCTACACACTAGGTAAGGACGTTAGAGCAAACTTCCTTGGTTTCAAACCAAGGATCAAAACGCAGTGTAACTGAAATACCTCATTATATTTATATCAATCAAAGAACAAGTTACACTTACGAAATAAAGCAAGAAGTAACAGCCTGAAGGCAGTTACTAATAGGTTCACTGACCAAGGCCGAAGGTCCTTGAGACAGCTATAGATAAGGATCGTCTTAGGAAAAACCCTAGCGGCGATTTGAAACATGATGGATTATATTGAAGCACAAACTCACACAACCTTAGTCCGTCAAGGCTCTGCTACACATCATCTCTCACCAATCACCATCACATATGGATACAACAAGCACTCACCAAGGTCCTCAGCTATACCTTCACCAGAGGTCCTTTACTAGCTACCTTCGCCTTGAAACCATTGGTATTTGGGGGTTCTACAGTTTTCTACTTGTGTCCAGCTTTTGAGCTGTTGACAGCATTTAGCTTTTGAGAGCTGTTGACTAATTCTATGATTTTCACTACTTCGATTTTAGGGTTTCGAATTAGACATTAAGCTTTAGAGTATCTTTTAATCTCCTGAGCCCTTCGGTAATTGATAATTGATACATCGTTGCTCGCTCTCACTGCAGATTGTGAGACACCTCTATTGTCCGATCAGTTTCAAGTCAGGTAACATTATTCTCGTGTTCATTGAAAATTTGCTAATTCATTTAATTAGTGTTTACACTTTGATTAGGGCTTAAAATTTGCTAATTCACGGCAAGTAACAAATTTCATTGAATTTGTCATCATTAATATGAGTTAGTGTTGAATTGATATGGTTAGTGTACATTAGAAATGGAACCGAATCAATCTCATATATAATCATGTCTTGTAATTTATTTTTCGTGTTACTCATGTGTTTGTCTGCCTAGAAGTTGCGATCTTCGGAGCTATTCCACGATGGAAATTGATGAATCACTGCGAGTGCTTCCCTTTCAGCCTCAATTTGACAAACCTGCACTATCTCAGGTTACCTATTTTGCTTTCTGTTGTAATTGGTGAATGTTGTATAATTGTAACTTGTTCTTTACAATGGAAATAATTGTAACTTTTAATTGCAGATACTGATTAATTAGGTTAAAAGTTGGAGCCTCCTTGATCGAGTCTACATCTATATACAAGCATGCTAAGGCTCTTGACATTATTACGTGCTAAGAGTTTTGCAAGCTGTAAAAGTGATTTATCAGTTGCTATGATTGGGGTTCTTTTGTGTTGTGGAAATAGTTTACAATGAAGCTATATGAATGTTGAATCCTCAAAATCTCTTCAGCTTATAGTCAATTTGCAATGAAATTATGTTATATAAGGGAAATTCGTTCCTGGTTCTTTCGTCTTGTGTTGCAATTTTTTTTCCACCGAGGGATATTGGTTCCTGGTTCATTCAAGAATTGTTTCGTTTGTTTGAAAAATATCATGAGGAAAAATTTTCTTATTATTATGAATTTAATTTCTTCAAATTCGCAGGAGATATTGGAAGGTCTTCGCAATTCATTTGGTGATGGCGATGGCAATGTTGATGCTGATTACGAAGACATCGTTGAAGATAATGTAAAATGGGAACACTAAATTTAGTGATACATGTTTGTTTACAATATTACTCTTGAATATTAGCAACTACGATCTGAAAAACTATTTGGTCTCATTTTGATACTTTGCACTTCATTTAGTAAAATTTCAATTTGGACACATGTATTTTACAATTTAGATTATCCAATGAATGAAAATTAAGGTTTTTTTTTGATATTGTCAATGTTTTAATTGTTTGTGTAGAACATGTACAGTATATTGTAATAATATATTTATAAATTGTATTAGACTATCTTCACTATTTCCAACAGATATCTATGTTTTAAAATTGTACCAATTGTATTACCAACAGATATATTTGTTGGACATTATTTTTAAAATTTGACAGAAAATGTATTACCAACAGATAATGTGTGTGGGTAATATTTTTACCAACATTTAAAGATGTTGGTAAATGTTACTTATTCCCGACAGATATTAACTGTTGGTATAAAATTCTCAATACCAACAGAACAAAACTGTTGGCATTAGTTAGCAATACCAACAAATTATAATATCTGTTGGTAATACTTTTACAATCAGGTTTATTTCCAACATGCTAGTGACAGATAATTATCTGTTGGTAAAACTTTTTATCAACAGATATTGTACTTTTACCAACAGATAACCCTGTTGGCAAAAGACCTTTTTTTTTAGTGATTCTATGTGGGCTTCATTCCTCCCTAAACACCATCTCTTAGGTTGTGAAAACGACGCTCCTTAAGTTTGGTAAGAGAGTTTGATAAGTCTCCTCACTATAAGACAACTTTTTCTATCCCGCGACTATATACGGTTGATATATAAGTCAAAGGAAAGTGGGTACGCCTTCGACTCTCTTGGTTATCTAAGTAATTCCTATCCTACACCCGATTTTACACAAATAAGGACCCTCCTCTACTTCATCATATATTGGTTCTCCCATTGGCTCTTCCTCCAACTGCTCTTCCTACTCTACTTCAGGTTCCACAAACAATGTTGCCTGATATTCAACTAGGGTCATAACTCTCTTGTTAAGATATTCTTAGGTTATATGCCCAATTCCTTGACATCTAAATCATCTCTTATTGTCTGTAGGCATTGGGTTTTGGGTTCGTTATGGTGGAACAGGTTGTTTTTGTGGGGGAGTGGAGTTTTTTGTTGGATATCTTGGAATAAAGGCTAGTTTATGGGGTGTAGAATAAAGTTTGGGATTAAGTATATGGTTTAGCTGGTTAGGATTGGGGTTTGAAAGAGGGTTTAGCAACATACTCACCAGCACCTGTGTAGAATAAAGTTTGGGAATACAGGTTGTTTTTGTGAGCTAAAAACTAAGCTCATCTAAGGTAGTGTAGGGATGCAGTTCAACCACATTTTTAATGCCTTCATTCAAGCCTACTAAGAACCTCACCAGCACCTGTGTTTCATTCTCTTTCAGATCATACCTCCATAGTAAGTGTTCAAATTCTTTTGTAGATTCCTCCACAGACTTACTTCTTTACACCAGTTGTTACAACCTGCCATAATTCTCCCTCAAATGGTTGGAAGGCAAGAATTTGGCCACTAACTTCTTCCTCATCTTCTCTCATGTCATAATCTTCTCCTTCCCCTTCTCTACTCTTCTCTTTTGTGGATTGGTCTACCATATAGAAACATGTTTCTTGAGCTTCAAAGTTATAACCTTTACTTTTTCTCATCAGAAACCTCCTTGAGGCTAAAGACCCTTGATACAGTCTGTAGCCAATCCAGGAATACTTCAACATCCAACTGACCTTCAAACTCAGGAATTTCCACTTTAAAATCTAATTTGTCATCCATTCCAACCTTCTTCTGCCTAGGCCTTCTCTTTGTTATGCCCTGATACTCCTCTTCTTCAGCAAAAAGATTGCTAGAAAAAGAACTCTGCTCTTCAAACTCATTCTCATCCTTCAAACTGCTGCTCTTCATATATAAATAATGTTTGAGCTGATCATTTAGGTATTTGATCTGTTTCTCTAGCTTAGCCTTCTCCCTTAAAGCCTGTTCTGCCACTTCTTCTGCTATCCTACTGCTCGACATACTTCCTCTAACAAGAAGTACTCCCGAGAGAGTCACTCAGCTCTGATACCAAGTTGTTTTATGTGCATCTCAAAAAATTAGAGTGCAAGGAGCTAGACAACACCAAAACACCAACTGAGACCTGAAAGTTCTTTAACTCAACTATCTTTAGAGTCAAAGACAATGTCAAGGAAAGGAACACAAAGAAAGAAAAATATAAAGCTTGTTGTTGAAGACAGGGACAAGGTCCTTCACCTGCGCATCCACGAAGGACCTTAGGTTTTAATGAAAGCCAAAATCTAGAAAAGGGAAATTTCCTTATATTATATATTCTGATTATATATTCTGATTATATAATATATATTCTGATATATTCTGATTGTGTGATTTATTTGCAGATACAAATCATAAGGAAAGCATAAGGAAAACAAATCAGGAGGTGATAAGCCGCAAGTGCACGGGTGAAATTGTAGCATAAATCAAGGTCGTTCCCACAAGGACTTTTCCTTTCAACGCACTGAACTAGCCTCCTAGTTGATCGCTAAGTCGATCCGGCTTTTGTTTTGAATCAACTAAATCTAACTCTAATCACAATCAAAGTCTAAACAAACGAATATTCACACAAACTTTTCTGATTTAATCAAGGGAAAAAGGCGTTCAGGGGATGAAACCTAAGTCAAATAACGAATCAACGATGTGGATTGAACTCTCATTTCATTAATTTGCACAATCAAGGTTCGATAATCGCATAGAATACTTCGCAATGAGATTTTGCCACTAGAGCGAATTGCCAAGACTAACCAAGCACCTACTTTCGTGGTTATTTCGATTTAGTCAAGGTTAAAGATCTAATTATCTCAAGAACCCTAGTTAAAACTTCTATGTCTAGATAATTTTAACTAGTTCAATCTAGGTTTTCGGGTAATCAAACTTCTCCTTTCGGTACTTCATTCAACAACCTATTAACATGCAATTGGTGATCAAGCAAAAGCAATAACAATTCAATTCAAAGACCAAATAGATTGAAACAAACTAAATTCATGATAATTCAATCCAACAAAGTCAATTCATCAAGCAACTTCAAAGGTTCATCCCCTAAACTAAAAAGAACTACTCACGATTCATGTTTGAAACTACAAAGCAATTGAAATCTATTCTAGAAAGCATATGAAAATCTATGAGAGAACGAGAAAATAAACCCAAGTGAAGAACAAACTTGCTAGGGATCAACAATGGAGGACTTTTGCTCCTCCACTTCAAAGTATGTTCGAGTTGCTCTTCAATCTTCAATCTTCTCTCAATCTTCAATGATGGAATGGAATATGGATGATGAATGATATGATTAGGGCATGAAATGGATGATGATGGATGATTATTCCATAAACTCCGCCGGAAATAAGCATAATATAGGCAAATATCAACTCAAAACCGCCGAAAATGAAAAGACAGGAGAGGCACGGACCGTGCCAGGGGTGACACGAACTGTGCTCATAGTGACACGGACCGTGCCCCCCTAGGCACTACCCGTGTCGCTTCACTGCACACAATTCTTCACGTTCTGGTCATAGGCACTACCCGTGCATCGCAGACACCACCGTGCTTCGCCTTTTCAGGCCTAGGAGTACTTTGGGCCATTGTTTGGGCCTTGGGTGATCCAACACCTCACTTCTTGGTCCTTTAAGCTCATAACTTGGATCTACACTTGCTTTTTGGGCTCGGTTTACATCGATTCTTCACAAATTCCCTACAAAACTCACCAAACTCCAAACCAAGTGTAATATGGGAAATTCGGGTATAAAATAACATAATGAAATCAAATATTCCCCAAATTCTCATCAAAACAACCAAGTTCTCATATATACAAGAAGCACTTATCAAAATCCCCCATGCTTAGTTCTTGCTTGTCCCTAAGCAAGTCCAAACTCAAAAGAAAAGGCAAAGAAAGAAAATGAAAGAAACCGGGACAAAAAGACTCAAAGTACTCAAAGCAAAAATAAAAAGAAAACTCAAAAGTAAAAATAATAAAACGAAAATCTTATTTAATTACAATTCGTAAGGATGGCAATGATAGAACATTCAATCAACCCAATCTAATCTAAAGTACAGCCCAAGAGTGAAAAAGAAGCCAATTTACACAAGTAAATGAAGACAAATTATTCAAGAATGGTACTCATCAAGTTCAACCAATCACCCTTAATCACCGAATGAGATAAGAAGGCACATGTTAAGCATGAAACTAGGTAAGAATGAAGAGCAAACTCACTTTCTGGGAATGTGGAAACACTCCTCTCATGTGTTTAAATATAAAAAAAATCATTGAAAGTTCGCTCAAATACTCAAACCAAAGTCACAACCAACCACGTACTTGCTAAGAATCTCAACTCTCCACCGCAATTTGCAAAGCAACAATGAAAATCAAGAGGACTTTCAAGGGTTGTAACGGGGCTAGGGTTAATGGTAAGGAGTGGATAATATTTGGGAATCGTGGAGCTAAAAGCCAAAGCTTGAAATTATTTCGCACCAATTCGACATACATACACTCTCACCACTTAAAATCAATCCAATTCAACCCCACAAACAATTGGAAACTTGCCTCAAAACAAAAGAAACACAATGTCAAATACTTTATTCTCTTTTTCTTCTTTTTTCCGGAATTCTCCGATTTTTTTTCTTTTTCGCTTTTTTTATGTTTTTTCTTCTGATTTTTTTCTTTTTTTTTTCTTTCTTCTTGAATGAAACATACACACTTATAAACAACACACACTAGGCAAGCTACCAATTCCAACCAACAACCTCAATGCAGATAATTGGGGAATCAAATCAATATTTACAACTCAACCCAATCCCCATCACAAACCAAACCACCAAAGTAACCACAATCAACCCAACTTCATACTCAACACATTTCAAGCAATGGCTTAAGGGTAGGAAATATATAATCGGCCAAGGCTCATAATGTGGGTTCAAGAAAAGAAAAAGTCAAGGCAAGAAAGGGCTAACTAAGGATATTCTGATGTAAACGGGTGGTCAAGGTCATGGTTCAAATCCTAATGCCTCTATCATCTTGTCAATGTACAACGCATAGCAATTTCAAGGAGATGCAAATCAAATGAAGGAGGATGCAACAATGGTGAGTCACTCATGGAAATTAGACTAATAAAAATGATTAGTCTTTTCTTTTAGGCTTATGTGGACTCACGGGTAGCGCTCAACAACCATTACTTAGTTTAAAAAGATATGCATATGCACAACTCACTCTTACAATAGAAACAAAGGCAATCGGTCTTACTATCCTAGCACAATTCTCACAACAATTAGCTTCACAACTCATGTCAATTCACAGTCTTTCACAAACGGGCTATACAGGATCAAATCAAGTCAAAAGAAAACTATCACGCCAAATCTTATATCAAACAGTTTTTTTTTAATTTCTGATTTTTTTCAATTTTTTAAAAAACTTTTTACAAGCCTCAAAATGAAAATAAGAAATAAGAAAACGAAAACAACCTACGAAAAGAAGAAATTAAAAAACTACAAGTAAATCTAGAAAACAAAAGAAAATAAAAACAAAACAAAAGAAAAAGACTCAAAACAAGTTAAAAATCAAAAATAAAAACAACTCAAAACACACATATCCACAAAAAGTTTACACAAATCCCCAATGCTTGAACCGAGCATTGTCCGCAATGCGAAACATCACTCGAGAAGCAAAGGAAGAAAACACAAATCTAGAAGAATCAAAAATAAAAAGAAGAAAAATAAGGGAAAATTTTAGAAAATCCTAAAAAAAATAAAATAAAATAAAATAAAATGAAAATAAAATCGAAAAAGCTTGGGTTGCCTCCCAAGAAGCGCTTGTTTAATGTCCTAAGCTAGACAAGGTACCTCTCAACCGGGCGAATAGTCCATAACTCCATAGCCAAGGGCTTTAGGAGCTCCATCTTGTAAAGTACCTTCAAACGTCTTCAAATTGACCCTACAGTTTGGGTCAAACCCATCACCTCCTTCAGAAATGGAGGGATCACCATCATCAAACCTGAAAAACTCATTGAAAGCACCCTTGTTAATACCATAAGGCACGTTCTTGATGATGTTCGGTGGGGGCAAAATTTCTTTTATCCCATCCTCGCATCGCCAAGTTCATGGCCTTTATCAATAAATAAACCACAAGGATGTTCAACAAAATTATCATGAAACTTCTCAAGTTTTTCACTCTCCAGTACATGCACACAATCATCTTTCTTTTCACAAATCAAACCATCAACATTCTTATCCTTCTCACCAAACACATCAACACCAAAGCAAGGGGAAACGCCACGTGGCAAAACATCACGGAATAAATCAAACTCAAGTTCATGTTCCCCTATCCTAAACTTCATCTTTCCACATTGTACATCTATGATACACCCTACGGTAGCAAGAAAAGGTCTCCCCAAAATGATTTGGGTACGGGAATCTTCGAGCATATCAAGGATGACAAAATCAATTGGCACATAGCAATCACCCACCTTAAGGGGAAAGTCCTCCAAAATACCCTTAGGGTACTTGATAGAACGATCCGCCATTTGCAATGACATGGTAGTTGGTCTCAACTCTCCTAGGTTCACCGTTCATACAAAGAATAGGGCATTAAGCTTACACTGGAACCCACATCACACAAAGCTCGATCAACGGTTAAGCTACCTAGGCCACATGGAATACTAAAGCTTCCCGGGTCCTTAAGCTTAGGAGTAAGCTTGTTAAGAACCACAGAACTACATTCTTCATTCAAAGCAACTTCCTCAATTTCATCAATTTTCCTCTTTTTAGAGAGGATTTCTTTCAAAAACTTTGCATACAAAGGCATTTGAGATAAAACATCCAAAAACGGCACATTCACATTCAATTGCTTTAACATATTAAAGAACTTGCCGAATTTTGCATCAAATTTAGCCTTAGCATATCTTTGAGGAAAGGGTAATGGTGGTTTGTAAACTCTAGGTGGAGATGAAGGTCGGGTTTCGGTGTTCTCTTTTGAATGCTCACTCTTAAGGTCTTTCACTCTTTCAAAACTAACAACATTCTCACTAGGCTTCTCAACCTCTTTCTCAACGACTACTCCCCCATGCTTGGCATTTGGCACGCTAGGTCCCTCATATTGTGTCCCACTCCTCAAAACAATTGCATTACATTGTTCCTTAGGGTTAGGTTCGGGCTTTCCGGGAAGCATTCCCGGAGGGGTAGTGGAGGTACCAGCTTGAATGGCAATTTGATTCTCAAGCATTTGAGTGTGGGTGCTCATAAGGTCAACTTTAGTAGCTAAGGCCTTAATCACCTCATCTTGTCTTTGTTGATGCTCAAGTTGCCGTTGTTGATGATGTTGTTGAGACAACATCAAAGCTTGTATCATAGCCTCTAGGTTAGGCTTTTGGGGAGCTTGTGGTGGAGGTGCTTGGGGTTGTCTTTGTCCTTGGGGTTGACCCATTTGGTTATTATTCGAAGAAAAGTTCGGTGGAACATAAAACCGGGATTGTAAGTATTGGAAAAAGGGTCAAAGTTTTGCCTATTAGAAGGGTTACCAACATAGTTAACCACTTCGGTCGATTCATTGCTAACCAACCCACTAGGACAATTCAAGGTCTCATGCTCATAAGATTGACACGACGCACATGGTTGGGGAGCATTCACATTCAACAAATCCATCTTCTTAGTCATGGCATCCAACTTAGCATTCAACATAGAAATAGCATCAACTTCATACTTACCTCCGCCCTCTTGAACGGCTTTGACCACTGGTAGCTATTGATCGCCAACTCCTCAATCAAAGTTTGGAGTTCCGCCACTGTCTTGGACATGATGTTGCCTCCTGCCGCCGCCAAGATGTTGGCCCTCAAGTTGTCATCCACCCCGTTGTAAAAGGCTTGTATCGGGACCCATGGTTCTAAACCATGGTGGGGGCATTGACGTAAGAGGTCCTTGAACCTCTCCCACGCTTCATAGAGGGACTCATCCGGCTCTTGGACAAATGTTGAGATTTGATTCCGGAGGCTCGTCAACTTGCTAGGAGGAAAGTACTTCGCCAAGAATAGGCTAGCAAGTTGGTCAAAAGTGGTGATGGCAGAGCTTGATGGAAGAGCGTCCAACCACTCCCAAGCCTTCCCTTCTAGTGAGAAGGGAAATAATCGCAGCTTGATTGCATCGGGCGTTGCACCATTTGCCTTAAAGGTCTCACATACTTGGTTGAATAGGCGAAGGTACCGGTTGGGATCTTCATTGGGGAGGCCATGGAATGGGTTGGCCTTCACCAAATTGATGAGTGAACTCCTCAGCTCGAAATCGTCAAAGGCCACTCTTGGAGGATTAATGGCGGAGGGTTGATTTGTGACATTTGGCATCACATAGGAGCCAAGCGTGATTCTAGGCCCTCCACCGCCGCCTCCACCGGACATGGTGTTCTTTTGCTTGGAGTTCTCTTCTTGTCTTCTCCGGGCGTGCTCTAACTTTTGCTTCTTTTGCCGGGAGCGAAAGGTTCTTTCGATTTCAGGATCAAGCTCAAAGAGTGGAGCCTTTTGCATGCACGTAGAGTAAACCTGGCAAGACAAAAATCAAAACACCAAGGAAAATCAAAACAGAAAATAAATGACTTAGGCAACCTTAGGGTATTCATTCAGTGGCTGGCTAGGGACAAAGTCCCCGGCAACGTCGCCAAAAACTTGATAAGCCGCAAGTGCACGGGTGAAATTGTAGCATAAATCAAGGTCGTTCCCACAGGGACTTTTCCTTTCAACGCACTGAACTAGCCTCCTAGTTGATCGCTAAGTCGATCCGGCTTTTGTTTTGAATCAACTAAATCTAACTCTAATCACAATCAAAGTCTAAACAAACGAATATTCACACAAACTTTTCTGATTTAATCAAGGGAAAAAGGCGTTCAGGGGATGAAACCTAAGTCAAATAACGAATCAACGATGTGGATTGAACTCTCATTTCATTAATTTGCACAATCAAGGTTCGATAATCGCATAGAATACTTCGCAATGAGATTTTGCCACTAGAGCGAATTGCCAAGACTAACCAAGCACCTACTTTCGTGGTTATTTCGATTTAGTCAAGGTTAAAGATCTAATTATCTCAAGAACCCTAGTTAAAACTTCTATGTCTAGATAATTTTAACTAGTTCAATCTAGGTTTTCGGGTAATCAAACTTCTCCTTTCGGTACTTCATTCAACAACCTATTAACATGCAATTGGTGATCAAGCAAAAGCAATAACAATTCAATTCAAAGACCAAATAGATTGAAACAAACTAAATTCATGATAATTCAATCCAACAAAGTCAATTCATCAAGCAACCTCAAAGGTTCATCCCCTAAACTAAAAACAACTACTCACTATTCATGTTTGAAACTACAAAGCAATTGAAATCTATTCTAGAAGGCATATGAAAATCTATGAGAGAACGAGAAAATAAACCCAAGTGAAGAACAAACTTGCTAGGGATCAACAATGGAGGACTTTTGCTCCTCCACTTCAAAGTATGTTCGAGTTGCTCTTCAATCTTCAATCTTCTCTCAATCTTCAATGATGGAATGGAATATGGATGATGAATGATATGATTAGAGCATGAAATGGATGATGATGGATGATTATTCCCTAAACTCCGCCGGAAATAAGCATAATATAGGCAAATATCAACTCAAAACCGCCGAAAATGAAAAGACAGAAGAGGCACGGACCGTGCTCATAGTGACACGGATCGTGCCCCCCTAAGCACTACCCGTGTCGCTTCACTGCACACAATTCTTCACATTCTGGTCATAGGCACTACCCGTGCCACTGCAGACACCACCCTTGCCACTGTCTTTTTCAGGCCTAGGAGTGCTTTGGGCCATTGTTTGGGCCTTGGGTGATCCAACACCTCACTTCTTGGTCCTTTAAGCTCATAACTTGGTTCTACACTTGCTTTTTGGGCTCAGTTTACATCGATTCTTCACAAATTCCCTACAAAACTCACCAAACTCCAAACCAAGTGTAATATGGGAAATTCGGGTATAAAATAACATAATTAAATCAAATATTCCCCAAATTCTCATCAAAACAACCAAGTTATCATATATACAAGAAGCACTTATCAGGAGGATTATGCAATCAAATATAAGACCAAAAGGAAAGAATCCGTTGGATGATTGATGATTGAGGAAGCATCAACACAAAAGGGAAGAATCAACAATGAAGGCAAGTTACCGTTGGAATGACTCAAGTTCTAGCATCCAAAGCCCACTCTATAAAAAGGGCGATTGAAGAACTGAGAACTTAGGCGATTCCACGGAAGTAATCGCGGAGTAAGAAACCCGGGGGATTAAATTAGTCAGCACAATTTGATTCAAATTCATCAGCATCACACAAAGAAATGCAGAAACGCAAGTCAAAAGGCACTCAACTTGGACCAGTAAAAAGCAAAAACATCAAATCAACAACCTCAGAAACTAGATCTAATAACCAGCAAAGCATCCAAACGGAGCTCTCAATTCTATCAGAAGTACAAACAAATCGCACATACAACAAAAACAATAATTCACATTGAATCAAACCGAACTCAGGACAACACCAATTACATGAATCCGAATCCGAATCAATCATACAATCGAGACACAGTGACACTCCGACAATGACGAGAAATTCAATTCCAAAAGGGGCGAATTCCAGAATCAGAAAGCAAGAAAGACACTAGAAATTGAACCAATCCGATCAAGCTTAGAACAAAAAATTCAAACAGCAGTAAACAAAATCAACCTGTGCCAATCTGAAATCAGCTAAGTGTGATGCGAGTATCACCAAATTGAAGAACAAGTCGACAAAATGAGAGATCGAAACCCAGAAAATCACCACTAAATCACGACCTAGAAGCAATAACTTAGATCCAGATGCTCGATCTTGATAGACTTCTAACGAGCAGGAATCAGCGAAGACAAGAAGTATAGGTTCAGAGAATTCGAAAGCCAGGAAAGGTTCACATCCAGATCGGAAAATTGAAAAACCCAGCAGTAAGATCAAGAAGACGGAAAAAGAGAAAATCGAAACCCAGAAATAACCACTAAGCCATGACCAAATGCAAGAAATCAAATCTGATGCGCGAGTCGAAACCAAGAATCAAAGACTCAGAGAATTCGAAATCCAGAAAGAAGTTCACCTCCAGATCAGGAGATCGAAAAAACCCAGCAGCAAGTATCAGATCCAGCAAATACCTTGTTGGCTAGCAACTAGCCAATCGGGTATATCTTGCGGTGGCTTGCCAGGATGGATCGCTGGAGACCAGTGATCGGAGACAGCGGCCATAGTTATTAAAATCTCGATCCTAATTTACGATTCTACGATTTTATGGTCCAAAATCGTCGATACGATTCTACTATTTACACACGATCCACGATCCTACACACGATCCTAATTTCCCCATAGTTTTGAGTTAGGATCCCGATTTTAACAACCTTGGCAGCGGCTGGTGATCGGAGGTGGAGTCCAGTGATCGGGGGCGGAGTCCGGTGGTCACCGGCGTAGAGCAGTTGGGAGACACAGAGAGAGAGAGAGAGAGCGCTTATTAGGTTGCGTTCGCCCATTTTATTAGGATGACCTTTGAATTTTATTAGGATGACCTTTGAATAACTTTCTAACTTTTACTAATATGAGGGGGAATTAATATTCTGTTTTTTCTAAAATTTAATCACAATTCAAATATAAATATCCTTCCGATCACGAAAATTTTCAACAGTTCCCTCCCGCCCCAAAATTTTAACCATCATTCAAATATTTAAGGGTCGCCTAATATTCCTTAAAGTAATACCAACATAAGAATTTAATTGTTGGTAATAAGTCTATTATACCAACAGAAAATTTATCTGTTGGTAATAAAATATTAATACCAACAGATATGTTTTTGATCTGATGGTAAAACATTCATAATACCAACAAATGAATCAGTTGTTAGTAATCCAATAGTAATACCGACAATTAATATATCTGTTGGAAAAAGGGTAGTTTTACCAACAGAAATTAATCTGTCGCTAGCTATCTGTTGGTAAAAGCCCTTTTTCTTTTTGTAGTGAATGAGGCAAATTGCACCCCTATTTATAGTGC
The DNA here is from genome assembly GCA_029582165.1 of Portulaca oleracea. Taxonomy (NCBI): domain Eukaryota; kingdom Viridiplantae; phylum Streptophyta; class Magnoliopsida; order Caryophyllales; family Portulacaceae; genus Portulaca; species Portulaca oleracea. The sequence continues at coordinate 10,253,349 of CM055878.1, read as the reverse complement.
AATGGATGCACTCTTAGACATGGTGATAGGATTGATGATTTATCAATATGGATAAGGTAGTTAGGATATCCAACTAACCCTAACTACCCTTATCACCATAAACATGTGTCAAATGTCTTAGTAAACACGAGAAAGGCAAGAAAGCAAGCAGAAGCCGGTTTTGGATACCTGCACGCCCGTGCCATATGTGAAGAAACTAACTGTCAAATTGTCGAGGCTTGGCACACGCGTGCCATACGCTGGCACACCCGTGCCAAGCTTCTCTACACATAATTTGACCTTGCCGAGGCTTTGCACGTCCGTGTCATACCCCGACACTCCCATGCTAAGTACTCTTCACCCAAATTTAGGCCTTTTGGACCCATGAAGTCATTAAATGACTTTCTTAGATCTCCTTAGCTTGTCTTACATACTTATACTTAGTTTTCCATGCCTTATAAGTTTACAAAACACACAGATACACTTGAAAAACCTCAACAGTCTTGATGAGGGAGAAATGTTGGTGATGAGGAGAGTTCTTAGTAGCTCTTCAGTTGAGGTAGGACAAGAGCAAAGGGAGGCTATTTTCCATTCAAGATGCACTGTGAAGGATAAGGTTTGCTCTTTAATTATGGATGGAGGCAGCTATACTAATGCAGCTTCTCAAGAGATGGTAGATAAGTTGCAGGTGGCTACAACCCCCATTCAGCTCCTTATTCTATATAGTGGCTCAAGTCAAGCAAAGGCATCCCTATTACTCAGAGGTGCTTGGTGAGTTTTTCTATAGGCAAGAGTTATAGTGATTCAATATGGTGTGATGTGTTGCTTATCGATGCTTGTCACTTGTTGCTAGGAAGGCCTTGAATGTTTGATAGATCAGTGTATCATGATGGAAGAGCTAATACATATACTCTGCTAGTAGATCACAAGAAAATAACCCTCACCCCTCTTAAACCATCCCAGACCCCTAAACCTACAAAAAACTACTCATTGAATCTACCCTTGATTTGTTACTAGCTGCTGAACATCATGAATTTACTGTCAGGAGAGATCTTCTTCTATTGGATCTTGATGGACCTCAAACCCCGCAAAATAACCATCCCCTCCTTATCCCACTCCTGGAGGAGTTTTCTTTCCTATTTTCAGAGGAAATGCCCCCAGGATTACCCCCAAAGAGAGATATCCAGCACAAGATAGACCTAGTTCCAGGGTTTGTGCTCCCTAATAAGCCAGCATATAGAATGACCCCAGCTGAGACTACTGAGATCCAGAGACAAGTGGATGATCTCCTCAGCAAGGGTATGACTAGGGAGAGTCTTAGCCTTGTGCTAAGCCAGTATTGTTAGTGCCAAGAAAAAAGGAAGTTAGAGGATGTGTATTGATTGCAGGCCATTAATAAAATCATTATCAAGTACAGGTTCCCTATACGAAAACTTAAGGATCTTTTAGATGAGTTACATGGCTCTAAGGTGTTTTCCAAGATAGACTTGAGAAGTGGATACTATAAAATCAGGATTTATGAAGGAGATGAGTGGAAAACAACATTTAAAACCAAGGGAGGGCTATTTGAATGGCTTGTGATGCCCTTTGGTTTAACAAATGCCCCTTCTACTTTCATGAGACTTATGAACCAAGTGCTGAAACCTCTTATTGGGAAGTGTGTGGTGGTTTATTTTGATGATATTCTAGTCTATAGCAACAATGAAGAAGATCATCAGCAACACTTGAGGAGTGTCATGGAGATTCTAGCAAAGGAGAAGTTATATAGTAATATGAAGAAATGTCAATTCTTCATATTACTATATAGTCTACTTTTAATTAGTGTCTTAGTGAGGGAAGATGATGATCTATGATCATCCGACCTGTTTGTTTCTGAATAAACTTGTGGCTCTGAAGACTAGGCTTTTTTCACTGGTACTTTTGTTTCTTAAAATACGCTAAAGATTACACGTTCACAGAAACTTCAATGATGCAACTTCATTCATAGGTAAGAGGGGGCGGGGGCGGGGGTAATGGATTGCGTTTTATCGAGCAAATAGTAATTTGTAGCTGAGGGTATAAATGAAAAATTGGGGAAGAAGGAAATTTTCAATAAAGGGTAATTTGACACCTTCATCACTTAAGTTGACTAAGCAAATTTGAAAAAGTATATATAAATGATATCAACAATGGTCTGATATCATATTTAGTGCATTTACTATTTGTTAGGTGGGGTAATTAAGATTTCCAAAATATGGAGAGTAAAATTCTCATTTTAGAAAACTTTGGGGGAGGTATATATTATTAATTCTAATTATTAATTTACATATATATCGTATTGTTTAATTACAATTTTATTTTCTTTTTACAATTGTTAAAGAAAATATAGAACAATAATATACATTTTTTATGCCAGTGTTACACTTCAATATCTCTTGAATTTAGTTTAATTTATTTTTATATTGAGATTGATATATTATAATCGTAAAACACCGAGCTTTTGGATAGCTGCACCGTTAGTTTAGTAAGTCAAACTGTTAGGTCCGAGTTTAAGTTTCGAGGACGAAACTTCTTTTAAACGGGTAATGATGTAAAATCTCGAAAATTCTGATTATGTTTACCGTTACGTTATTAACTTTTTATTTTGATTCTGGAGATTTATGTGAATTTTATATGTTAACACTTGAGCTCATAGGAGGGTTGAGTGACTATCAAGGGTATTCTGGTAAGATTATGTGACTAATTAATATCTACCTTGATTATTTATGTGGGTATTTTTATGAGGTATAGTGTAAATATTTTGAGTATTTGATAACTTAAATTTACTACTAAATTATTTTCTCTTTTTACCTAAGTTTTAATTATTTTTACTTATTCCTTCAAAAATATTATTATGGGTATAAATACCCTTATTAATCCTAACCCTAGTCTAAGAAAACATAAAAAATTGCTGGAAGGTGCCGCACACTTTTAAAAACTAACCAATAGTGGACCACATTTTTTTAATGCACTCAAAGGGGACGCTGTTTTCAAACAAATGACCACCAGGTGATTTTCCGGCCACTTTTCGCCGGAAGACGATTACAGTTGGTGATAGTTATTAAATTTTTGAATTCGTTATCACTACAAGAAGGTTGTCAAAATAAGATCGTTTTGGACGGTCACAGATAGGCTTAAACGGTCGCAGCTAGAGGCGCGCAACCGTTCACTTCGGTCGCCCTCAAGGGTCGTCTGAGAGACGTGTGACCGTTCAGTGAACGGTCGCAAAATATGTGACCGTTCAATTGAACGGTCACAAAATTACTCGGAACAATTACCCAATTACAATCCAACCCAGAAATTGAAATAAATTCGGAACAAGGGAGAAGGGAAAAACGAACATGAATCAAGCAACCCAACATATTAAACCCATAAACTTGAACATGAACTTAAAAAATCGAATAAAACATCCCCAGAAAAAGAAAGACAAGCCCATAAATTACGCAAATAAGTAACAAGAAACGAGAAACAATCAACCCAAAGAATTGCTCAATTCTTCCACAAAGCTCGACCGCATCGGAGCAGTGACTAAGTTTTTGATGCATACAAGTATTTTTGTTGGAACGCCTGTACATAACTAATGGAATTTTTAGGGGAATCGAACCCGCGTCTTCTCCTTGGCAAAGAGAAATTTTACCATTCGACTATATCCGCATTTTTTACTTCTTGAGAAGGAATATGTCCCCACATATACATATATATATATATGTCTGGATCATATTTGTGTAGAGTCGGGCCAGATACTCTCTTCTTTTTTCTCTGCAAATCTTTTTTTCACAATACAATAGACAGGGCAAAAAAGGTTAAGTAACAAAAAAATCAACTCTATATTGTTTCTGATTATTCTGTCTTTATCTCGGTGAAGGGGTCAAATCTTGCATCTTTTTTTTTTTATCCAATCGAATAGGAATAAGAGGCCCATAAAGGTCCATTTACAGGCCAGGGACATAAAGGCCTATATGAGATCCTAACAACATCATGGCATGCTCAATTATCTCTTAACCTAGCTATGTTAGGCTCTTTAACCATTGTTGTAGCTCACCAGTCGAAGTCGGCCTACCGCATTGATACCTGCTGTGCTATTGCTGTGTTGCTGCAATTGTTATGGGCTGCCTACCGCCTTCCATCGTCACCTTCGGTTGGAGTCCACCAACAGACGCTGCCCTCCATCACCTCTGACCATCGCCTGCCAACGCAACTCCATTGTTGCAATTGTTATCTCTTCTTTTTGATAGCAAAACCTCAACCCCAAAACTTGATATTGTTATTTGTTGTATTATTACTATTATTGTTGTTATTTTTTTACTTGATTCCTAAGCTGGTAGTTTTGATCAAAATACTTATGACTTTTGATGTTTACTAGGTCGGTGGTGCGTGCTTCGCACGCGCTAACCCGATAACTATAAATATAAATTTTATTATATTAATATTGAACAAAAATTCTTTACATAATATAAAAATTTAATTTAATTTTAATTTTGATTTTAATTTAATTATAATTTAATTTAATTTTCATTTAATGAAAATATAATTTTAATTTCATTCGATGGTCGATTATTTGTTTATGAAAATATACAAAATATAGAAATAAAACTAATTAAATATTTTTGTTTAGACTTTTCCTAAAATACTTCATATAAATACAAGTAACAAATTAAAGGTATTGTTATTTAATGACTAATAGTTTATGATACACATTGAAACTATGTTGCAAATAGGGGAAAACATAGTTATATGGTTTAGTTTTTGATGTTTATAAGCATTGCTAGAGGGTCCTTGAAATCAAATTATATAACAGTTATAATGAAATTAAACAATTATAAGTTTAAGGAATATTGATCTATTATTGGAAAAAGTAATTAATGGTACTTACAATTAATATACATTCATATCTACAGTTGAATAATTTCTGATGTAGGACCAATATATAATTCACTTTGCTTATTCCTATCTTTATGTACTTATATCAGTAATTTTAAATATAGTATTAAAGTTAAATTAGCAATATATCATAAATGATTAGCTAAACATGTTCTTTTTTATTGGATAGGATTTAAATTGTATCGACATTCATATTATTGGCACCATGCAGCAAAGTTCCATCTTTATAAACAGCAAAAGATTCACATATAATATATATATGATTACTTAATATTTAAGCATCACAATATAATTAGGATATCATGTTAAAATTTAAAGGAGAGAATAAATTAAAATAAGGTAGTATCTTCGCTGCTTCGACTAATTGTTCACATTGGATTTTAAGGTATGAATTCGACTGAAAAGTTAAAATTTGGATTGCAAATAATAGTACCATTAACAACAACAATAACAACAAGTAGAAGAAAATAAAAGTGAAATATGTAGCTTTGATGAGGTAGGATGATAAATATGGATTGGTAATAATAATAATAATAATAATAATAATAATAATAATAATAATAATAATAATAATAATAATAATAATAATGAGTTAGGGTGAAATGAAAATTTTAAAAGATAGGTAAGGGTGTTCTTTGAAATCAAACTTTTGGGACATGGTTTTAGCTAGCTCCTTTTATAAGGAGGTTAGATTAGATTAGATGATGATGATAATAATAATAATAATAATAATAATAATAATAATAATAATAATAATAATAACAATAATAATAATAATAATAATAACAATAATAATAATAATAATAATATGTCATATATTTACAAAATAAAAAAAAGAAAAACAAACAATTTATTACATCATGAAGGGTAATTTGGGAAATCAAAAGTTGGACACTTCATTCCTTATTCCCTTTTTATATTGTAATAGATATTCATCATCATCATCATCATCATCATTATGTTAAAAGAAGAGTGTTTTCTTAAGTGTCATATGATGTACTATAGTTATATTGTTTAAGTAGAAAGTTTACGGAAAAAAGGTTTAAACTTGGATGTTGTTAATTCATATTATCTTGTTTATATCACTTATTGTGATTATTACCGATATTACAATTACTTTGATTGTAAAAGTTGAGTTCTTTTAATTATTTTATAGATATTATAAGTCAAAGTTTTGTAGTTGTACAAATTATAATGTAGTTACTTTATATATCAAAAGTTAGTTCTTTTATTCAAATTATTAGTTTTGATATTAAAGTTGTATCGTTGTTGTTTAAACAAGTTTATAAAACCCTAGTTGAGTGAGTAAATTAATTCATAGAAAAATTTATTAATTACTTTGTTACTTTTATTATCATTATTAATTTTGTGAGTGAAAGTTTGAAAGGTTGGGTTTAAACAAGCCTTATTAGGACTTGTTATGTTCTAAAATTAGTTTGATGTAAAAGTTTAACTATTTTATAATTATTATGCTTCTTACTAAGTTTAAATCTTATATTTTGAGATTTATGATTATGTTGGTTATTATACTAATAAAGTTGAGATTTTTGAAATTTATTATCGATATAAAGTTTATGAAATTTGAGTTATATAGGAGGTCATGATCTTATTACGATTGTAGTTAAAGTTGTGACCTTAAATTATGAGGTTAGCTATTTTATGAAAAGCTATTACTTTTACTAATAATTATTTCATTTTATGTTTTAGTATTTCATACTCGTATGTTATTGTGTTGTAATTAGGGTTTGATAAAGTAGAGGGTCCATACGCTAACTTCGTTAGGCCGTCATTAATTCTAGAACTTATTCTTTATAGGTTCGGGTCAATTCGACTCGTTTAGTGAGCCCAAGTGTGTGTATGAAAGTGAAGTGAAGACCTCCAGGTAATGTTTATGTCTTAATCCCCACTGGGATCACTTTTTTATGGTTTTTAATATGTTTGGAATTTGCATCCCGAAAGAGGATTTTATGGTGAAAATTGACTATTTATAGACCTGGCAATTCTTGACCCGACTCGCAAAAAATGGGTTTTGAACACGAATTTCCGACCAGGGACCCGAAAATGACCCAACCCAAAGAACCCGGTAAAAAACGGGTCAAGTTGGGTCGGGTCTCGGTCGACCCGTTGGGTCAGGCACTTTAATTTTAATTGTTTTATCTACTTTGGCCTTGTGCAAAAAAATGGGTCCATTTCATGAAAATTAAGGCCCAAAAGTAAAATATTGGGTGACTTTGGAAAACTATGCGTAGAGAGAGACATAAAAATGAAATAATGAAATAACAAATGACCAAAATGAAACCCTAACACTATGCGTAGAGAGAGACATAAAAATGAAATAATGAAATAACAAATGACCAAAATGAAACCCTAACACTGTCACTCACTCACTCTTTCAGTGAACCCTCAAACTCCTGCAGTCCCGGCTTTCTCCTCTCTTTCAATAAAATAGTGTATTATTGTCCAAGGTCAAAGTTCAGTGCATTATTGTCCAATACCCCAAAAGTTCAGTATGTTAGCATCCCAATACCCTATATATTTTATAAGTACTCTTATTCGTGGATTGTTGACGTAAATTGCATTATACTTGTAGATTGCCAAATTTTGTCCGTTAGGTGTATAGTAATATGTCTATACAACTATGACATATCGTGGTGTTCGAACTTGGAATGGAATGGTACATTACACAGGTGTCTTTGACTAATTATAATTAATTTTATTAGTTGTAAGTGACTGAGAAAAAGGGTGGTTACGACCCGTAAACCCGACCCAAACCACTCGAAACCGGAATACATCGACCCGTATTTACCCGAACCCGAAATACACCCGACCCGTATTTACCCGAACCCGAAATACACCCGACCCGTATTTACCCGAACCCGATATATGACCGACCCGTAACCCGTCTGCCCGCCCGTATTGACAGGTCTAACTATTTATTTTGGATGTCGAATTATGTTCTTTTGTGATGGTTAAATGTGGACAGTCTTTTATATGTGATTTTGCAATGATTTTGGAAATTGGGGTTGGTTGATTGGGACTGGAAAGGTGTGGTATTAAATTGGACTGATAATTCAAACAGGACATAAATGTGGGTTCGGGCAATGTCTCCAATGACCATGACGTGGTATCCTGCAGGGGAGTTGTCAAGAGATTAAGGATGCCTGATAAGTGCTACTTCCCCAGGGTTAAGTGTTTGTACGTGTGTGAAATAGATGGTCATCCGTGTGACTGAGATTGAGATTGTGATGATATTGTGATATGATTATGCGAAGTCTTGGACTTCGAGGGGCAAATAAGTAAGCTCTGCTTGCTTAATAACTCTGTGAAATATGGTTATAGATGGTTGGGAAAAATAAGTTTGTGAAATGATTTGAAATATTCACTTCACCTCTAAATGAATTGAAATGAATTTTAACCTGTTTTTACGGTGAGTGGTAGACATTATTGAGTCCTGCGTATTTTTTTAAATGTTTGTTTTCAGGTGAAGAGCTATGTGATGAGAACGGGTTTTAGAAGTGAGAACGTTGAAGTTAGAAGTTCTGAGAATGAAAGTCTAGTTGATGTTTAGAATTGAAGTTAGTTAATGTTGATTTATGTTGTCTCTAGAATTCGAAGTTTATTTTATTTGTTAAATGGAAGTAAATAATGATTAGTTGCTAGTTTTTCCTTACTTGCCTTGTATTTCTTCGGGGATACGACAGTAACACCAAAAAAAAAAGAGACTTCCGATGTTAACGTTAGTCAATGTTTGACTTTTTCATCATTGAATTTCCGGGGCATTACAATAATAGTTAATTTAGTGCTAGAAAGACTAACTAATGCATTTTTATTTTATAGAAATCTAATAAATATTATTTTAATTGTGTAATAATTATTGTCACCTATGTGTATGAGTTTTTTATTTTTTAAGTTGACATTTATGTCATTAAAGAAATGGTAGTTGAATGGTAATCACTCTTAACTTTCACACTCTTGATTAGTGTTTAAGACTCCGTTCGACGGTAGCGTTTGGGGTAGTGTTTAGCGTCTTGATCAAGTCAAAACTCTAATTGCAAAAATGTTAGCGTTCAGTAAGCTAGCATTTTGAGGAGCGTTTACCGTCTAAGGAGCGTTTTGTGAAATGTTAATAAAATTAATGTTTAGCGTTTGGAGTAGCGTTTCATATTTTTCGGTCAAAAAATACCCTTTGAAAGTTTTATCTTTAGAAATTATTGATATCCTTTTATATCAATTCACACTAATCTGTTAATTTAACCGCTAAATTTACCGAACACAATTCTCATTTGAACATTCATCCGCTATCCGCTACTTAAAAAGCTATTCGCTACTTAAACCTCTAACCGATACATAAACCGCTATCTGTTATCTAAAACACTAATTTTGCTGAACAGGGCCTAAGTGTTGATGAAAATAAAATATTTTTTAAACATATATTCATAGTTTTGGAAAAACTGAATCTCCCAAATTCATACTCTTAGCTTTAATTTTGAAGTTTATATATATATATATATATATATATATATATATATATATATATATATATATATATATATAGCTAGATTATCAAAATAATTTTTTCTCATCTTCTCTTACTTTTGCTTTCTCTCTCTAAAATAATTTTGCGCAATAATCATTTACTCCAAGTCTCCAAGTGGTTAATTGCACCGTTCTTTTATGCAGCTGGCTGGCTGCGGTGTCACAACGCACCACAACTTGCCACATTCCACCACAACCCACCATAACCCACCACAGTCTACTTTTTCTAATTACTTTATCTCACTTCTTCCCAACACATTTATAATTATTAAAACCAAAACTCACCACAACTTTCCACAACCTACCACAATCCATCACAACTTTACAAAACCCACCACAATTCCACCACACAGCACCGCGACACACCGTAGCCAGCCATATAAAAGAACAGGGCCTGAGAACGAAAGAAATTAATGAGATCGTGCAATCTTTGGAGGGGGGTAGACATCGGAGAGTTTGTGTCGTTGCTCAGGCAAAATCAATTCCAGGATAGTAGTTCTTATTAAGCCATAGAATTGAATCCTTGTTGATTTCGGTTTCCTTTTTCTGTTTCCTACTTTGATTGGGTCTTAGACATGCAGTAGGTTTAGGAAACAAATAAGACTTTCCATATTGCTAGCTTATGTCGGTAGAAACACATGTATATATATACACGTTGGGTTGTGCCTTGAAAATCAGAGAATAAAAATAAGAAATCACAAAAAGAGAAGTTCTTTCACAAAACAAAATCTCCTTCTTTGCGTTCAAATTTTTCATGGTATCAGAGCCTTGATATCAAAACTTCACAAACATGGGTCAAGAGGATGACAGCAAAAAGGATGATAGCAAGAAGGATGACAGCAAAAAGGATGATAGCAAGAAGGATGACAGCAAGAAGAATACACCAAAGTTTCTCATCGATCACACATCACCATACTATCTTCATCCATCCGACGGATCGGGAGCGATCATCACGGCAGTTGTCTTTGACGGCACCAATTACGATTTATGGGAAAAAGCCGTCACAACAGCCCTGAGATCAAAGAATAAGTTAGGGTTTATTGATGGGAAGCTAACGGAACCTGATATCAGTAAGGAGGATGACCCGTTCGAATTACAAGCATGGGTCATGGTGAATTCCACAATCTGCTCGTGGTTCTTGAATGTCATCACGGAGAAGCTACGCCCTACAGTAGCCCATTCCCATGTTGCAAAAACGATGTGGGAAGACATCAAGAAGCGATATTCTGTTACCGACATTCCCAGAAGACATGAATTGAAGACCAAGATAGCTAATTGCAAGCAAGAAAAAGGAGTCACCATTATTGAATATTACTCAAAACTGGTGGAACTTTGGAATGAGTTAGAGGCTGTAACTACTCGTCATCGCTGCACCTGTGGTGGATGCAAGTGCGAGATTGAGAAAAAACTTGTGATTGAGGCTGAAGAAGAAAAGACCCATCAATTTCTGATGGGGTTAGAGGACGACAGGTTCGGATCGATTCGAGGTCATATACTTGCTATGAAGCCCCCAACCTCGACCATGCCTTTAACTTGGTACGTCAAGAAGAGAACCACCAACAAATTGTAAAAAGCAGAGAAGACAAGTCCCGAGCGATCGCGTTACGCTTCAGCGAGACCGGGGCGGCCATCGCGGAGAAAGACCACCAGACGCATTGTGGAAGAACAAATCATGACGTGTCAAAGCGCTGAAATTGTGGGATATCCGTCGATTGGGAACTTCGGGCGGCAGAGAAGCTGGGCGTGGCGGTCGAGGAGGAAGAATCGGAGGCGAAGGGCGTGGTGTCGGCGGCAGAGATGGGGCTTACACCGCTATTGCGAGACCCAAAATCGATCACGATCCAATGAACCACGTACTACTTCAGGGTTTACAAAGGAGCGGCAGAGGATCCGAATTTTATTGAATCACCGCAATACAATGAAGGCACGATAGGTGAGCCACCTGGTTAATTGATAGTGGAGCATCCACCACATGACAGAAGTTCGGATTTATTAACTCATGTGGAGACTGTTCAGCCAGTATAAATTGATCTTCCCAATGGAACAACAACAATGGCAACACAGCAAGGACAAGTTGATTTAGCAAATTTGAGCTTGAAAAATACTTTATTTGTTCCTAATTTTATCTGCTATCTCCTATCAGTTTATCGTATATGTCGAGAACTAAAGTGTGAAGTAACGTTTGATGAAATTTTTTGTGTTTTACTGGACCGCACCTCGAAGATTCTGATTGGTAAGGGTGTGCGGAAGAACGGGTTTACTTCTTGAGCATTCAACCAAAGAAGCAGCCAATCTTTGTCGGGATAGGTCAATTATGGCATCAACGGATGGGTCATCCTTCTCGTGAGGTTATGTCTATTCTTTTCAAGGAAATAAATTGTAGTAGAGATTATGAGACTAGCAAAACCATATGTGAAGTTTGTTTTCGTTCCAAGCAAACAAGAAGTCCTTTTCAATTAGTAGCGATGCGATTCGTTATTTGAAATTATTCATTGTGATTTGTGGGGACCTTATAAGACTTCTACTTCATGCGGTGCGCGCTATTTCCTCACCATTGTTGATGATTTTAGTAGAGGTGTGTGGGTGTCTTTGATGAATGATAAGAGTCAGACCGCAAGATATCTTAAAAATTTTGTTGTGATGGTAAAAACACAATTTAGTAAAACAGTCAAGGTCATCAGAAGTGACAATGGATCGGAATTCACATCTAAGCTCCTGAAGGAATTTTACGATGTGAATGGAATAATACATCAAACTAGCTGTGTTGACACTCCACAACAAAACGGACGTGTGGAGCGAAAACATAGACACCTTCTTAATGTAGCACGTGCCCTGAGATTTCAAGCAAATTTACCGTTGGAGTTTTGGGGAGAGTGTGTTTTAACCGCAGCCCATTTAATAAACCGAACACCGAGCAAGCTGTTAGGAGATAAAACCCCATATGAGGTAATTCATAGTAAGAAACCGAACTATGATCAATTTCGAGTTTTTGGATGCCTTTGTTTTGCAAAAATTACTTCCAAAGGTCAAGACAAGTTTTCCTCCAGAAGTAGGAAGTGTGTGTTTCTTGGCTACCCATTTGGAAAAAAGGGATGGAAATTGTATGACTTGGAAAATCATGAGTTTTTTGAAAGTAGAGATGTTGTGTTTTTTGAAGAAAATTTTCCCTTTCGTGAAAAGGAGTTAGAAAATCGAACTTGTGCGCATAAAGGTAATTTGAGGTCTAATGGTCCTATGCCCCCAGAACACGTGAATGACGACGTCTTTGGGCATTGGAACGATGGCAATCACAATGTTGGAGTTGGAGAGGAGCATACGGCCCAGCCTGGTCTATGCCGGGATGAATCGGGAAAAAGTAGGCCGAGTGAACCTCATGTTACAAGCCCAATGACAGAGCCTGGGAGAGGCACAGTTGGGCAGCATGATGACAGGGGGAACAGTCCACAAGAAAATTCTTCCCAACCAGAAGTAGATTTGGGTCAACATACTTCAGTCCCGACAAGTGATCCAAGCAATATGGACAGAAGAAGCGACTCGCCAAATACAACAGTTCAAGAAAATCAGTACGGCCGTGGACAACGCGCAAAGAAAAACCCTGCTCGGTTGAATGACTATGTTTGCTATAATGCTCAAGCAATTGATCCCGTTCCTCACACACACCCAAATCAAGAAGAATTTTCAGGTATACGGTATCCTTTACACAAATATGTTACTTGTGCTAACTTTTCTATGTCACATAAAGCCTTCTTAGCGGCTATAATGAAGGTGAAGGAGCCAACATTTTATCATGAAGCAGTAAGACACAACGAATGGAGGAATGCTATATATAAAGAAATACAGGCCCTTGAGAAAACAGGCACATGGAAAATTGTTGATCTCCCTCCAGGTAAGAAACCAATAAGTTGTAAGTGGGTTTATAGAGTCAAGTATAATTCTGATGGGTCTATTGAGCGTTACAAAGCGCGATTAGTGATACGTGGAGATCATCAAGTAGAAGGGATTGATTACAATGAAACTTTTGCTCCTGTTGCTAAAATGACCAGTGTGCGATGTTTTCTTTCGGTCGCTATTGCTAGAGGTTGGGAGTTACATCAGCTAGATGTTGATAATGCATTTTTGCACGGGGACTTAGATGAAGACGTCTATATGAAATTGCCACCTGGATATACAACCACTACACCAGGGAAGGTTTGCAAATTAAACAAGTCCCTGTATGGTTTGAAACAAGCTCCCAGTGGTTTGCAAAACTTTCTTCAAAACTTTGTGGTTATGGTTTCATCAAGTCTTTTGCAGATTATTCCTTGTTTACTTACAAGAAGGGTGATGTCTTTATGGCATTGTTGGTTTATGTGGATGACATTGTCCTAGCCTCTAACAACTCTCAGGCCTCTCGAAAATTTAAAGAGTATCTTCATCAGTGTTTTAGTATAAAAGACTTGGGCCCTTTGAAATATTTTTTGGGAATTGAGGTTGCCAGAGGCTCGAAAGGTCTTTTCTTGAGTCAACGCAAATATGCTTTAGAAATTGTGGATGAATGTGGGTTGCTAGGTGCTAAACCAGCAGAATTTCCTATGGAGCAGAATCACAAACTCGCCCTTGCTCAAGGATCTTACTTAGAGGATCCAACATCCTATCGCCGTCTCATTGGGAGACTAATCTATTTAACAATCACGAGACCGGATCTTACATATGCCGTTCATATTCTATCACAGTTCATGCAGACACCCAGAGAAGAGCACATGGAAGCTGCAAGAAGAGTGGTTCGCTACATCAAGGGATCTCCTGGACAAGGGATTCTCTTGGCCAAAGAATCCAACCTGCATTTAGTAGGCTATTGTGACTCAGACTGGGGAGCTTGTCCTATCTCTAGAAGATCTCTCACTGGGTATTTTATAGCTCTTGGAAATTCTCCGGTCTCCTGGAAAACAAAGAAGCAGACTCTGATGTCCCTGGTCATCATGGAAAGTGTCTGAGATGAATGGCCGCTGCCACTAGTGAACTCGTTTGGTTGCGTACTTTCCTAGCTGTGTTGGGAGTCTCTCTCCGTAGACCCATGCAGTTGCATTGTGATAGCCAATCAGCTCTGCATATAGCTACCAACCCGGTCTTCCACGAACGCACCAAGCATATCGAGATAGATTGCCATTTTGTACGTGAAAAAGTTGAAGCTGGACTCCTCAAGTTGATCAAGATTCACACAACAGAACAACCGGCTGACATTCTTACCAAGGCACTTGGTAGAGACCAATTTAAGTATTTGAAGTCCAAGTTGGGCATTCTTGACCTCCATGCTCCAACTTGAGGGGGAGTATTAAGCCATAGAATCGAATCCTTGTTGATTTCGGTTTCCTTTTTCTGTTTCCTACTTTGATTGGGTCTTAGACATGCAGTAGGTTTAGGAAACAAATAAGACTTTCCATATTGCTAGCTTATGTCGGTAGAAACACATGTATATATATACACGTTGGGTTGTGCCTTGAAAATCAGAAAATAAAAATAAGAAATCACAAAAAGAGAAGTTCTTTCACAAAACAAAATCTCCTTCTTTGCGTTCAAATTTTTCAGTTCTCCACATATGCCATGGTGTTGGATCAATCTATTTTAATTATTCAAGTAAGATGTTTCCTATTTACTGTGACTGCCTACTATTCTTTCAATATGGCACTGGCGAGTGCTGGGTGTCCAATGTTTGACACAAGTAGTTGAGGCGAGATCATAACATAGATTCTGCCTATTTTCAAAAAAGGGTGCTAATTTCTTTGCTTCAGCTAGGTAAAGCAGCAAGAAAGACAAACGGCACAAATTTAAATTTTCCAATTTGAAATAATGATTGACTAAAGGGATAGGGATAAAGACAAAGTTGTGTTTTACAATGTAACTGCGTACAATTGACATTGTTGAATGAATGAATCAACTCTGGATGGGATTCTGAGTAAAGGGTTTGGTTTGATTTGATTTAGAAACCTCAGAAGCAGAAAGATTCAAGGTGCAAGATCTGTTTGTTGCCACAAGTTTATAATATCGGTTGCTTGGTTGAGTAGAATAATAATTTGCTTGTGTGAAATCCAGGGTTTACTCTCAAGTAAGAGCTTGAGCTCCTCCCAAGCATCTTTCCTTGGCCAAAAGTAGTAAGGACTCAATGGTATTGTTCCATGCCCTGGTATCACCTGATCAAGTGAAACACCAATATTCTTCTCCATCCAAATAAATTTCAGTACTATTCTTGGTTTCTCCATTGGCTTAACTACCACTTTCAGCTTCTACATTACAAACATACATGACTCAAAGTCAAAACATTAGAATCACATAGAAACATTAGAATCACAGAGAGATTACCTGTTTTTGATGAGAGACATGAGCAACAAGGTCCTCCATATCCTCAAGAGAGACATGAGCAACATGCCTACAGAAGTTGGGTGGCTTACTCAAATTGGAGAATGAAAAAGTGGCATGGTTTGACTTTGAGGGTTTAAATGAGAGAGTGGGAGGTTGTGGGTAAGCTGAAGGTCTGACCATGGGGCTCATACCACCAGCCATTGACATCATTCTCTCTCTCTCTCTCTCACTCTGTTCTTCAATTAGGATTTGAGGCTGCTTCATTCATCTACTATCAGGATAAGGTCCCCCAATTACAAATTATGAAAAGGAAATGTTAGGAGTTTTCGCCAAGACACATTTTAAAATTACACCCATTCTTTCCTGCCCCAAACCCAACTATTTTTCAACCATCTTGTCTTGCTATAAAAATTAAAAATTATATATTTACATGTTAAATTCAACAATAGATATATGATTGAATTTTATAATTATAATACCATATATAAATAAAAAATTATTCAAATGTATCCCACATTTTGAAAAAACTATTTTTTGGTATCTTAAATTCTCAAAATTCATATATGGATACCCTACATTTTTTAGTTTGTAATTTTTTGATACTTTTATGATTATAAAACTTTAAAAATTCCAATATATTTAGACGGAAAGTTTGTAATTTATTGCTACCTTATAGGTAACCTACATGCCTAGAGTCCACTTCCCTCCTACACATATCTGGATCTTCAAGTTTTATGGCCGGAAAAGTACCATAAAGTTGCAAACTAAGAAATGTAATTAAGGTACCCATAAGTGAGTTTTGAAAACATAGGGTACCAAAAAATAGTTTTCCCAAAATCTAGGGTACCGCCGAGTAATTTTTTATATATAAATTGTATACAATATTATTGTTATTCATTATTTTTCAAGTTTATAAAAAAATGACTAAAACATGATGAAGTTTAATCGATTAGGGTATCTTTTATAATCATTGGCATAGCCAACACATTCATTCTAAACTTCTTATAATTTATAATTAATGATATTCATTAAAAAATATTAATGTCAAAACTTATAATAAGTATTACTTTCATGAAAAGCAAGACTCAAAAATTACGTCTTTTCCCAAAATATATAACAACTCTCATTGAATAATTATTTTTATAATTTTCCTTAGCAAAATGATAATCGTCTGGATTCAAGATTGTAACGCCCTGACTTTTAGGGTATTACTTAGCAATATTTTAATCCATTTTCTTGATTTAGCGGAAGCGTATTTAAAAGCCGAGAGCGTCACGCCGCTTTCCCACGAGGAAAAGCAAGACTTTTACTATGAAAATAACTGAAAATATAAATATATTCCATTAGGAAATTTTTCGGAAATAAAAATGTTGTTCAACTACAATGAAAATATTAAACGTGTGGTCAAATTAAAGAGGTGAGCCAACTATTAATATTGAAACTTAAAAACTAATAAACTATGTGGCGGCCTGATTTGCTATGTGAGTATTCCTTGCCACGAATCTGCCCAAAATGTCCGCGGATACCTAAAAACAAAGCATTTGAAAAACATGGAGAAAAATGAGACGGAGCTCAATATATTTGAAACTGTAATGTAAAAACATTTTAAAAACAAATAGTTTTATTGGGGCCCAGTGTAAATTCATTTTGAAATGAGGGAGAGGAGAATATGCTGAAACAGTTGCAGGTTATTATCTGAATGTGAAACTCTGCCCAAATAATGTTAATAAAATAATAACAAAATGTAGCAATAATTTTAAAATAACGCAACAATGATTAGAACATAGACAAGTAACAAGCATTGGGTAACACATAAATAAATCAATACAATATAATTACACACAACTAATAATTTTTAAATAATAACGACACATATTGATCATTGCGACAGGGGTTAATAATAACGACACATATTGATCATTCCGGGAATTGGTTTAACCTTTCCTTGCTTGACTGCTTCGGCTCGTTTAGGACAATTACTATCTTATGCTCGGGACTAGCACACCAAAAACACACATTTTTCCCTTTTCTATACTCAGCTGTAATATGGTTTCTAAGTCCACACTTTTGGCAAGGCTCGGTATGCCTAATGTTTCCTCCCAAGTTTTCATAAATATACCTCTTGGAGGAGCTAGAATTTCCATTTCCCTCCATTTTTCGTTTATTCTCCCCTTGACTTTTACCTCGAAGCTCATTGAATACTCTTTCAACATCTGCCGCTTTATCATATAGGTCCTGATATGTACCAATAAATTGACCTGCTAGATGATAACGTATATAATCTGCAAGTCCTCCATCAAATCTAGTCATTTTGAGTCTTTCATTAACCACAAAATCAGGGGCAAAGCGTGCTAATTCCATAAATTTCTCAGCATGCTCCAAAACAGACATTTTCTCCTCTTGCTTTAAATTCATATATAAACTCATTCTCTTTTTGACGCTGAAGGGCTGTAGGGTAAAACTGTTGCCTCAATATTTTCACGAACTTCTCCCAATTAAATCCCGGTTCATATTGTCTCTCACGAACCGTATTCCACCAAATATCTGCTTGACCTTCCAGATAAAATGCTCCACTACTTACTTTTCTACTCTCGGGACTTGGACAACCTCAAAAATCTTTTCCATGGACCTAATCCAATCCTCCAAGTTAACAGGGTCAACCTTACCATCATAGGATCTCGGGTTTTGTTTGGCTACCCTCTCAATAAGTTTGCTACCGTTCCCCTCCTGACTTCTAGGTTGATCTCCCAACTTCTTAAGCAACTCAACAAACAATTGACCCATCACATTGAAATCTAGACCCGTAGGGTTGACATTTTGAACTGGCGGGGTATTTAATGGGCTTTCTCGTGAATAAGGTGGGGTTTGGTCATAGGGTTGAGGGTAATAAGCGACGTGGTTGTGACCATTAGCTTCACTCCCTTGCTCCGACATTCTGACAATTAAAATACTCAATTAGGTCGGGTTGGTCGTGCTGGGCTATTAATACTAACATGCTTTATGAATGTACTATACATGTTCCAACCAAAATTTACGATGAAAAAGGTTTCGTGTAGTTTTGAAACTCAGTGATGCATGGTTTAAAAATCTGCCCCAATAATATGTTTCGAAAGATGATATGCAATGCAATGCAATGAATCATAAATCACATATCATGGGAAATGGGAGAAATAAAAGACATGGATAAGTATCAAATTTTAAAACATTAATCACAACAAATAATGATTTGCATGCATGCGATAATCACAACAAAATTTTATGACTATAACACAACTAAACACAAAGGAATTGACCACCATATTTATAAAATACGAAACATAAAGTATGACCTCATGAATTTAATAAAGTAATATTTGGAAATTATTTTATCCAAAATCAATAAACACACAAACTCTAATCACTTACTCACATAAATTAAAGCAACATAATATGAAAACTCATAAGTCACATAAATATAGAAATAAAGAGGTTAGTAAACTCAATCAAATAGAATAGAATACTAACCCAGGGCCCGTAATCTCTCACCTGTGTCTACAAATTTTATTTTTTTTTAAAATTTATATTTTATTAAACCCTATGGCTCGACCGCTCTGATACCAAGCTGTAACGCCCCGACTTTTAGGGTATTACTTAGCAATATTTTAATCCATTTAATCTTGATTTAGCGGAAGCGTATTTAAAAGTCGAGAGCGTCATGCCGCTTTCCCACGAGGAAAAGCAAGGCTTTTACCATGAAAATAACTGAAAATATAAATATATTCCATTAGGAAATTTTTCGGAAATAAAAAGGTTGTTCAACTACAACGAAAATATTAAACGTGTGGTCAAATTAAAGAGGTGAGCCAACTATTAATATTGAAACTTAAAAACTAATAAACTATGTGGCGGCCTGATTTGCTATGTGAGTATTCCTTGCCACGAATCTGCCCAAAATGTCCGCGGATACCTAAAAACAAAACATTTGAAAAACATGGAGAAAAATGAGACGGAGCTCAATATATTCGACACTGTAATGTAAAAACATTTTTAAAACAAATAGCTTTATTGGGGCCCAGTGTAAATTCATTTTGAAATGAGGGAGAGGAGAATATGCTGAAACAGTTGCAGGTTATTATCTGAATGTGGAACTCTGCCCAAATAATGTTAATAAAATAATAACAAAATGTAGCAATAATTTTAAAATAACGCAACAATGATTAGAACATAGACAAGTAACAAGCATTGGGTAACACATAAATAAATCAATACAATATAATTACACACAACTAATAATTTTTAAATAATAACGACACATATTGATCATTGCGACAGGGGTTAATAATTGGATCTTGGAAGCCAGCACCCCCTTCTGGCGCGGTTTCCCAAGGCACATGCACTCGAGGACGGTCAACCCTCGATTGGGTAAAAGATAGACCATGAAAACGCATGTGTTCGGGCCGATCAACCCGATTATTACGACAAATTAAGTCAACGCTAGGTTTTAAAAAGAGTGTTTCCCAAAGGCACATGCACTCGAGGACGGTCAACCCTCGATTAGGTACAAGATAGACCATGAAAACGCACGTGTTTGGGACACTAACGAAACATCAAATGCTCCTAGGACACATGCACTCGAGGACGGTCAACCCTCGATTAGGTAAAAGATAGACCATGAAAACGCATGTGTTCGGAACATTAAATGTTAGGTTTTCGAAAACGACAATGGGTGAGTCCACATATATTAGTCATAAAACCAACTTTGAAAAATAATAAAACCATAATTATTCCACTTTGATATTAGTAGCTTATGTTTTTACATTTAAACAGTTTCGAAGGTTACAGTCATCGAAATATACCTGACGTTGCCGAATAAAAGGAATAATAAATCCTCCCTTTAACTTGAAAAATCTGAATTGTATAAATATGAATAAATAGTAGTAATATTAATATTAAGAGTAATTATTAGAAATAATTAGTAGAAATTGAAATGAAGAATTGGATTGGACAAATTACCCAAGAATGGAGTGTTGGGCTGCTAAAAATTTTGGAGGCCCAAAGGAGAGAGGTAAAGGGATGGGTTTTAATATTTGAGGGCCTTAACCTTCTCTTTTCCCCTTTTTAATTGAACGTGCAAGAGAATAGAGAGGAAGGGGGCAAGCAGAGGGTGCGCCGATGGTGGTTTTGGGTGGCGAGGAACAGCGGTGGAGGGAGGTGCTCGGCCGTCAGAAAAACCAGAGGAGGCCGGAGTTTTCGCCGGCGACCAGGAAGACCGTCGCGGCAGGGTGGTCTGGGAGGTTGAGCCGCGAAACCGGGGAGCAAGCAAGGGGGTTTTCTAGGTGTTTTCCGGCGACCTATTTGATGGTTTCCGGCGAGATTTTGACCGGAAAAAGGTTGATAATTTAGAATTGATGAAATTGGTTTTATGGGTGTGAGTTTGGATTCGATTTTGGTTGGGTATTGGATTGAGATTTTGAAATGGGCATGAACGTTTGTGATGGTTTGGAACGGTAGTGGTAATGGTGATGTTGGTGGTGGTATTGGCGGTTGAAGGTGGTTATGGTGGCAGCAGTGAGGTGGTCTAAAGTGGGGTGTTGGTGGTGGACGCAGTGAAGGAAAAAGAAGATGATAATGGTGATGGTGATAATGGTGGATGGTGGACCGAGGAAGAGGAAGAAGATGGTGATTATGGTGAGAGTGTTTGGTGTAAGATGAGATGGTAATTTTTGATGGTGAAGGATGATGATAATCCATTTGAATATTTAAAGGAATTGAGAATAATTATTTTATGAATGTATTCTACATATTCTACACATGGTTGTGAAGTTTTAATAAATTTTTAGGAAGCATTGGGAGGCTTGAGGAAGAAGATGAAGAAGATGATAGGTAGAAATGGTGGTGGTGGAGCTTGTGGAAGAAGATGAAGAAGATGATAGGTAGAAATGGGGATGGTGGAGCTTGTGGAAGAAGATGAAGATTTTGATAGGGAGAAGAAGGTGGTGGTGGAATTATCTTTCACCAAAATCAAGTAAAGCAAAATATATTCTCATAGTAATCAATAATTAAAATGTGTGAAATGTAAATATAAAATAATTTTACAACTTTGATTATAGCAAAAGTAAATAAAAGTAATATCTTTATAAATATCATATTGTATAAAATAAGAAAAATGTGCATGAAAAGATTAATTTATAAAAGATGAAAGGAAAATGTGTGTGAAATATAGAAATATTACTATTTGATAAGTATAATATGAATAATGTATGTAATATAAAATATTACTATCATTGCAAAAAAATATATGAAATTTGGAAAATGTGTGAAACATAAAATATTATTTGCAAATTAATAGGTATAATATGAAAAGTGTGCATATTTGATTAATTTATAAAAACTAGAATTAATAATTAGTTTATAGAGTATGAAAAATACTGTTATCGTTTTGCAAATTAAGAAGTAAAAAAAAAACGAAGAATGTGTGAAAGAAAATTTCAAAATTATAAGAGCTCCTATTTAACTATTGAAAATACTCATACTTGAGTAAATATAATTAATTGAAAAAAAATTAAGGAAATTTAGCTAATTGAATCAAATAATGTACTATAATGGAAATTAAGAATTTTAATTAGCATAATAAATTAAGTTTAAAAAAATACGGGGTGTTACAAAGATGGTTAATAATCATCTTGAATTTCTCATAAATTGCTCACAAAACTAAATATAAACATATTTAAATTATTATAAATTTGTGTTCTATTACTTCGCGTCTTAATACGACTTATGAATTACAAAAAATAATAATTTATTATTATTTTTTTATTAGTATAAAACTATGTATAAAATGTGATTCTCTATTATGGTTCATAAAAATTAGGCTCTTATTTATATTTGTTGACCTAACTAATATGTGTTATACTCTTATAGTTGATAAATAAATATATATAATTACTAGAGAAAATGTTATTAAAAGTTACAAACATGCGAATTATGGACAATATAAAATTATTAACCATCTTAATCTAAAACATATATATACCATCATTTTACTAATTATGCCACCAATGTATATTGTGTACACCTGGAGCTTGTGCTCCAATTCCACATAAGCATTAGATTTATTTTTTAAAAAAAGAAAAGACCCAATCAACCACCTCACCTACGTTATATAAGCTAAATAAACTTTTTGCACTCAATAAATATTACATGTACCCGGAACATGTGCTTCAAATATTTGTGAGTGAACGATCATAATAATCAGAGTGAACAATTTAAGATATGGGAGTGAACAACATAATATACGTGGGTGAACAATCGTAATATTTGGAGCACATGCTTCGGGTGCACCTAATAAATTACAGTTTACACTGCATTCCTCAATCCTCAGTCCATGGCTCCATGTCCTCTCTCTCTTCCACTGTCAGTCATCCTCTCCACCCATCAATCATCTCCTTCTCCGCCATCGTTGCAGACAATGCAGCCTATATCACTGTCACAGACACTGCCACGTCCCTCAACTTCATCATCCCTCCTTGGATTCTCCACTTTGGCACCACTAGCTCCGATGGCAACTCCAATGTTGACAAGCCACCATCTGTCGTCCTTTTTTCCTCCTACCAAGGTGATCGGAGCACCTTAGATCGACAACAATGGTTGGCCGCAACATCATCGACCTTTACTAGCGACGGAGAACAAGAAAGATCAACATGAACTTAGTGATGAACAACTATATGATTTAGAAATTTATAGTTGTTCACTGACTGATTGATAGTTGTTCACTCACTAATTCATGATTGTTCGTTCACTAACGCATAGTTGTTCACTCACTGATTCATAGTTGTTCTCTCACTGATTCATGGTGTTCACTCACCAATTCATGGTTATTCACTCACTAATCTGTGGTTGTTCACTCAGTGATTCATGGTTGTTCATTCACTAATGCATAGTTTTGTTCACTAAATGATCCATAGTTGTTCACTCACTAATCCGTGGTTGTTCACTCACTACAATGACTCTGACTTTTCGTTAGGTGATTTTTTCCTTTTCTTTGGTAATGTCGTGTTTGTTCACTCATTAATTCATGATTATTCACTGTAATTTTTTTCTTTTGTTAATTGATTCAATGTTGCTCAATGTTGAAATTTTCAGGATCAAGGCAATACGATAGAATATGGAGAAGTGGGAAGGTAGAAGAATTGTTGAAGATATACTTTCTCCAATACAACTTCACCAACAAATTATATCTTCGCCCAGAAAATCAAATCGACAACCATTGATTGAATGATGGTTTGAAAGGAAAAAAATGACATGAAGAAGAAGAGAAGAGTAATGTGTCGTGCCTGAAATTTAAGAACCAAAAAAAAAAAAAAAAGAAACTGCCAGTTTAATTATTTTTCCTTTGATTATTAAAAGTTTTACAAAATAACTGACAGTTTTTTTAAAAAAAGTTTAAATGCCAATTCATTACCGACTCATCTCCTGAAGCACATACTCTAGGAGCATACCATAATTTGCACGTGCACTTGGAACATCTAATAATTTGCAGCAGTAGACCAACAATATAGAGGCATGGTAGGCGGCAGTGGCAGCTGCTGAATTGGAGTGGTGCGCCACCGGCAAAGATGGCTGGGGTGGGGTGTGTAGGTTCGACACTGCAGTAGTTAGTAGTAGGTCATCCCAGTATCGCAGGGTAGATTGAGTGAGCTGATGAGGCGAGCGCAATTTAAAACGGGTGAAAAAAAATTAGGTTAGATCGAAGTTAATATTTTTTTTGAAAACAAAAATTAATAAATTAATATCTTACACAGTAACGTACCTCAATTCAAGTATTGTTTTGATTTATAGAATTTAGGGAATTATAGTAGACTAACAATATGTTCAAATCCTGCCTTGGCTTCTCTGTCTTTCATACAAAAAAATTTGTTGTACACGATAAAATATGAAAAGCCCACAGCAGACAAATTAAACAGAAAAGAAACATGTGAGCAATGAGTGATATGCTTTCCCTTTCCCAAAACAGAATGTCATTTGACTTGTTAACCTTCACTCTACACTACTCAGTCTCAGCTTGAGTTTCATTTGAACCTTCAGGCTGCTCAGTTTTGGCATCAACAATTTGTGCTTCTGATGATTCAGACATCTTGGCTGTGTCCTGATTTTGGTCACTTCTCTCTACAGGACTGGCATTTAGGACTTGGGCTTCGGATGAGCTCAGCATGTTGGAAATTTCCTGATTTTGGTTATGTATTTCACATTCAGTCGCTGTTTCTTTTCTGGATTCAACTTCATTAGTTTCTGGATTCATGAGTTTGTCTTGGTCTTCTTGTAATTCAAGACTTTCATTACTCCCCATATTCTGGACACTGTCCAGACTTTCTAGAAAACTGCTGTCTTCCAGATAATTGCAAGCTTTTGCCATCAGTTTCAGTGTCAACCAAGGTTTTGAGTTCAGCACGACCAACCAGATTCAGAGATCGATCCTCACCCAATTGGTCAGTAGCTTCTAAATTGAATGAATCAGGGTCTTCTGAGCTTCTTGACACTTCAAGATCAATACAATTTGAGACTTCGCCAGGCATCTTTGAATCATCTTGACCATCAACTTGATGTGATTCTCTTGTGTTGCTCCCATCGAGCTGCAAACTGGAAGGTAGATCATCTGCAGAGGCCCCACTTTCAGGACTTCCACAAGCCTCCGACTCTTGCCCCTTTTTGGAAGGTGACTCCAAGATCATTTCCTCCTTAGCACCTTGATGATGTTCAGAAGATACTCCAATAGCAGGTAAAGAGCTTGAAACTTCCTGAAACACATCATTCTCAGAATTTGTCCCTAAAGTAGAGCTATTTTCAGCATTTGATCCAGTATCAACACCAACTGCGTTTGTAGAGGTTGGGAATGATTGAAAAGCATCCCAATCCTCTTCATCCTCATTGTCGTCACTGCTTTGGGGTGGTGATGGATTTACAGGATGGTTTTCCATTTTGCTTCCGTCTGACGGACGAGGCAATTTAATCTCTAAAGTTGCGCCACTGGATTTGACCGATATCTGGTGGTCTTGGATTACAGATGCACGGATGATTCCCTGAAGAAGATAAACACATCAGACAGAGTAACAGCACGTAATAATGTTTCATAACATGACAAGAGGGGCTTTAAAACAAATTAAACAATTCCCCAATCAAAAGTTACATATGCACACATCTTTCTTGTAAGTGAAACGTGTACGAGACGAGCATAACCAAGAAACAGTTACAAATTACAAACAATCCTGAGCAGATACAGATACCTTTACCATGCAGAAAAATATGAGCAATCATAAAGCAGATCAGAATTTAAGAAACAAGAAATATTTCAGACCAGCACCAAAAAATGGCAAATTTTGGTATACTACCCCGAGAACATACTTTTCGTATACACAGATTGTTTATATATGACAACAGAACAGTTATTTCATTCCATTGCACATAAACAACACAAAGGTTGGAGTATATACTCAGGACTATCAAATAGTCATAGTATGAAAGTGTAGTGACCTGGATCTGTTGTCTATGCGTTCCTGGCATTCCCAATAAAACTTCCTTCAAGTGGACTGCAGCAGCTGGAACTTGAGCAACATGAGATACAACTCTTATGGCAGTGCTTCTTAATTCATTAGCTTCCTGAAATTAAAACGTTCATTTAACCACAGATTAGAACCTCCACACCAACCGTAAAATCAAATATTTCTTTCACCTCCCCAATATGAACTTCCCATTTGTTTTGTTTGATTCTGATTGTTTCAACCCCTTTTTCAAAACATTGGTGAGTAATAGTCCCTCTAAACCCATATTTCATAAATCTAAAAAATGATTTAGACCAGTAGTATGCATGGGTACTCAGTAAAAATGGGCAAAGACAACCAATCAAACAGGATCGACCAACAGTAGCGAGAAATTTGTAATAGACAAGCAAATAAGGATGTTAATATCATGGAAAGACCTGAGAAGGACTGCCTTCTGTCTCCGATAATATCATGACAACTGCCTCCAGAAGCAATTTCATAAGACCCTGTTGGCATTCAACTCCTTTTGGAACAGTTCGCATAAGTATTAGGGTTTTCAAACACTCCCCAGCAAGAGCAGTTGACTCCCTGGTTGCAGGTTTCTGGTAACAAGATTTATCAGATGGATGACTTGACAAAATTCAAATGGAAACTGCAAAATCTTAACCAGAAACTTTACCGCCAATATCTTCTGAATAATGTTTATAATCTCTCTGGACAGCTCTCCAGTCAAAATCAGTACAAAGGCATCAGCACTGGCAGAACTACCTATTTTTTGAATTGTAATTTTCAGCACTTGCAACCCTATTGCTTGAACCTATGCATAAATCTCTACGTCATTATACAAGTCAATAATAGTGCTAAACATTTATCCAATAGATTTCAATACCTGTATATTAGGATCCATAAGAACAAGCTGGATAGATTTAGTGCAGCAAACGAAAATAGACACATTCATGGAGCCCTTGTACTTTTGATGAAGTTCCATCTTATAAACCATACCCACAAAGCATATCATTTGCTCAAGGCAGAAAGCAAGTTTTGTATAAACAAGTCTGCGCAAACTGGAGGTTTTGTTTTCCATAAGATGTATCACTTGAATGCAGTCCTTCAGAAAGTCACTTGTAAAATTACAGCAAGCTCCAATAATCCCTTGTAGTTGATCAACGGTGCTTACTTCATGAGTTGAATTTTCTGATTGGGGGGAGGGGGAGATGAAAAAAAGAAGCAATTACCTCATGGGTAATCAAATACCAATGCAAAAATGTGAAACCACAAAATCTGTAGGCTCACAACAATGCAACTGTGTGGAACGTAAGAAAATGGGAAACTGTCCTTAGCTAGTTCTCACTTCCAACCTAAGACCATCAAGGTCTAGGGCATATCATGATGATCTAGGACAAAAGGATATACCGGTTTCAATTTCTACTTATGTCTTCCAAATTAGTCAGCCACCATTTATATAATACCATATTCAGGAGATTACTGTACCTGGTGGTCACCAGATTAGCTAGTTAGCAATGTCGAACTTTTGTGTCTGCCAACACAGTTCAATCTTGTCTGATTATGTGTGAGTAATGTAAATCTAAGGGTGTGTTTGGTAGAGCGGAAAACATTTTCTAGGTTTCTCAATTTTCTAGTGTTTGGTACCAAAAAGCTTGGGAAAACGATTTCCAAAGAAAATTATTTTCCTCGAAAGTTAGGAAATCAACTTCCTTTGATCAACAAAGGAAAAACATTTTCCGTTTGGGTTTTTGATGCTAATATACTGTATTTTGGGTGTGTTGGACAATAATGCACCGAACATTTTTCTTGGACAACAATATATTATACTTTTGGGGGTGTTGGACAATAATGCACCTGGAGCTAATTCATACATTGGATGACTTGGTAGCAGTCTTACGTGGAAGGCTGAGGACTAAAAAGAAAATACAACATTTACTAATTAATGCCATGTTAGCAAGTCCAAAGAAGCAGGGATGAATTTTGTTTTTTATTTTTAAATTATAACACTGTTACATTAGGGAACATGTGTAGTAATGAGGTGTTTTTTTTTAAATATTAATAATAATTCATTTGAACTCATTGACATGACATTAATTTAATCAAGATTTTTTATTGTTCGACCGTTTTTCCAAAGAAAATTTATAATACAATAGGGTCGATTATAAACTATACATAAGAATTTCAAACTCTGAATTATTTTATTTTACAACATACATGGTGACTATTGTTGACATTTTTCTCTATTAAAGGGCGAAGTTCAAATTCAATGATTTGGCTAGAACCTTTATAATAAAATAGAATAAATCAATCAAAAAAAGCTCAAATATGAATTTTGTGCTCCAAATATTTTTATTTGATAACATACATTGCCACATATACCAAAATTTTCCGCAGCTAAAGCTAACTGAAACTTTTAAATTAAAATTCGGTTTCAGACGTTTTAATCAAAACTTTATGATATGTTAGGCTGGACTAAAAAAAGCTCGATTGTCAATTTTGAGCTCCAAATACTTTTATTTGATAACATATATCGTCACATATACCAACATTTCATGCCACTAAAACTAACTGAACTTAAAAGCAAAATTCAATTTCAATGGTTTGGATTGAAAGTTTATGATATAATAGAGTGGACTAAAAAACCCTCAAATATGAATTTTGAGCTCCAAATATTTTTATCTGATGCCATATACAGCCACATATACCAACATTTTCTGCCGCTAAAACTAATTGAAACTTAATAGTAAAATTCAATTTCAATAGTTTCGATTGAAACTTTATAATAGAATAAGATAGATTAAAAGAGCTCATATATGAATTTAAGCTATAAATATTTTCATTAGTAACATATATCAACATTTACGTAGACATTTTTTCCTACTAAAAACTAACTGTTTTTGAACTTAAACTTGAATTTTAACATTTCGGATCGAAACATTGTAATATGATAGGATGGATTAAAAAAAGTCCAAATATGAATTTTGAGCTCTAAATGTTTTTCATTTGAATATTTTATAACACATATTATCACTTATGTTAACATTTTTTGCCGCTAAATGTAATTGAACTTAGTAATAAAATTCACTTTCAACAGTTTTGATCATAACTTTATAGTACCATAGGATAGATTAAAAAAAGGTTTCAATAAGAATTTTGAACATCGAATTATGTCACTGATAATATATTAAATCATCATTTTTCAAAAATGATTTCTCTGCTACCAAACAAGGGAAAATTTTGACCTAGAAAATTCTTTTTCCTTGGAAAACCATTTCTAGAACTCAATTTCCTTCCAACTAAACAAACCTAAACAAATGGTAGTTGCTTGCAAATGAAACCAAGATATGCATTGGCATGAATGAATTTATGATTTCAGTTTATATATTTTCTTTTTCTAAGTTTTACATTCTCAGAATGAGATGATTCTTGGTTTTAAGCCAGCTGAATGACTCTATCTTCTAGATCTAATACAACTGTGGGTGGGAGCAAGTCAAGCAGTCCAACCGAACAATGTTTTCCGAGCTGTAACCTAGCCCAAATTCTATGGGTTGGAATAGATATCGCACCCCCTTGGTGCCTCCTTAATATATGATTTTGATTATGCCTTTTGTTTTTTTGTTTTTTTTTGTTTTTTTTGTTTTTTTGTTTGTTTTTGTTTTTTTTTTTGCTAGAGAAGAAATAAGCAGGTGCTTCGCCTTTTTGAATTCAGTTTCCTACTTTCTATTTGCTTCAGATGGACTATCCTATATGATCATTACCATTCGATTTATTAACACATTGATCCAAAGAGGACATGATAGAATAGGTCTTTTTTAAAATGAAAAGGTTGCCAATGAAATAGATGCAATGCCACCAGGAAAGAGATTACCAAACGGCAGATTGAACTTGAAGGAACTGATCAGAACAAATTCAATTGGTCCATCCTTACCCTCAACATAGTTCTTCAACAAGCTACCAGTATACAGAACAAATTCATTGATTTTGGAGAACATCTTTTCTGTTGAAGCTACTCTAGCACACTTGTATCCAACTAACATGAACGCTAGGATTGATTTGAATTGCTTCTGCGTACATTATGAACAAATTAAATATGAACCACCAGGAGGAAAGAAAGAAAGAAAGAAAAGGTTTGGGATATTCCATTTGTGGAAAATAGACCCCGGCATAAACAATACCTCACTTTGAAAACGGAGTAATATTGTTTTTGCTGTGGTAAACAACTGAGAAATCAGACTGTCCCAGCTGGATTCATCATGTAGCAAAGGATCATTCCTGCAAGCAAATAAATGTGAAGCACTTATGTCCTCAAAAGAACTTTTTGACCAAAATAAATAAATAAATAAGTATTCTCAATAGCAAATAAAAAATTCAGGATTCATCATCAAAGTTTAATGTATTACCCTGCTAAGTGTTTATAGAGGTAGGCCAAGCATAATTCCACTACTAGATCAGCAAAACTGGAGATCTTAAAGAACTCTTCAGGGCAGCAATGAGCAATCTGTCAACAGAAAATTAGTGTGAATACGTGATTAGATAAGGCAACAATCTGTCAAGGGCTTCCTTCATAATGTTTGGTACAGGGGTTAACCTCTTTAGGGTCCAGTTTCTTGATCTTAGGATAGCCTGTTCGAAAGAGCTACCAGAGCCATTGGAACATAATTTTCTTAACAAGCCCCAACAGTTAGGAAGAGGATAGTGTCTGAATTTATTAGCTATATTTGCCAAGTAGAATATAGGGCTGAAGGCATTGACAATTTTTTTTTGGGTGGTTGACAAAGAGCTTGCAAGTTATAGTCAAGTCGAATTCTATACACTGGAAATAGTTTTTGACTTTTCCAATTTCGATGACATTGCGCAGGCGAGCTTAACGGCATGACGTATTTCTAGTCGTCCCTTCTGTAAATTAGTAACGGCATGACGTATTTCTAGTCGTCCCTTCTGTAAATTAGTAGCCTCGCTCAGCATGTTTTTTTACTTTTAGTGAGTAATGAAGCAATTATATTTAACAGACACTATAATGGATGCCACCCATATACAAAAGGGGGCAGTCACCGAAAAAAAAAATTTTAAAATCCATATTCTTGCACACTCAAGGCTAACTTAATCTTATCCACCAAATCCGAAAAGGTAAATTTCATTCCAATATTGAGAACTTGACTCCAAAAAGAGAAAGGTTCTTCAGCTTCTGCTATTTGCTCATTTCTAGGCTTCAAAAGTTCGTAATATTTCATTTTGTATTTTCATGCAAGATCTTTACATAGGCCCTAGAGTAATTAATATCTTTTTGCAATCTTTATATGTCATATCAGCAAGAGTTTTCTGTTTCTTTTGAATAATGATGAATCTATTATCAATGTCTCTTCCATAAATCTAAATAATGGCACAAACGAATCATGTTCCTTTTCTTCAAAAACGGAAAACTTCTGGGATAAGCTAAACTTTAGCTCTCCAGCTTCGGCCTTCGACGTCAGCAAGTGGATGACTTTGTAGATAGCTTGCATATTGATGTATATAGTATTTTGAAGGATGATATTGATCCATCCACCCCTTGATCCTTTCCTTTTGTATAACATACTACTATCACTAATAGAAAGAACCGTCTTCCTTTTCTCCCACAGTAATTACATCAGAGATTCCCTCTGGCTTCCAGTCAACTTTCCACATGGAAGTAAATTCATCAAGGGATTCACTCTCATTATTTCCATCGTTCAGGACCATATACTTTCTTCAACTGTGCATTGGAGACTCTTGTCTCATGATTGGGCCTTGTGATTAGTCCATGCAAACTTCTGAGCTCTGATCAATCATAATGGCACAAAGCAATTTCCTCTAGACATTGCATTTCATAGGGTATTATGTTAACGTTAACCTAGGACAATAATTCTATATCATGATACTAAGTTAACATAGTACAAACTTAAAAAGAACAAGCTTTTCTTAAGGAATCTCCATAACCTAATCAGTAGGAAGAATCACAGGATAGGTAAAAGGAAGCTTTATGGAGGTGAGGAGGCTGCCTTACCTGTGCTAGAACAGCAACAGCAAGGAAATTCCATGAATCTCCCTGATCTCCAACATAAATAAAGACCTGCATACACCAAAGTTAAATCCCCATTCAGCAACCCCAACCATACACCAAGGAAAATCATCAAGTCTATAACTGTCACCGCGAAAAAGATTTTTGAAGCACCCTTGTCTAATGGACGAGAAGGATGGATACATCAAAACTCTTTCTAGGATGTGTTCAGCAGGCATCCGATCTATTGCATTAATAGAACACTAGAACCAAAAATAGACCTTCAAAGGCAAAGCCCCATGTTGTGTGTGTGTGTGTGTGGGTGAGTGGGTGGGGGGGGGGGGGGGAGCAACTTGCAGAAGATATTTGGCACATTCACAAAAGTAAACACATCGCTGTGAACCGTTTTTGTATTATTACTTTAATAGGACTTCCCTGCAAACCCTTAATTTCATCAAACAAACGAGCAAAATAAAACAAATTGGAACACCTCCAGCCAAAAAATCGAACATCTTCTCCCTCAATATACACAATTATCAATAAAAAGAATCAAAATGCAAGCTTTATACAAAAGACCAATAGATAAAAGATGAAGCTAAAATCCCATTACCCTCAGTGCACGTAAACCAGCTTCTTAACAAGACAGATTTCAAATTCTTTGGGTGAAGATGCCCATTCTAAACGGGTTCCTGAGAATAACTACATGTAGCTTTTGAAGACAACTCATATTTTTAACTCCTTCAAGATTTAATGGAATAGCCATCTGGAACTGGGAATTGTCAGTATATTGTTAAGTGGACGTGCAAAGCATACATAATTATTTAAATTTCAATAGAATAGCAAAAGCATACTGAATTCCTTCGCAAAGCCAAATGATCCAGAGCTTGTAACCCAACCCATAACACAAAGTCAAAACACAACCTTGCAGATAGATATTACAGATAAAATTATACGAATAAACATAGAAAAAAATCATGCAATGGAAGATGTGAAGTAGAAGAAACCGACCTGCAGGAGTTCTCGACAAATATCTACAGTGAGGAAACCCCCGCAGAAAAACCTTTTCGCACACAGGGATTCAAAAATTGGAAGGACAATCTCATATAACTTTTGACTCAGGGGTTTAGTATCTTCAACCGTTGTATCTCCTCCATTTTTAGATTTTCCCGGAGCAAGAGGTATTGGTAGTTCATCAACAGTTGTATTACATCCTTGAAAAAGAACTAGCAAGGCAAAACCCCACAAGAATTGGAAATCTTCAAACCCCAATTCAACCATGCAATATCCAGACATGAAGTTATTCACCATCTTCTCCTCAGTTAGATCAGAAATTCTGTTCCCATTGATATCCATAGGAGCAGCATCTAGAGCAACAGCTTGGAGAATGACTGGCCACGCTTCTTCGAAACATGATTTCAACTTTGAAGAAACCAATGGTGACTTGATTCCCTCAAGAAATGGCTTCCACTGCAATGAGAGCAGAATCATAACAATTATATTGCAATGCAGTCCATAGAAGATCAGAGTTATCGCTAAATTCATATCTCCAAGGCTATAGTGTTTACAGCCAGTCATAGACAGATTCTGGACTTACATTTTTCTTCATATGTAGGTTGAAGCAAACATAACAATGATCTTTCAGAACCCCAATCCATTGGCTACCCAAAACATTGGAGATTTTGGAGAACAGAGGAAGCAGTGCCATGTATTCATCTGGAACTTCAATATGACATCTCCTCAAAAAGGCGTATGTGTAACATTTTAAAGAGGCATGTGCTGCAAGCAACCTTATCTTGATCTAAAAGCATATACATAAAGCAATTGCCTAAGTTAGAGACAAACTTAAAGGAGGCCACTTGAACCATAGAGAAGAATGGAAGATGATGTAACATATTTTCCAACTTATAAATATCAGCTGAATGGTGAAATCATACCTTGCAAGAAACCCATTCTGCAAAAGAGGGATAGTAAAGGTCCTCAAAATGATCAAGTGGTCGTGAAATCAATGAAAATATCCGCTTAATAGCAGCTTGGTCGCCCCGAATGATACCACTGATCAGAATCTGGAATTCTAATATGTTATGTTCTAGAAGACTATCATAAATGAGAAAAGAAATACAACCTCAACTGTTGTAGGGTAGGTAAGGCTTTAAACTTCGAACTTAACAATGGATACCAACATCAGAATAAGACCACTTCCCCCATGTTTCAACAGAAGCCCTGGCAGCAATTAGGATATCGGAGTGTTGTTTGGTGGGTCTGTAACCGTCTCATTGCCATAATGATTCCCCTCGGCTCCAAGCCTACTATTATTAGACCAAGAAAAGCTACTTGGTGTCCAACATCCCCTCCCCAATGCGCACACAAACATACAGAGAGAGAGAGAGAGAGAGAGAGAGAGAGAGAGAGAGAGCACAGACAAAAGAAGGGGGGGGGGGGTGTGGAAGAGGTAAACCTTTGTAGCCAGTTGTAAGCCAGCCTCCAGAAGAATAGGGCCAGAAGACATGTCCAA
The DNA here is from genome assembly GCA_029582165.1 of Portulaca oleracea. Classification (NCBI taxonomy): domain Eukaryota; kingdom Viridiplantae; phylum Streptophyta; class Magnoliopsida; order Caryophyllales; family Portulacaceae; genus Portulaca; species Portulaca oleracea. The sequence continues at coordinate 10,218,551 of CM055878.1, read as the reverse complement.
TGCAGAGCGCAACGCAGATACAAGTTGGGCCTGCCCAAAAGACAGTTAAAAAAGTTCTTTGGAAGAGGTAAACGTAATATTAAGGAAAAAGAAGCATGCATGGCATGGAAGGAAATTTATTTCTGCTATCACCTGGTATTGTTCCAGCAGAAGGCATCCTGGAAGCTCTGGGTCAGGTGCTTCTCCAAACTGAAATTCATGATGAAAATGTGCAACCAACTAAATTAAATGATACTAATAAATTTCTCAAGGTCTCATCTTAGTTGTTAACTGTCATCACCAACTTAAGACAGGAACTGCAAAAGGACCACTGTGTACAGTAGAGCAGATATTTTCTAGGATATGGAAATTACTTAACACCCTTGTACTCATGAAGAGATAGCACCAGAAACAAGGCATCAATAGAGCACACTAGAAAGTTCCACTAACTCAGTAAGATAAGGCAAGTCAACTGACTTCACACAGATATCTTGTCTACGAGCAAACAAAAGCTGATGACCAAAGCATTTGTTGGTTTGGAGATCAAAATTTCTACAAGGATGGAAATATACAGAAGCCTAGCTCTCCCCAACAAGTATATGTGAGTAATTGTAAATGAATGGATTTGTGAAATATGTGAGAACTGCCTCTGTGAGATTAGCCCAGCGCCGTCAGGGCATTTGCACCTTACCTTATCCATGATAGTAGACAGAAGGCCCACACCAATTGGTCTCATGTTCTCAAATTGGATAGTACTGATCTGTATTGTGAATCAAAACAACTAGGTCAATCTCAGCAACTAATTGATACAGAACTGGAACTATTAAAAAAACACACAAGTAAAAGACCAGAGCTTTTGAATAGCAGCACCTGATAGGCAAGTGATATCAGCTCCTGTACTTGAAGAACTAACCAATCACCACAGGCTGGTCCCTTTTTCTGTTTCGTCGCCACTGAAGAATCAAAATGTGCAGG